>CM021539.1:11041049-11078566 GCA_010994315.2 Pisaster ochraceus | reverse complement strand
GGCACGGACGTCATTTTTAGGAGCGTAGGGGGCGTGCCCCGTGCCCAAATCCCTTAGTTGTTATTATAAATTAATTGATTTCAAAGACGGGCAGTGGAGAATAGTAAATACTCCTCTTCAATTTTGAAACCCGCTCCCACGGCTGTGGAAGTGAACACACTGGGAACGGAGCTTTCCCCGTTTCCCTTTTTCTTGTGACAACAACAAAGCATATCAAGTTGCAAACTTGCCTTGTTTTAATAACCTGAGAGTGATTCCCTCATTTCAGTTAAGAGCAAGACGCTTCTTCTTCTTCTTCTTCTTCTTCTTTTTTTTTTTGACCGAGAAACCCTTTTTCCAAGATTGCAATGACATCCGGAACGAGTCACCGTTATATGCCGTTGATCACGTGGGACACCATTTTACGGATGAAGCTGAAAGCCCCCCACCCCCGTGTTTATTTCAAGATTGACATGACATAGTCCGGGATAGAGGGACAACCCGTCAGAGGTAGGGGTTTTACATAGAGAGTCAGATTCTGGATGATTTGACTGTCTTTGACGGGGGGTTATAGGTGGCTGTGGCTGCGCTCTCAGTAGTCCCTGGCCAGAGGTAGAAATCTGAGACGTAATCAGATTGCAGGTGATTGGACTGTTTTTGACGGAGGTTTGAATGTGGCTCTGAAATGACCCGGATGGTCCGGGGGTTGGGGGTGGCAGATTCATGTGTTAGGCCAATGTGGTCTACTTTTTCTGATGAAGCTGACGAGGATTCCGAGGATTCCAAAAATTACGGGTACTTTTGACCTGAAAGAGGGTCTTGGCTGGTAATAAGAACCGGACATGAATCTGTCCGTCGGATCCGTGTCCAGTTCTCACTCAGATTCAAGGACTAACGGCCCATGATTTTAAACTTTGATTTAGCTATATTGCCGAGTGTCGGTGAATTATCCGTACAATCACATTTGTAAACCAATTATTTAAGTTTACACATATTTGAGTGGAAAAAGAATCAGGGAACCAGCGTGCTTTTCAGACAATTTTTAACACGAAAAAAAAAGTTTCGAAAAAAAAATCAATAAAATCATATCTGGTCGTATGGCGACGATTATACAGAAGTTCATGTCTCCAAAGTAGTATGTAACGCAAACATGCGTAGCTGATGCAATACGACAATCTATTCACCGCGAGGAAGAAGTCAACTGAAACCTCAAACGTAATTTGGTTTCTTTATCAATGATTTTATGATTCACGCTTGCATTTAAGACTTTATCCTACGATAAAATAGCTAAAGCTGCATAAAAGGTTGCTTATTAGTGAAAAATATTGCTAAGCAAAAGCTGGGTATTAACCAAATTAAAAC
This sequence comes from Pisaster ochraceus, assembly GCA_010994315.2. Lineage (NCBI taxonomy): Eukaryota > Metazoa > Echinodermata > Asteroidea > Forcipulatida > Asteriidae > Pisaster > Pisaster ochraceus. Next base: position 11,077,225 of record CM021539.1, on the reverse strand, counting down.
AGTATGTACATTGGCCTCAACTGGTTACGCTCAGCCTTGGATGTAGATCAATCAAGCATCATTCTTAGTTGGGCAAATATTATGAAATTGGGCTCAGATGGATTGCTCATCAAACAGAAAAGGCAAACCATTGACCGATTTATCTCCAACCGGCTGGAGACAATTCCTGCTTATTAATGATAAATGCCGTCTCAAATATATATGTGGTAATTTGAGGCCTCAAACCGGGCCCCGAGTGTTGATCGGATAATATAAGGAAATCATAATGAATTGAACGAAACAGGTGTGCCACACATTTGCGCTAACATCTCATATCACCGTTGTCAATATCAATTTAATACGGCTCTGTATCAATAAAATGATGCCCGATTTACCGGACCTTCCTTCGGTTCACACGTGCTATTAATATTGTGTCCTAGATATTTCTTTTTTTAAAGCAATGATACAAGATTTGTCTCAACCTAATTTTGAAGATCGTAACTGATCGATGTTGTGGAGTTCGGAAAATGTCGAATTGAAAAAATGACGCTTATTTATATAAGATCCCAAGTAATAAACTACAAGGGAAACTGTCTGGGTATGTTTTACATTTAGTTTGAACAAAATAAACATTTACTGGATCGGGACTTGAACCAACACTATCCGGATTAACGTCCCGGCACTCTACCAACTGAGCTATCTAGCCTTATATTGGCGGTCTCCGCTTATTATAAGAGTATAGCATACTATATACAAAAAATCTGATGGTGAAATTTTTTCTTCGTGATCGTCGATTTTGCTGAAAATGTATGTAAGATAGTTTCTGGTATTATTTTGTTTTTAAACTGAACCCAAAACGCATTCCTCAAAAAGCTCAAGCGCAACATCAACAAATGTAATTCTTTCCAAATTATTAATTAATTGATGTTATTAGACTATGTGTTTTTTATTTTTTGTATTATATTTTTTTACGCAAAAGGAAGGGCGGTTGGTAACGAGCTTTGTCTCTTTTCTTTCTTGGAGAGAGCAAGACTACGGTATGCAATTTTATTCTTCACTTATTTAATGATCATGATCAATTGTTTTTTTCTTCAAGCTTTGTTAACAAAGAGCCACATGTAGTCAGCAGTAATCACGGTAGGATTAAGGCCTAAAACAATACAGGGCGTCCAACGGGACATGTCACACGGGACAACTTACAGGCAACCAGTTCCAGGCAATCTCTAAGAAGAAAAGGCATTCACATTTAAATGTTCACATATTTTTTTTAGGGATTGCAAGACATTGTTTAAAAAAAAATTCACCTGTGCTACTAAAGTGGTCCTGTAGCGTACACTGTGCTTGGTTGCCTCCAAGTTGCCTGGAAAAGTTGCCTCGTGCGACAAGGCCCCAAAACTCCCACGTCATAATTGACCCGGATTCCGGATCCCATGCAGAGGGCCTGACCCATTTCCGGGTCGGACCCGGATGGTGGCTTAAATTGAAGTTTACCTCTGATTCTGCGTCACTTTAACCCTTTCTGGGTCATTTTGACACAAATTCCGGTTCATACTGTTCCATACATGAGTTAGAGTTTAAAGTAACATCAATGGGGCGGACTTTACAAAGAGATTTAAATGCTTTATACAGTAGAGGTAGCTAGACTAAAATATAGGTGGAGATTAACATGGTGAACATAGAGAGTGTAGGACACATTGCAGACAAGCTGAAATTCAGAGTGGGTTGATGACCATAAATTGAAAGAAAATTTTGGAACTTTTTAGAAATCAAACTCTGAAGAAAGTGTTATTGCATGTGCATTGACTGTTAGTAAGTGAGGAGAGGAAGCGTGTAATTGATGCGTTGGGTTACCGGGAGAAGCCTGTGTAGTGAACGGAGAAGCGGATTGTTGCTTGACCGAACAGAACGGACAATTTGTCGGAGTGGAGTGGGTAGATCATGACGTCCGCTGGACACTCTGTTTTGACGTTGGGCAGTTTTTGGACACAACCCATTTAATCTGCCATTCACACACTTTGCGTAAAGTAAAAGTGAGCAATCTGAACAAGTCATAGCTAGCTGCAGTTTTTTTTTTCTGGTCAAGACCCTGGTTGGAACAGCCCAATTGCATGTCCTTATGCACATGATCGGCGCGCAAACGATTCTGGGGGAAATCAGACCCCAAGCAACACCGGCAACCACCATGGCCCGCTGATTTTGAAGCAACGCAGCACACCACTATTAAACCTGGCACAGTTACATGTAAACTACCGCATGTCGTCCATCTTGGCAGCCTGATTTCATTTTTAGTTTCCCAAGATGCATTGCGACACATTTTAAAAACGGCGCTTTAAATGCCAGTCTAATATCATATTAACCACCAAGGGCATGATGCGAATCCAAAAAGAAGACAAGGTCCCAAACCCCTCATTTCTCATGCACGGTGTGTTCGTCTTCCGTGCCCAATGAGCCAGTGCACTTAACAAGCATCGTAATTGGGTTTCGATCTATTAAATACTCATAGAGCCAACAAAGGGTGTCACAGTTTTCACACTACCCCCTCCCCGTTTTCCCGAAGGGAACTATGAATAATTAAATGAATTAAAACGTACGAAGTGATTTAAAATGTGTCGTTAAGAAATGAATAAGTCATTCCAGATAGATAATAGAATTAGGAACAACATTGCTCACCTGTTAACATTATGTTTTCGCTTATAAATGCTGACATAAAACAGTAAAGACAATGTACAGGGGGTGGTAATTGTAGAACAATATTGCCAGATTCAATCTAAAGACTCGTTCAATCGTTTAGGTAACTAAATGACAGTTTAAAAAAATGATATTTTGAAGGCAGCCCTGAAGTTTTCTGAAATTAATAAGCCCCCTAGGACCCTGGTCAATTGTGACCACGAAGTATTTTACGAATATTTGGTATCCCGGGGTGCAAAATAAAATGGTTTCCCAGTAAAAGGTGCACATTAGTATTGTTTCTTAGTAAAGGGTGTACACTCATGTGGTATCCCAGTAGAGGGTGCACCCACATGCATATGGCATCCCATAAAGGGTGCACATTAATGTGGTATCCCAGTAAAGGGTGCATCCACATTCATGTGGTATCGCAGTAAAGGGTGCACCCACATGCATATGGTATCCCATGAAGGGTGCACATTCATGTGGTATCCCAGTAAAGGGTGCATCCACATGCATATATATCCCATAAAGGGTGCACATTAATATGGTGTCTTAAAAGGTGCACATTCATATGGTATCCAAGCAATGAGTGCACACTATGGTGTCCCGGCAATAGGTTCAGATTAATGTGGCATTCCAGCAATGGGTGCACACTTATGTGGTATTCCAGCCATGGATTCACATTAATGTGGCATCCTATTTCTAGCCATGGGTAGACAATATGGTATCCCAGCGATTTACCGGGTCTATACGTTGGTTGTTCTGAACTAGTAGGCGTATATGACATGCGCATTAGCCATTCGTCAAACATAACCATGTGCTCAATGCATACCATTAAAATCATACACGATCATGACCTCTTACAGATGTAAGAAACGCGGGTAGCTGGTTCGTAATGTATTGTGTATTATATTTACTCTATATTATAGTTACTCTATACAGTGAGACTTTACACTCCAAAACAACATACACTCGCGTGTCTGTTTTTTGTACTAATCAACAGTAAACCTGTAGTGTGCGTATTTAGTCAAAATTTTGTCCATTCTGTATTGTATTATCCATATTTCTTAATGTACACACGCAATTACTACAGGATGATGGGATTGTGAGTTTAATGAGAAAGATATCTGGCCTAAGTTGCCATGGCGGATTTTGACCTTAGAAAAAAATGTAGAATACAACTTTTACAATTTTCAAGTTTGCCTGTTATTCTACCGACATTTTTTCGATGGACATATCTGCGCTAACCCGAAAGTCCTTTATCTTTCTCATGACATTTCTGCCTGTTTCATCAAAGGCACCATTCCCCCAAACTACTGCCCCATCTGCCCCACTAAATGTGTCAGTTCTGCAGCTCCAAAATGTCCCCATACTGTAACCTTCCAGCCCGCGTTGTAAACACACACACACTTGAATGCCAAAAAGCCTTGGCCAACGGTCTGTGTAGCATATTGAGTTTCAAAGCACGCCTCACTAAGTTCTACAGGCTGTATGTTAAGTGTAGTTTACACTCATTGTGTTTCAAAAAGAAACATACGGAGAATCCCATATTTGTTGTTGTTGAAAAGTGTCCCTATTTGTATATCCATCTAAAGCTATACTTTCAGGTTTTCGTTTTTAACAATTGGGTAAATCTCGCTTACAAAACGAGCACCTTAAATATACAAGATCATATCCTGGCAGGTACATCTTTTTCTGTATATATAAATTAAAACGAATTTAACAATTTTTCACTGTAGTTTGTACAAACATAGATCTGAAAATGTATCAGGTTAAGACATTACACACGCCGCTACCTTATATCAACAAAGTTTACAGGTCTACTGGCATTATTTCTTTGAAGCGTGGGTGCCGACCTTTGAACCTGTGGACTCGTTCACATCTTCTTACTGTTAACATTATTGCCACAAAGTAGCTCTTTATAATATTCTCTCATCGCGATCTATTTTTTTGCTTTGACCTCACGTTGTACGATAATAATCCAAGTCACTAGACTCTATTCTTATCCATGACGCATGATTTGCATCTGGACGCTTGAGGCTGGGCGTAACGCGGCTCGCAAGTTTAATTAGCAAGTTCTTCCATTCAGTTCGTTGAGAACAGAGACACATTATTTTAATGGAACAAACACCTGTTTATGATTGGGTCATGCATGAAATTCATTTGAAACACGGCACGTATAATTAAACCGCTTCGTATAGACACAAGCTGATTGATCTATCGCTGTGAAGCCAATGACTCCGGTTAAACGTTGGAAACCCAAAGTCCATTACTCACAACTAAATAACGTCATCAGCTTTTCATCAACTCATTTGTCCTCGTAGTTTGTTGATGAGTTTTTTTCTTAACAAGTTATACACCACAAGGAAAAGTGACTGGGTAAATTTTAAATAATTTGGATTTGATTTTTTTTTTACTGGAGAGGGATTTGAACCAGCGACCTCCGGATTGACGTACCGACGTTCTACCAACTGAGCTATCCAGCCCGTTTATGTTGGCGATCTCCCTATTAGTCAATACCTTGGTGGTGGGGAGGGGCATTTACAAGCCGTATAACCATTAGCTGCCGTGTAGCCAGGGATCACACCCAGTCAGTAGAGATGACTGTTTCAGTGTTGTAGTTGCATTACTTTACTGCACTTACAAAGACTGAAAAACCCATGTCATTTACACACTTAAGACTTCCGTATTTTATTGTCCATAAAAAAGTACAGCAGCGCAATTATAAAATTTCAGTAAATATTTGTGTTTTATTAAAGCTCTTACTTATAGCGCTGAATATTAATCTAAACTGAGAGGGGTTGCGCATTATTATTCCACGAGCATTTCATCAACTTCAAGTATCTTCGAGTATTTTGAGTGCGTTGTTTTGCCGGGAGGCTCCAGTATCCTCAGCGCAGTGCAATCTGTTTATTTGATTTGAAGGGGAATGGCTATTGTATTTTGCTCAGCGGATGTCAGTACAGAACAACAGTGACTTGTCAATGCGGACCCTATTCATTAAAATACGTGTTTATTCATGGGTGTATGGGATCTATTTGGTTGAGGGTGGCAGGGGGTTTAATTTGGCCGAAAATGTTACACAAGTAAAAACAAAAGGTCTGGTTGGCTTTTTCTTTCTGTGCCTGAATTGCCTCCACTGTTTTGCCCGAATTAGGGAGGGCAAGTGCCTTCTTGCCCTCCCCCGGGTCGTACGCCTTTGCTAATATTCGGGGCACCTGCAAATTTGCAATGTGAAATTTATCTCGTACTCTTTTATGCTTTTTTTTCGAACTCGAACATTTTGACTTTTAAAACCTACGCTTTTTCTACGAGCCGTGTAACAGAAGCAACGCATTTATTGTTCAGGAAAGCTTTTCGATAGGTATCATTGGTTGTAGTTGCATTTAAGTTGCCATGCAAATAATGCGTATACGTTGCCATGATATTAATTACTGTCGGGTCGTCTTTCAATACGGTTAATAACGGGTGAACCAACGCGGGTGTACTGATGCATAATATCACGCTACCACGTCACATATTACGTCATTTGAATATTGTCTTTGCATTATGCATACTCATGGAAAGTTAATTGTGACAAATAATTACCGATGCGTGCAACGCGAGTAAGAACATTGACGTAATGCTTGACTGGACACAAAACTTAGTGTCTTGAAAAAACAAAACATGTTTGCGTTGTCGCAAAGCAATGTCGTACGCAAAATAATTCACATCAATTAGGGGGAATAGTGCCCCCACTCCTAAGTAACGCCACGTGCGAAGAGCGTTCTTTAAAATTCATCATGTTCCCATGCAATGCTTTGTGGAGAAAAAAAGAAAGAAAAAAAAACCCGAACATGGTTCACATTTCCGCGCCCAATGTCCCAAGGTGGAAATCATGCGACTCTTGGCGGGAATAATCCGGTTGCACTTCAGTGTTAATCCGGGTCCTTAAATGGTGTCCCAACGGTTGGATAACGCGTTGTTGTCTGCAAAAGATGTAGTAATCCCATTTAGCAAGCCTCCACGGAGTGGGGGGTTTTAGAGTGTGTAGAACTAGACATACCGTTTGTCGTGTGCCCGGAAGACGGTTAAAAACGAAAAGTTCCCGCACGGAGAAAGAGTCTAAAGCAATTATTGTGCAAAATTGTTATCTGCAGAAAACTGAGTGTGAACGTTTGATCGGATTTCTGCCATATATAAGTCATTATACAGGAAGGTTAGACTATGCATGGGAATGGGAAAGCATGTCTTTTGAAGTGATTCTGGCAACATAAAACTTACAGTAGTTCCTATCGGTTGATAATGATTGTTAAGATGTATATGATTTCAAATTGTGCTCAAACATTGTTCTGCTTTGCAAAAGTTAGCAGGATACCAGCCACAGATGAAACATGTGGAATGGTATTTCGGCTGGTAAACCTCATTCTGGTAAACGGAAGTATGTTGTGCTTAGGTACTAATTATACTTGAGCAGCGTTAAGATTGTGCTTAGCAGCTTTTTGAACTCAGCTCTGGGCCCGGCATGGTCTACACCGTATAGATATTGTGTTCATGTTTACATGCTTTGGTAAGGTGAGATGCTTCCTAAGCACAAATAAAACTAATTGGATCACAGTTCTGCAAGTCAACCGTGTCACCCATGAGCGGACACATAGATAATTCATAATCATAACCACATAGACACTGAACAGAGGCTGTGTACTGGCACAGTGCCTCGTACTTGACCGGAGAGGGGAGCTACAGACAAGTCAAATCAAACAAGAATTTACTGAAATTGTATGTTTCGTCATGTTCTACTAATAGTTAAAGTTCTTATCTTCAATTGATAATTGTTCCTTGTTATAAGTATTTGAATAATTTGATTATTCTTTTGACATGATCCAACATGTTATTTATTCCTTTTTGTTCAACGTTAAATTGGCTCTTGCAATAACCGTTTTGTGTTTAAGCGTGTAACATCATTTCTTTACCGAAGTAAACATAGCTTCTCATGTAAGAACGCCTATTGAAATCGTTGGGTTATTTTTGACCATTCTCAAAAATTTGATTTAGTGGTACCTTTTCCCACGTAAAATTGCTCTTGCGATGATTGGTTTGTGTCTAAAGCGTATACATCATTCCTTTATCTAGAGTACGCCAAAAACAGCTAACCGCGGTTTCCATCGGGGTATCAAAATACACACAATACAGTGTTAAAATAACTCTTATTTATGCCAACACTAATATATTGGTGTTATTTTAACACCCTATGGTGTTAATGTTGATTCTCTTGGGTATCTATATTATGTGACAACATGCATGGTGTAATTTTTAAAACCCCGATTTTTGCAGTGAATTAAAAAAAAAACTTCGAAATAACGCGGGTAACCAGAGTCACTATAATCGGCCCAATCGTCACAATGCAATAAAAAGCTCACACATGCAACCAAAACACATAGAAGAAAATGTCGCGGTCATAATTTCAATCTAAAACCAATTATTCTTTGAGTGCTTCAAGCTTACAATGAACATACAATATGTTACAAGCGTCCATTGTCTCGACGCTTCCATCTAGTTGTTGTCCATTTCTCTCATTATTTATTATGAGCTCCTGTGTAGAATGGTTTTTGCCTAAATTAAAAATAAGCTTTTTAACATTCACAGACAATTCCACTTGTTTTAATATAACTGTCCACTTAGCTTGTTTGTATAATGACCATACGGCTGTTTCATTTTCGACCGACATCTTAAAGGCAGGGTGTACTATTGTGGTAATTACCATAACAATTTACTTGGTAAGAAGCACCGGGGAGCTGTTGGTGATATTATAAAACATTGTGAGAAACGACCCCCCTTTGCAGTAACGTAATTTCAGAGAAAGATGTACTTTTTTTACACCCAGCATTTTGAATCTGAGAATTAAGACCCATGTTGCACACAATTCTGTGCAAGAAGGGTGTTCTTTCTTTCTTTCATTATTTTCTTGCAACTTCGTTGACCAAATGAGCCACAATTTTCACAGGGTTAGTTGTTTTATGCATATTTTGGGATACATAAAGCGGGGATACTGGTCTTTGATAAATACCAAAAGCATACCCTAACAGAATTATACTGCACTCAAAAAGAAAGGAAGCACGTACAGTTTTCTTTAATTTCGTAGTATTGTTTTTTTTATGTGCCCTTTGCTGTACTTATACACGTCATTACAGAAAAGCTACTCAATACAATATGCACAGGTACACTCAGTGACTGCAACGCGTGTAAAAACAAAAACGAGAACATTTATCGTTCATACCAGCGCAGCAATCCCCCCTCACTAACTTTATATTCAAACTTTCCAAGGACATCATATTATTTTGACATTCATGTTGGTTTAAAGCCATGAGATGGAACAAGATGATTTAGCACCCAAAAGATTCAGGTGTACATCTCAAAATAATGTCGGTCGTTTATCACAAAAACTTTCACCAACGTTTCAAATGGATACAAGGTCTACATCAGGTTTATTTTTGTAGAAGACAAAAGAAAGCAACATTTCAAATTTCGGCTCGAGCTATCAGCAAAGGGATTGGGTTTGTGTCGTTCGAGTGTGCACTTTACAATCATGTATACAGACTGTGTGGTGAACTTTAAGGTTTCTTGCCAGGCACTTGCTTCCGCTTCAAACTATGCCCGTTCTTAAAGTGTATTGACAGCATAGATCAGCATAATAGTAGAGCTTTCCCAGAATCGTTAATATCAAGAGCACGATTAGGTTTATTGGCCGTGTCAGGTAGATCTGTGCCTGCAGTGGAGACTACAGAGACTAGAATACAATCCACCGCAGAGTGCACCAGAGAGACTGGGTTTTGCCGTGCCGCGATGCGCTGTGAAGACTGTTTTGCCGTTGGCTTCGAAATGAGACTTAACTGCTTAAACCACATTGATCACATTACTTTCATATGCTTTGCCTTCGTCCGGTTCGCTTTCTTGAAATATTATTGAGTTCAGTCTTAAGTACAGTTTAGCCGAGTGCTTCAAATCAAGTCAGTCTTCTCCAAATGCATTTTTATTAAGTAAACTTATTACCGGTTTTACCTCCTGACAAATCAAAAGTGCAGGGTCGAAACTTTACAAGGAGAACATTCTTAACAAAGTCAAAATAAAATGGTGAAAGACGGTTAAATGTTTAGTTTTCTGATTGAACTAGATGTATGCTAAGGAGCTTACTGTACACGTATATTTTAAGAGATGTTAAGTTACACTAATGTAAATGAGCGCGGACAACACTAAATCATGGCACCTTGTACTTATTTCACAGTTTCTCCATAATGCAATGCCATGGGGGAGTAACAGTCCTTGATATCATAGACTGGACCATTCCACATATCTAAGAGAGGAGCAGGTCCCACATTTGTGTGTCGGGGGTAGGATGTCTACCCATTCAAACTTAGGACTTTAACAAATGGGATCCGGGTGTTCCGACAGAGTGAAGACGTCTTCGCTACGCTCTCGTGTACAAAGATGTCCCTCCAAAAAAAAAAAAAAAAAAAAACCGCTCGAAAAAAACCAACTAAGTCCAAACATACGGAAAACAAAAAGCAGTCCTTTTTATGGTGGACTATCAAACATGTGAATGTGTGTGTTTGCTTGTGTTTTAAGGCTGAAAACTATTTTCACTCTTATACTTTGTGCACTAATTGAACTGACGTACAAAACACACCATATGATAAAGTAGAGCCATTTGTTCTTTGTATAGCAGGCTTCTGGCAGAAAACTTAAATTATTGTCCGATTTATCAAAATATTTGGAACATCTGTTATTCGGTGAGTTCTACAGCTGCCTTTAATTTCTTTCACTGGTACAGTTCTGTCATGTAGACATACAAACACGAATTGTACGTTTCAATACGTTTCTCTCTCGAATTCGTGACATGCTTTTCTTATACGACACTTTGTCTCTTTTTCTCCCCGCAGGATACGGTCACTCCTATCCTCTCACAGACGGAGGAAAAGTCTTCTGTATTATTTATGCCTTAGTCGGGATCCCATTGAATCTCGTCATGTTTCAGAGTGTTGGTGAGCGTCTGAATATATTCATGGGATTCTGCGTGAAAAACTTCAAGCGTTGTGTACGCTTCAGGAAGGCCGAGGTGTCACACACGGAGCTAGTGATGCTAGGCGGCCTGTGCACGCTTTTGATCACGGTAGGAGGCGCTATGGCGTTCGCCGAATTTGAAACGTGGCCACTGCTGGATTCTTTCTATTACGTAGCTATAACGTTAACAACAGTCGGGTTTGGGGATTTTGTAGCCTTGCAGAAGAACAATATGCTACAGGAGCAACCCGAGTATGCAGCCTTTGCGATTATATATATCTTAGGGGCCTTAGTGGTGGTTGCCTCAGTTATGAACCTCCTCGTGCTGCGCCTCCTCACGCTGAATACTGAGGACGAGAGGCGTGAGGCGCAGCAGCAGGAAATGACCTCACGTAGCAGTGGCTTGGACCTCAACCACATAGACGGCCACCTACCCTATCACCATTTGCACGCCGGGGGCGCCCTGCTCGGCACCAAAACGGACCCGCGGCTGTGTTGTAACGACTGCAAACACCCACACAGAACTCATCACGATCCGTTTGGGATCGGGTCTAATGCAATACACCTCCAACGAATGGAAACAACTCTTTACCACGCCACGTACTCGGACGATGACACCTTTGAAAATTTTATGGCAAGTGAAAGGGCCACAAAGAGGAAATCCATATAACGTGTACAAAATTTACTCCTATTATGGTGGGATTTCGGAAAGTGGTGTTTGGATTTTAATGGTTGATATCTCAGTGGATATGCCTAGGAAAATGTGACCCTCTGACCCCAAAAGGGGTGCAATTCAAGGTTCAATCCTCCTGTCAAAGGATGGTGTCTGAAGTCAAATCTGCGTAAAACTCCATCTATCTAAGTCTGATGCCACGAATTTACTGTAGAATAGTGTGTGCTGCAATGAGTCCGGGAACTCTACCGAATGCGCCAGACTCATTTTCCCTCAATGCGGTCTAGTGGCGGTAAGTGAAAGGTACACGAATGACACAAAGGGACCAAAACGAGAGATTTCCTATTGGGTTAACACCACTGCTTTCTCAAATTACGTGTATCTCATCAAGATAAGAATGTGCTTATAGGTTGTTTCAAGTTAAAGCTCTTGCAAGAATTGGCCAATTGCTTGTCCAGCTTCAGTTACGGGATATTAGACTTAAGTTCTTAATACTATTCCAGGATAACTTGCGGATAAACTTCTCCACAGTTGATTTTCCAATGTACAAGATATCCCCGAAAAGTCCAGTTATATTGCGGATAAAATTGAGGGGAAAGTATTGCAACAAGACCAGGCAATTTGTTTACAAGATGACTACACCACAGACCTTGATACTCCAATTTGCTGAAAACCATCATGTGGTCGAGACTAAGCACTTTCATTGACTTCCCAGAAGTACTAAGACTAAAGTTGTCCTTGAGCTAAAGTCATGTTACAGGAGCATTGCCAATTGCTTAGTGTCGAATCTGTCAACAAAAGCATACTTGCGGATAAAAATGAGCTTCGCATTTGGCAAAAAACTATTTTAAAAAAATCATCCGCAACTTATCCTTTATAATTTACCCTTTGTGGAATTAATTTCACCATAACTTATTCTGGAATAATGTTGAGGTTTCTTATTCCACACACCTCGTAGACAGTAAGCCAGTTAACGTGTATTACAAATACTAGGGCTTCACACAACTTCTCGACCAGACAGCATGGTAAACAAGGCATGATGGCATAGTTCTTCTACAAAGTTGCTATCATGTTATCATAGGCTCTACTAGGATGCCAAATGATACAATTAAGGTACAACTTTGGACCTATATTAAGTTATTGCTGAATGGCTGCCTAATGAATAGGCTGAACAATGTTTCAGGAACAACTCGTGGCAATCGCAGCTATGCCTTGTAATTTTAAACAGCAAATTTGCTTTTTCAAAATTTACATATTTCCTATTGTTCATCGATCTTATGAGACAAGCTGTTCATTCTGTACATATTTTACTTTAAAAAGTTATCATTCTACCATGGTTGGACACAATAGTGAAAACTAAAAGAGTGTCACGTTACACTTGCTACACTGCAAAAACTGGGGTGTTAAGTTTGACACCATGGGTGTTAAAATAACACCAATGTTATTGTGATGGCAAAATAGTGTTTTTTAACACCTTATGATATCAATTTTAACACCCTTGAGTTTGCAGTGTAATGTTGAGAAAAACTGAACTACCAAGGTATGATGAAAAGTAGTGTATGTAGTAATTATTTGTTGAAGTATGTACCTCTTTAATACTTCGTTAGATTGTAAACGATATTTTATTAGGGTGAGTTGGTTTGGTACGTATAAGTAATGGTTTAAAAATATGGTACAACATAGGTTACCCGTGAATACACTTACAAATGTGTAGCTGGTGATCACAATAATCTTCTTTGAGCTAGTTCAATTTGAAACGTAATTTCTTCTTTAGGGAGGAAGAAGGCATGAATGCAAAGTAATTGTCAATTTCCGTACTATGTGATAACTCAAGGGCCCGAGTAATTGACCTGGTTTTATGTCACAGGGGGCCACAACAACGTTTTTCTGATCCCCCGGTATGATATAAAAGATCAATCGAAAGGATCCTTATTACACCTTTTTGGGAGTATCTTGAATTCTAAATCAAATGAGGCCAGATTTTTGAAGGCCGTAACCAACACAAGTTTAAGTCCAGTGCATCTTCTACTTCAAAGGGTGCTCGTGTTTAAATCGCAGCTTATGTGTGAAGAAAAAAATAAAAAATAAAATAAAACTAGGAAAAAGAAAAATAACAATGAATAGTAGGAGTTAGTTAGTTACATTAAAATATCCACTGTAAAACTAATCAGCTGAAAAAAAAACCTACAAATGTTTTTGCAATTTTCCCCAAAACAAAAATAAATACATGAGTTGAAAAAGAAACCAAACATTACTTTAAAACAGAGGTCTGACGGAATTTCTTGTGATAGAGAAGAAATGCCTGCTACCGCGATGACTATTCTTATGTTGTTTTTTAATAATTGTTTAAGTCGAACCTGGTCATATTCCATGAAAGAGTTCATCTCTTTCTTAGACACTTATCAATATTCGATCGGAAATACTTTGTATGTAATTTGTTTCCCTTTATCAATAATTTAGATATTTATTTTTGAAAAATCCGAAAGAGTTGAAGAAATTAGTGTTATTTTTAAAACCCTACGGAGTAAATTTTGAATCTTTTTTTGGTATCTATAATTATGTGAAACCACCCGTGGTGTCAATTCAGCAGCCCGGTTTTATCAGTGGACCTTTCAAATCCGAATGCATTTAGTGCGGGCCTCAAGCACATTCAAATTTTTCCGCATGACCAAATTAATTAGATCTTGGAGCTCTTTTTAAAATTTCAAGACGAAAAAAGGAGGAGGGATTGACACTGCTTTAAATGATTGACAAAGCCTTGTCTCTAGAGGGTAAAAAAGTACAAGTGTTCAAAAAAGAATCAATACTAGGTCATGCGCGGTCTCCATATGTTATGAGTGGAAGGGAGATATGGACAACCAGACAGCACGGCAGCATTGCTCCTAGCACCCGGCGTGGAGAGCTGTTGCGCCGGTAGTCTGTTTGTCCCAATCGTACATTTTAAGACCGCGCCAACTCACTCATGGAGTTCGGCCTTTACAGAATTACCAGGATGAGGTGGCCCGGGGAATTGTTGCTCATCCCCGGGGACAAATCGACCTTTGAAGGGGCTCAGATGCGTCATAATTGTGCGGGCAATGAGTTCCCATATGCCCGGGATTCAGACAACAAGGTATATCTCGAGTCCAGTCCCCAAACTCAACACACTCCTCTTGCACGTTAACGAAATGGAGCGTGGCACTCCATGCGTTCGCTGATATTAAAACGAGCAGTTCGTATTTATAGAAGCTGCTATTTCCATAGTCCAGCTCCATGGGACGTTATCAAACCGGAACTGATATGGGATACCCCAATTCTGATGGGATACGCCTACGATTCCCCTTACCGGTGTTTTTAAAGCCGTGGTACTATTTAGGGGGTAATATTGGGAAAACAAAACAAGTGTGCTAACCTTAAGCTTGCACGAGTACAAAGACTATAGTAAAAAAATACGTTAACGTAGAAAACATTACCGTCTGAAGAATAATGGTTTCCTTGAGGAAAAAAATGTTTACAATTCAAGGGAAAGATATATACTTCTCAATAAAAGTCATGGAAGGGCTGTGGGTCTTAAAATAAAACCTGAATCAACAACATCAACGACAACGAGCCCCCCCCAAAAAAAATATAAAAAAAATCAAAAAAATCAAAAAATCAAAAAAAAATGTCCACTTTAAGGTAATTGACTGAATTATTTAAACGCATTACTTCTAATTGTGTACAATAAACAACTACATTAAAACTCCATTTGAAACCCACACTTTTGCCGATCGAGATAAAGAACAAACAACATCAACTTCTTGTCTCCAAATCGAAACAAGCAAAATTAGATGGCAATTGTTACATACGAAATAGGCTCAGATTATTTACCTTTCGAAGCCGTGGCGTTCATATATTCTAGGTGAACCGATTAAAACGTGACATAAGCTAAGCGTTTATTTGGCAACGATGCTTTTTAATTTATCGTGCCCGCGCCAGAAGTAAAACAGGTCTTACAGATACATGTAAGTGTGACACAGTGGATATCAAGTTTATACTTTGAATAAGTCTTCACGTGTAAATAGCTTTCATAACATGTCCGGTGAACCGTGAACAAGAACACCTGTGCGTGAAATATTACATTCACCGAGACGGTTTCATTTCACCTTGAAACACAAAATGAGGGCAGTTCGAGGTCTAACGACTGCGGAAATGCAGATGTTGCATACCTGTATAAAATTACTGGTATGCATGACGTGCGTTGGTGTTCAAACGATGCGGGTTATCCCCCCCCCCCCCTTCAGCATACTTCACTTGATGCATTCAAAAAATTGTATTTACAAATTTGCACAACATGTCTATTAAGAGAGCAGACGGTTGTCAGGTTTTGAACGGTCAAATCACTTTCCCTAAAACTTGCCCATCCCTTTAATAATGTTAAAAATGCGACAATATATATGAATTTTAAAGCCATCTTTGCAAGGGCCACTTGAATCACATTGCCGTTAATAATTGCAATACTGGTATTGTGAATTGGATCCAGACTATTTTCCCTGAAGTGTTACACGTGACTTAATTGGACGTCAGTCAATATGGCGGCATCGAGAAAAAGGTTAATTGAACACTCACCCCTGCACAGCAGTCTGCATATTGAGGTTTAATATGCGATGACCTCGCGTGTGATGATGGTCTCCTGGCCCATTTTCCCTGTCAAGCTCACGTTGGTGGCCTCTTGATACCGTCCGAGAATGTAAGGTCGGGCTCGTTCAAATAGATTACATGGTGCATGTTCCTTCCGGAGCAGTTGCACTGACGTATGTACTAATGGAAGGACAATACAAACCACGGTATTTAACTCATGTGTAGTGTACGTGGAGTTATCCTCACCCGAAGCTGGAGGAGCAAATTGGAAGTTAAACTTGTTCATCCAAGACCATGCATATTTATCAAACTAAATGGAAGAAACTTCACCAAGTAATACCGCTTTGGGGAAATACTCTGAAATGTGTGTCAATCAAACTTTAGTAAGTAATACATTATATGAATGCCACTGATTAAGCTTCTAGATTCAACAAAAACAGTGTTCGGAGTGTGCAATTTGCGAAAGTTGGTCTTCAGTCAATAGCTCGTTTCAAGTTATATATTGATTTAGTTTGTGATACTTCTTCGAGTAATACATTTCAAATGCTGCATGTACTCCTAATGAAATCACTAAACAAAAGAAAACAAAACCCGTCAGGCACAGCATAGACCTGGATCTTAGCGGGTTTATACTAACAGCTGAATGGTCAAGTAGAACCTTGCGTTAATCAGTGAATGTTCTTTCTCGCTCTCGTTTGTAATTCTAATATGTAATAAAAGACAGATCGGTTGTGAGGAAAGACGCAGTCAAATACGCTAAGCTTCATGAATTCTCATTATAATTATCTTATCGCTTAATCATTCATGGGGAACTAGACCGTTATATTGTGTCTCCATCTTGGCTGAATCACATTCAAACGAATGCAACAATACCGAGGTCGGAAGGGAACATGGTGTGGTCCCTATTTTGGTAATAATGGGAACCAGAATTGATGTTATTACAAAGCATTGGGGAAATGGAGATTATTGGAAAACACCTGAAAAGTTGAACTAAACCAAAGAGATGTTGTTTAAAAACTTTAGGTTTAATTGTTTCTAGGTTTTCTTTGAAAAAATAACCCACAATGTTGTACCATCTTTTTAGGAAATAATAATAAAATTTATGGGACAGAACGTCTCTTGTCTTTCGATGCTACTGTGTCAAAGAGGTTAATTTAGGTTTCAATTAATCACTTTTTACAAACTCAATTTCTTTGAGTTGTTTTAGAATTTAGAAATGTTTGTTATAAAAAGGAAACATAAAACAAAAACAAAAAATACGGGTGTCAACGACTTTTACATGAGCTTTTAGTTAAAGGATTTCCACCTAAACCTGTATAATACTAGAAAAAACAAATAATTCGGCCCGTAACTGGATACCAATAATACAGTTTGTATTTACTCCCAGAGACATTTTATGTGCAAAACAGCAAACGGGCAGGAACAAAAATCGTTTTATTGCCTACCCAACGGCTGTTTCAGATGCATAGCTTGCAAACTCCATTTAGTGTGGTTTCGTCGGTATCAATAGATAAGAAAGAAGGTTTGATCAGTATTTTATCATGGCCGAGAACATGGATCATATAAGGCATTCAGGAGAACGTGACAATACGGGTTGAACAGTGAAATTGCATTCAACAACAACATGGCCATCCCCACTTGTCAATTCAGACACGTGCGTGGCATCTACGGATCCAATGGCCGAATGCGGAAAAACAGTTGTAGCAAATTTGTAAAGCACTCTACAATTTATTTATAAATACATAATTAATGTAATGGTTTGGGTGAAGGTATAGCCTGAAGCCATTCAAAAGATATCAGTGTAAAAAAAATTGGTACTTTCTGTAAATTGTTTATACAATTGTCATCCCGGGATGCTAAACAACATCAATTTAAATAGGTCTGACTATCTTTTAACTATTTTCAAATTGCTATTTTCATTAACTTCCTTTTCAAAGTTTTTTTATGGAGAAATAACATTTCTTCAAGATATTCGGTTTCGTGTTAACAGTGTAGAGTGTAGACCAATGTAGTGGTTCGGGCTTATGTTCCTTGCTAGAAAAGAGGAACAAGTCTTTTTACGGTGTTAACCGGTACGGGTAATCAATTTAAGACCGGGCGAAATGATTAACATGACGTGGTATTCGTTGTATGAAAAAATCCTAATAAAAATCGATTTAAAAACATGTAGATCCGTACCGCGTTTTGATCATCAAGCTCTTTTGCGAGGCGGTTGAGAATCTTAATAAAACCGAAGAACTGTTCAGTTAGCTTTCCTAAATTTGTTTGGTTTCCCAGGAGAGGGTGAATTAACCGTAAACACCACCATTGTTGAAATTTGAGGTTGATCAAAAATGGTACTAACTAACATTATAATTTTTCCCCCTAACTCTATCAGCGTTAACTTGTAAAGAAACAAATGGTGGGTAATTAAGGGAAAGATACCGGGTTTGGCTTAAGTGCATATTATTTTAGACTAATCAACCGATTGGAACTGTGAAGGGAACCTAAAACACAACAGATTTCATTTATCTTGAGTTCATATAGCAATTTTGTTCCAACTATTGACATATTTATACAATAATTTTAACAAACCTAAAAGGTAGACATTTGTTTAATTTATTAATTATTATTATTATTAATTTTTTTAAACATGTATGGTTTAGAAATGCAAATGTACACATGATTTCTTTACCTTATGAGTTGATTGTTTCCTAAGTCCTACAGATATTGGATACGTCCATGCATGGTTTGTGTTCATAACCGGAAGATAACATCCTGTTACTTATTCATCAATAATTGAATATCGAACCCTTTATAAAATGTGTAACCAAGAGAGCCATATGTTGTCGTCTTAAGTTTCAAATATGATATTTTGTATCTGTGCCTGTTTGATACTTGATGCATCTGTGGTATCAAAATGATGTGATATGCCTGAAAAGTTCCAACATAACAAGATGATGTTACAATTTAAAAAACTACAGGGTCAAAACTGACCCGGATCCTGGGCTCCAGGGGACCTGACCAAGTTCGTGGTCAATATTACCCGGAAACTGATGACAAAATATGATTTTGACCCAATTGTGCGTCAGTTTGCCAAGGATTGGGGTAAGTTTGACACAGATTCTGGGTCATAATGACCTGGATATGAGTCTGGCCACCTGCGATCCGGAGTCCGGATCAATTCTCACCCGGGAGTTTTCAAAGTTTACATTCTTACCGATATCTGCAGTCTATTTCAAATCCTTGGTCTAGTTAGAGCCTTTTTTATAATTAATAATGTAGTTCTTCATTACATCATGGTGAGTGCCCGTGAAGTTTTAAAGCTTGTAAAGCGACGGTATTAGCTTAGCAAAGAAAATATAATGCTAAGCTGTCAAGCGATATTTCTTGCTTAAAAAACTTTATGGGCCCCTCAGCCGAACAGAAATGGTTATGTAATGAGAGCAAATTCTTTTAGAGAGCAAATTTGAAAAGTTTTTTTTTTATACGTAGCTATACGTATTTCTTAAAAGGTACATTACTCAAATAATATTATTTTACACTATCCAAATGTTGGACTCCAATGTTTATTTTACTGCTGTATTACTCTACTTCTGCATTTTTGAAAGTTGTTACAATTTTAACCTAAACGAAAAACCAAGTCTGCCTGGAAACTTACCAACTTATTCTATTAGTTTGTGGTGTTGCATATGTTTTTTCTCGTTTGCAATTGGCCGTTAAAGTAATGATTAATTTAAAAAAATAATCCGATATCACTTGCAAAAGGGGAAAATTGGACCCTTATTATAATTGGTGCTTGACAAGTCAATTAAATACGTCCAATTAGTAAGTTTATTACTTTTTACTTACAAAATTATATAAGGGAAACACAGTTCTTGTTCGTATATCCACTGTTAAAACTGAGGTGTTAAAATTTACACCATGGGTGCTGTCACATACACATTCCCAATAGATATTCAAGTTAAACATCATATGGTTTTAAAATAACACCAATTAAAATATTTGTATTGGGAGAAATCAGTGTTATTTTAATACTCAATGTGTATATTTTGATTGTTTTTTTGGTATTTACATGTGACAACACCCATGGTGTCAATTTTAACACCCCAGTTTTTTGTAGAATAGAGATGCAGTCTTTACGAAAGACTTGAGGTCAAGACCAGTATTCCAGTGACCCTCCTCCCCCTCGCCTTTCATCGTATTAAGTCTTCTGGCTATGCTTCACCTACGTATGTTTCAAAATTACAGGTTCAACCCAAAGTCGCAAGAACAGCTTTCAGCAGTGACATTCAACGGAATGCCTTTCAGTGCAGACTAAGTGTTTTTTAATTAAATCAATTAATTATGTAGACCCTAAAGGGCTTGCTAGTGTCCCTGTTTAGAATTTTAGAGAAGACTTTTAGGATTCGTTCAATATCAAAGTGGAAAGTTTGTCCTTTTTCTGAAACTAAAAATCTTTCTCTTTTTGCTATAATAAGGTTCTTTTGTTTGCTATTTCTGTATTGATTATAAACACTTTTACCATTTTTGAAAAGCTTTCAGAAAGGCTAGTGATGATAGTATTCGTATTTCATATACATTGACATTGAATTTTGTGGTTAAAATGGTAAATCATTAGAAGATTGTGTTTTCCTATACTGTGAAGGGTTGTTTTAATTGACAAATAACATGATTTCTACAATGTATGAATTTATGTATAGGGAGCTATGACAATGGCGAAACGGGACAAATAAAATATCGAGCTTTTTATCATAATTATATGATGGATATTCAGCTGTTTCATGTTTGTATTTTTTTATTGTAAGACGAGGTGTGATCAACGTCAAGCCCAATGAGTATTGTCAATGTCACTAATTTTTATGGGAATAATAAAAATTCCACTGTGGTAGAATTAAGCTCCGACGGCCATTTCATGGGCAGTTTGCGACAAACAACAGGGGGAAAATTTTCGTAACTGCTTGAGCCGAAAAAAGTACACAAAGCGCACGTCTTGCGGATTTTGAAAAGTGCTACTAGCCAAAATTACCAAAGCAGTTGTACTGATTGTGAGCTAGTCCCTGCTTACTTTTCTTTGAATGATTTGTTTAAGCATTTATTTTCTGCTGGTAAGCAGCTGTATGGCCTTTTCAAAACCACAGCATGGACTTCGGGTCCGGCTTTGGCTTTGGCTTCGTTGCTTTCGGTACGGGACCTATAACAATGCGAACGGTGCCTAGGCCGGCACCGAATCATTAACCCTGCGTTTCGACAACAGCCTATAAAATTAACATACCGTGTTAGCGGTAATATATTTTCAGTGCTTCGCTCGTATCTTGGCTCTTGACGCCCGATTCGAGAGGGGTTGATAAAGAGAGAACAATTAACACATTTCTATCTTTGTAATTAATTACACCATTAAAAGCAATACAGTGGTAAATGTTTTTAACCGAGGTAAAAAAAAACCAATAAAATCAGCAAAACGGTTTCCGCTTTTAACGTACGTGTATGAGCTCCCGTATCCGTTGTCAACGTGCATGCAAAACACGGAAGTCGCGGTTACGCGTCACATGAGCACACAAAGTGTTGACGTATCCGTATCCGTACTGTATCCGTAGCCTTGCGAAACATCTCTATTATTACCATTACACAACAGGTATGAACCAACAATTCTCCAGACAATGTACTTGAATTGTGACGTCATCGAGCATCTTTTGATTTAAAAAAAAAAAAAATTACTTGGAGGGTATTAAATACAGTGGCATTTTGCACCATATTAACGTGAGTAGGAGACATGCAATTGTTCCCCTATTAAGGACTCTATTTATTGGAAAATGATGAATCTTCAAACTGAATTTGACCTCGGAACAGCTCTAAACGAACGGTTCTCATAGAGACAAACTGTTACATTTCGTAAAAGTAACCGAGCATTTTAAAACTCTCGTAATATAGCAACATATACATACCAGTGTTAATTAGTACAAGACCAAAAGAGGCAAACTTCAAACAAAAATAGGTAAATAAATAAATAAATAAATAAATAAATAATCAGTTAATAAATAAATGCAAATTAGAAGACATAAATTTCACAAATCAACTAATGAGCTCAACGGTAAGCGTTGCTGAACATAATCGGGTTACCGGCTGAAATGTCATGTAATGTTTGTGATATTTAACTGGTTCCCTTCTTAAAGAGAGTTTTGTTTCTGCCATGGTCAAGTAAACGATGACGTGGTCACTGTGTGCCTTGTGAATAAATCCCCAGATGCGACAGGCGCCATCGGTAACAAAATCGCTTCCTTGTCTATTTTACCGAACGCTTAATACATGATGTTGACTTTTGAAGATTTACACTCGTGAGATCTTACACAAATATTGTTATTCCTTGTGAGCACTAACGAATCAGTGACGCATTGCCAATAACGCAAGCAATTTGAGTATCACAATAGGGCCATGCTTGGTGGCAGAACCACGAACGTGGATCATTTTGAAATAGAGACCGTGCCGTTCGAAATCTGCACCCGTCACTAAAAAGACCGTACCCAGGACACGTTAACCTTAAAGGCGCACAATGCCTTCAGGATTGGGTGCTTGTGGCTTTACAAAAGCGTTTGCTATGAAATGAGTTTGGTTGGAAATATATTTTAAAAGTGTTTTGAGTATTTTCACTACAGAACACGGTCCGCTATTTTTGTACAACCAAATTGTTGACTTCACAAGATGGCGGACCGTATTCCGCTGGTTTTATTACCAGAGGCAATTTATTTTTTATTTTTTAAAGTCACTACTCGCTAGTTACAAACACACTATGGGTGTTTTTGTGCATGAACAACACTTTAAACAAAGTACAAGGAGTAATTCCAAACAACAAAATGTTGAGAGATTTGATAGGAATTACCCATTTAAATCCCACTTTAATACTCAACTCTTGGCAATTGTGTAAAAAAACACATCACTTTATTTTTTTGTTGACTTATCTTGGTGGTTTTATTTATTAATTTTAACAGATCTCTTCAATGAACCCTTCTTAAAAAAGCAGCGCTTCAAAAACGCGCGTGATAAAACCCTCCATATAAACATTAGATATCATATTAAATTGTATGAAGGCATCATGCAAACTCAGACTAGCTGATTGGATCGTTGGGCACAGAGAATGCAGTATGAAAAAAAGTTCGCTTTGTTAACTACCATTATGTCGTGCATCTGCTCCCTCCAAATAAAACAAAAGGACTGATGGTCTGTAATTGCTTTTGCCACTATTTTTACTGTATGGTAAAAAACCAATGGGTAATGCAGAGTACTTGAAAGCTACAATATATTATTTATCACCGAAGGTCGGATTTTTATAACTGAGACCGTTTACATGTCTGTGAATTTTTCGATGGCAAATGCGCAGGTATCACAATACACGGGCTACAAACATTTGCATCTTGCATTCAGACATTTAGAATTACATTCACGATGTAGGGAAAAGGTTTCCATAATCAGGGAGACTGTCAAGTTTGTTCATCAGAAAATGAAAAGGTTTTTATATATTTTCAGGGAATTTTCTGCAGAATAAGGGAGATTTGGTAGTTATACTGTACCTACACGTGACAAATGAAAAAGGTACCAGCATGTCATCATAAAATGGTCATACAAACTTACCTAGGAAGCGTTACGGTGGAATATCATTAGTTCGCCTTGAGTGATTGTGCTTTCAGCCAACTGCAAACGCAAACGAAAAACAAATCGAATTGACACCATGGGTGTTGTCACAAACCTAAAAAAAACAAACCAATAAAGGTTTACATAATAGGGTGTTAAAATAACACTAATTTCCCTCAACACAATTTGATTAATATGACATATTTTATTATTTTAGTATTTTGTGTGAAACTGGCACCAAAAGAAGCAGTAAGGGTGAATTTATCAAGTATTTACGAGAATATCTTATCTATATTGCTACCAATAAAACAATTGGCACTTAAAAAAAAAACACGTAGTTTTTGTTACTCCCACTTTACTTTAGATACAAGGAGGATGAACTTAACACCGGAGTTTTTGCAATTAAGGTGAGGCGTGCTGGATAAAACGGAGGGGGATCTCTCCAGGCATGGACTTTGTCATTCATCACGAGAGGATAAAATGGTTACTTTTTGTTTTACAGGTTAGCCTTGAATAATGTCAAATAAAAACAAACATAGTTTTGAAAGTACACCAAATCCCCACTCGTCTTTCGGTTCAGACCGGACTCTGAAAGCAAAAACTACTTAAAAACCACTTTTACAAGTTGAATGGTAAACTGATGTCCTCACTTGATGCAATAATCACTGGATGGCATCAATCACTACACTCTATGAGGATACACTGGTCTTTGACAATTACCAAAAAATATTCCCTGCCGTAAGAGCCACTTGGGACGAGTTTCATCCCTTCATTATTTAAAAATTGTGTAGTCATAATTACAAATCCAAACTCGATGATACTCGATCCGCTGTACACGAAATCAATTAAACAACAACACACCGACCAAGGTCGGCTACGTGAGGACATGCTTTTAATAAAACATGTCCCGTGTTCCCCAATGTAGGATTGGCTTATAATTGCTGATTAGAACTGCATAGCATGAGCAAGTCGACTATATAATGACTTATACGCGGTCCGCATCTGTCGTATTCATTTGCTCTCTATTGATTAGCGTTGGGGTTTCTGAATACTAAACCAAGGCTTGTTTATTATTTACATACTGTTAGAAAAACACAATACCGTACTGCTATTGTAAACATGATTTAATTGCCGAACTCAAAGGGTGTGCATTACATCGGAAGAATGTGTATTCAGGAATGTATGTCCAGGACAGTTTTTACAGAACTAAGTATAGTCTCCCGAATTCCGAAATCTCCTTCGCGGCAGTAGCATAAAGAGCAAGACTTAGTTCCCGAAGAACAAATCTACACAGCAAGGTATAATATATACACATGATGTAAGCACAAACTGACTATACATTGGTACCTCAATGCAACGACTGGAAAAAAAATACTGGTCAACCTGAAAACATATAATGTTCACAGATTTGCATATAACTTATACGGTATAAAAACATTCTTGAAATAATAAATTAAAACAGGGTAAACAATTGTAGGTTTTGAGAAATGAGTGATTAGTTTTGATCTTGATAGTCCCAAACCTGATGCTTGAAAACAGTGATTTTTTTCCTTCTTTTGTTCACTATTTTCTCGTGACTCCGATTCCCTATTAAAATAAAACTGATACTGCTCTTTGACAACTATATGGTGTCTGCGTGTCTTGAATTAGAGGCAATACAATCCGATGGTTGTGATTGTGAATTTTTTACTGCAACTTTTCCTTTACGTTCTGCAGCCACACATTGCCGTGAACATTTTTTCCCATCAGGGATGGGTCGGATAAGTCTTACAATTGCACTCTAGGCCCAAAAGTTGTTGTACCCTGCAAAAAATGGGTACCAAAAAGTAAATAAAAAATTATATTTTAGGGTGATAAAATAACACCAGTGTAATTGTTTTTGCAGCCATAGTTTTTTATTTTTTTATTTACACCCTTAAGTGTAAAATTTGATTTTTTTTTTGGTATCAATATGTAACAACACCTAAAAGGTGTCAATTTTAACACCCCAGTTTTTGTAGTTTAAAATTGAGTGAAACGGAAACGTGTTTTGTCTTAAATATATAAACAATGTTTCACACTCTCTATATCGTTATTGGATAGCACTTAAACAATTTTTTAAGTAATTATACTTTACTATTTATTTAGTTATTTGGTGTGTTCAATTTCACGCTAAATACTGCTTTCAGATGTCCTTCGGATGGGACATTATGCCATAGGTCCCATGAACTAGGATTGGTAGTGCACGGAAAAGAACCCAGAACACGTATTGTGGAAGAGTAAGGGTTAACCCCAGTGGTTCTGGTTCACGTAGCAAGCACCCTTGTTTACAGGTTCCCCCGTGCTTGCCGAGCTACGGTGGTTAAGTTCACTTATGAGGCATCTTTGGTTTCATTACCAGAAATATATAATAATAACAAATCTCAAAGTCGCCTTGTGTCACTCTGGTTTACTGCTAAGACCATCATATGCCAAAATGGTGGGATTATATTAGCTCACTCTCACGAAGCGAGGTTGTCCAAATACCAACACGCTATAATTCAACAAAATATAGGTCTTCACATGCAAAAACTATTACGGGTTCAACATTTTAACACGGACAAAATGGGTCGCAGAAATCCAGTAGGTTCACACAACCAGGGCAGAAGAAAAAAATAACTTAATTACGGATGCATTTTGTTTTTCTTTCTAAATTCCGGTCACGCATTATACTGCTGTTGCTGTAAATGGTTTTTGTTTTGTTTTGTTTTTTGTTTTTTGAGTTCATGGAAACAGAAGAACGACAGACAATTTAATGGCTTTCCGTTGTTATTGAAAAATATTCTACAAGCACCATGTCCGTTTAAAATACTTCTACACTATAAAAACCTTTGTGTCGCAATTGATCCGGAATCCGGTTACTATGGTGCCTGACCTATTTCTGGATCAAGCTGACCCGGAAAATGGTTTCTTTCTTCGGATTCTGCGTCAGTTTGACCTCTTTCTGTGTAGTTTTGAGGTCATACTGACCCATACTGACACAGGGTCGGGTCCCTTTGGAGTGTGTACATTCAGTTATATTTTTAGTTTATAAAATTGAAATGAGACCTTTTATAACGGGCGTTCGAGACCTTCCGCTAAAGAGTAAGCCCGTCATTTTGTGTCTTTGTTTTTCTTTCATTTAATTTCATTTATTCATTTCATTTATTCTGGCTGTGAAGCCAAAGATTCTCAGAAAAGCTAATCTAATCACTGTACTAGCCAAGAACCCCATGGAGCGAAAACAAGGAAAGACATTTCAGTTTTAGATGTGGAAGAAAAAAGAAAAAAAGAAATTATTCCAGGGAAAATCCATGCATTGTACGGACTGAAAACCCAATCCACAGAGTGCCATACCCCAGGCGAGATTCGAACTGGGGTCCTGGGCCCAATTTCATAGCGCCGCTAAACGGTAAGCAAATTTTCGTGCTATCTGTAGCAGAAAAATCTGCTTAAGCGCAAGCGTATTTCACAGGTTAGCAAGAAAATTAGGCAGCCATCTTGTGCGTTCACCATGGATTTAGCATGTTTTTTCATGTGCTTACGGTTAGCAGCACTATGAAATGGAAATCGCAAAGTAAGCACAAAATCGGCCGTTAAGCAGCTCTATGAAATTGGGCCCTGGGCACAAAAAATGGCTAAGCACAACAAAATTATGCTTACCAAATAAAGGTTACCAGCCAAACTAGCATACCACAAGTACAATTTATGACTGGTATCCTGCTCATTTCTGCTTAGCAGGAAATTTTTAAGTAATACTTTCTGCTTAACTCTATGAAATGGGCCCTGGTGGAAGGGGATGAAAGATACCACTACGCCAAACCGCATTAGTAATTTTCACACGTTGGTTTTGTGGTATCTTTATGAAAAAGAAAAAAAAACTTTTCTGAAACTCATCGATGCATAATAAACGTTAACTTAAAGCAATTTCTTTGCTGTTGTTTTCAGTGTGCAACTTGCTTTTGCGCTGTTTAGCATAGTTATGCATTTGTCATTTTCCTTGGTTGTGGGTACGATATCAGCTGACTTCTCTTCCTGTTTATCTACATCATACATCATGCGCTGAAGATCAAAATAAACACTTACGAGTTGGATGAAAAGCATCATCAAATATTCAAAAGAGAAGGGGGAAACCACTATTCATAATATATTATTACGAGGATCTCGTTGTCGTCATTAAATTTTCAACCACAAAATCTGCCACCGGCAAAATCTGAATCGACACAGGGTGCCAGACCAGACTGTTCGCAACATCGCCGTATCGTTTCAAACCGAGTTCAACAGCCTGGAAACCGACCACGGCGAGCTTGTAAAAAAGATGGATGTCTAGCAAATTGAAAATCAATAACGACGAAGGCCGGACGGCGTACAGTTTTTTACTTGGCGCCAAAAATTTACCAAGGTTGGTCAGCTCGTTCAACCTTTTGATGTCGTCTGCTTGAGCACACTTCTATTGATCAGACATCACCGGCTGGACATTATCACATCATCTGTACTATTTCTTTTCTTTTAAGCGAGTGATAAACGACACTTCTCATTTAGGCACGTCCCTTTGTAACTCGTGGTGAGTCTTAATTTAATAAATTGCCGGGCACGCTGAATAAGAATTAATTTGTATCGCGAAGAATTACAAAATTCGCGATCGGAACTTCGGAGGGGGAAAAAAATTAAAACTGATGGCGGAAATGTATTGATCAAAGAACATAACCAGCGGGGAGAGGTCACGTGACATCTAGAAATTCGTCGATCATTTGACTCACACAAAGTTGACAATTATTTAAATTTACCTATACCAAATATGATATGTTCACCAGAATAGGGGGGGGGGAGAGCAGAGACCCTCCAGGGAAGGGCAAAGGTCAAAACATTTGTCATAAATCAAAGGTGTGCCCTTCTGCACCCTGCTTATTTCTGCTTTTGCCCCTAAAATGTGGAATGACCTGGATGTCTGTATTCGAGAAGCGGAGTCTCTCAATCTTTTTAAGAGTAAACTTAAAACACACTTTTTTAAAGAAAGCTTTCGAGCAACCCCCAGGTTTTACCTGTATCTATAAGTCCATTAACTGTTGGCTTGTGTTGTCGGTGGGATTTTATTGTCATTTAATTTCTCAATTTAAATTGAATTATTCCTTTGTATCTTTTTATGCTTATGCAAATCATATTATATATTTTTTTATATACCTTTAAATGCGTTTTGTGAAGTGTCTTAGAGCATTTTACAAAAAAAAAACCAACAGATTTAGCGCTATATAAATGTATTATTATTGTTATTATTTATTATTTTATATAATACAAATTTTGTAATATAAAATACACAGAAATCTAAATTTGTTGTAACAAGTAAAACAAAACGGCAAGCAAATTTTTGTATAATGTATCTACACAGACAAAATTGATTACTGTTTTGTGGCCCGATATTTTTTTTAAGTGTTTTATTTGTTAAATATTTTCTCAGAATGAGTTTGGACAGATGATGCCATTCCAAAACGAAAAATACAAAAACGCTCGCATATCCCATGAACAATGCAAGGAAAAATACACATCACATGCAAACTGTTTGTACGAGGCTGTTGGACGTGAGATAAAGTCGGAATCCTGATAGTAGTTCATTTTTTAGTTTTAATTTAACTACAAATAAGCATTTGTGGTTTTTTCGTGCTAACAAAGCTTATAACTTTCTCAAATCTATATTTATTTGTCAAATTCGCCCAAAACCGGCCCAGCATCTTCATACAGTCATGCGGGTACAACATGCACTTGGCAACAAAATTTTTAACCGTTGGGAGGTCCGTCAACGCAATGCCTCATGCATTGCACGTGTGGCGTGTCGTGGTCCAGCGGTCCAGTGCAATGGACTAAGTTCAGGAATAAACAAGTCATCAAAGTGTGGGTTCAAAATCCGGTCAAGACACTTG
The DNA here is from genome assembly GCA_010994315.2 of Pisaster ochraceus. NCBI lineage: Eukaryota > Metazoa > Echinodermata > Asteroidea > Forcipulatida > Asteriidae > Pisaster > Pisaster ochraceus. The sequence goes on along the minus strand of CM021539.1, from coordinate 11,047,750 downwards.
TGCCTTTAAGTAAAACAACCCAAGGAATTACACAAATGCAGGAAAGTTCCACCAGTTACTGGCTCCCTGGTGAGCAACACAGTTTGAATGGCAGGAGGAGAAGGTGTTAAAAACCACAGAACCTAACACAGATTCTCTGCAAAACATATGGAAGCCTGCTAGCACAGAGGGTTAAATGTAGCTAGGTCTGAGTATAATTGTTGCACAAAGTAAATGGGTGAAAATATTTTTCAGCCCCTAAAAAATTACTGCACAACTCTTGCACCTGGCCCCCTCTTAGATATGTGAAACGGTCCAGTCTGTGACATCAAGGACTTAAACATCACTTGGCACTCCACTTTGTTGAAAACCATCAATTTACTAAATTGTGCAATAACTAAGTGTTACCATCGATCACTTTCGGATTTTAACCACATTATGCTTCTCTGAACTTGAGTGTACAAATGGAAACCTGCGTGGGCTTTTTCCAAACATCGGCTGAAGCTCCAGGCTCCGTTTGATGTTGGAAACATCGTACAAAATGTACACCGCTGCAAACTTGATGACGGAGCCCGAGCCGAAGTTTTGATAGAGCATCACTGCATCTACTTTGTGCGTTACTGGTACTTTGTAGTGCGCATAGTATGTGACGCATGTACAGTTAGACGCGAGCACTAATTCTTCCATGCAATTTTACTCACACAAAATTAGCAAACCATGGACAAACAGTAATCGCGAGTTATGCCAATGCAAGGGGCCTATACTGCGGAGTAACAGTGCTTTGCACTCTGCAAGCTCAACTATTAATTTGACCTTGCGGTTAAAAATTAATGAAGGGGTTAATTTCTTGACCGGATATTGCCAAGTTAAAACCACAGTCTGGCTCAACATTCCAGTAACGAGAGAGAAAAATTGTTATGTCATTAAAATCGTCTACCCCCTTTGAAAATTGTCCGATAAGAATGCCCATCTACGAATTGTAGGCTTTTGTAGTTGGCCGATTGTGTACGTAGATTAAGTACATATTTATATGTTTTTTCTTTATTCTTATTTTCTAATGTTTTTACTAAAGAAGAAATAATTATATAATTTTGTGTTGTGTTTCTTTTACCAAATACACCACAAGGGAAACTAACTGGGCAATTTTATTTTATCATTATCATTATTTTTATAATTTGGGTTTGAACTAAGAAAATTGACTGGAGCGGGACTTGAACCAACGACATCCGGATTAACGTACGGCGCTCTATTACCTGAGCTATCCACCCCTATGTTGGCGGTCTCCCTATTAGTCAATATCTTTGTTCGGGGGTGCCAGTCAGAAGCCATTCAACCGTAAGCTGCCGTGTAGCCAGGGATCACACCCAGGTTTACGATACAACCTGGGAAGCTGCAGCCACGGGATCACCTTTAATAAGGGGATGCGACTTTTTAATAATAACTATCAAGTAAAAGACCACAAGGGAAACTGACTGGGTAACTCTGTTTTCTTTTGGGTTTTTTTCTTTTCTTTTACGAAACAGAAGTTAATAGCCAATGCCTGTTCTAACGCGCACGGTCGTTGTGCAAAGGATTCTAGGTAAAAACCATAGCCCAAGCAACACCAGCAACCCGTCATGGCGCGCGTCCATATCGGCAGCTTCATTTTTTAACAAGTGTTCTCACTTTCTTAAGATGCGTTACGGTCATTTTTTTCAAAGATGGTGCTTGTAAATAATGTCCTATTCCAGAGCCGCATACTGACAGAGTTGTGACAACTTGTGATTAGAAGCAGTTTTGTGTCCGAAAACGCATAGGCAAATACAGGGTGCCAGACTAGTTATGCCAGTGGGTCGTGCTGCATTTGGACCGAGAGTGGCGTCCAGCAACCACGTGACCAAAGAAAACTGGTCCCTCTATGTCGTAAGTCCCTCAATACACAGCTTTGGCTTAATCAAATCTGAAGTATATGTGTAGGTATCTTGATAAATATTTTCTTTGTTAAAGAAAAAGTTCAGACGATACAGGATTTGAACAAACCTACATAGGGGTTTCCCACGCAGTAAAACAAATTAAAGTAACACCCCTTCTTTTTAAGGTGGGGAAGAGGGTGGGTGTACACATACGAGAGGTTATATCCTGGCCAATAAAATATGGATGCAATCTTGAAAGCGAGCGGTCGTGGTTGCCGAGACCTTGTTACTTGATACATCTCAAATATTAATACAAGCATTGCAAGAAGGTTGTGTCAATCCGTGCACGACCGACAAAATAATAATTAACTGACGCTTGTTTATTTAAAAAACGGTAAGGTATCATATTCAGCATTTTTAAGAGAATGGCACAACTTTAGTTTGTGGGAGATTTTCCCCTTTGCATTTCTGAAGTACCTGGTTACCATTCTGTGAAACTTTTTTCGAAACATTATGTGTTTGTGAAACATACGTATGTGCGGCACTTAATTGTTTTATAAAGGTAGACCCAACCGTGTGCTTAGTTGTAGCCCGGGCCAAAAGAGGCCCCAAACGTGTGCCTAATTGTAGTCATGACCTAATGAAGCCCCAACTGTGTGCTTTGTTGTAGCCTAGGCCTAATTTTGTCCCGAACGTATGCCTAATTGTAGCCATGACCTAAATGTAGCCCCAACCGTGTGCTTAGATGTAGCCTGGGCCTAAATTAGCCCAAAACGTGTGCTTAATTGTAGCCATGACATGTATGTACCCCAACCGAAGCCCTGGACGAAATGTAGCCACAACACCCAGTATAACGTTGACAAAACCGATCTATGACGGTACCATTCCTTTAAGCTAGCTCAGCTACTTCAATTTATAAACATCTGCACAGTGTCAATGTCATAGACTTGATAGAAGAATGTATTGCTAATCAAATTTTTAAGCTAGGCAAACATTAATACAAGTAAACCAGTCACAAAGTAGATTAACATAATTATGCAACAGAGTTGTATCCGCTAAGCTGTTGTTTAAAACACGATAATGCTTTTAAAGTATTTCCCGCCATGAGAGCGAGACTAACTTGATGCCCGAGCATATTACCGAAGAGAAGCCTGCCGTTGCTAGGCCATTCCCGCCACAGACCAAAATGCCACGAGTTGTTTGTACAAGCCAAGGTGCTTTAGATTGTGCATGACCGCAGTTTGGAGTCCAACATAGCTTTCTGTCTTAAGTGTTTCCGACAGGTTGCAGTGCAATGCAAACGCAATGCTCTCAACGGTGGGGCGACGGTATTTTTTATCAAAATGCTGACGGCAGGAAGAGTTTCTGATGAGCACAACTGAAGGAAGCGCAGTAGTATGTATGTAGTTTACTGTCCCCATAAGTAAGCGCTGGGAACACTAAATCAAGGTATATTTTATTTATTTCAACGTTTTCTCCAAAGTGCAACACCCTAGGGGAGTCGAAGTCCTTGATTTCCTAGACTGGGCCATTCCACATATCTAACTAGGGGGTCAGTTGCATCTTATTTTTCGGTTGTTTTTGGAGGGGCTGCACAATAATTATTTTCACTCATACTTCGTGCACAAAATTGTACAGACATACAGACCTACATACAGCCTGTGCTGCGTTCTGAGGTTTCTAACACCCAACCCTCATGCCAAACTAACTTTTTGGCTCACTGGGGAGCCAGCAACTAGTGCACCCTTCCTGCTTTTGTGTACTACCCTGGTTTTCTTCCAAACTGATCATACCGTAAGCCTATCATATTTAATAGATCTTAACACTATATAAAAATGCAATATTATGTACCAAGGGTATAAGCAATTACCGTCCTTGCTTATTGTTTACGTCCCTGCTTGAGGCTGGGTAATCATTAAGATCCTAGGATACATCCAGGTACAGGGTTGGGTTAACACTTGGATCCTAGGATACATCTAGGTACTGGGTTGGGTATCATTTATATCCTAGGATATATCTAGGTACTGGGTTGGGTAAACATTTAGGTCTTGGAGCTACGTTAATTTAGTCCCCAACACGAATAAATAATATGTCCTGAAATGTAGTTAATCACTTAACCTTAACTTGATTATTCTCCATCTAGAGTTGTGTGTCAGTACAGTAACAGCATGACCAGGATGGGACATTACCGAAGAGCTAACTTGTCAAACAACGATATTTCCTACAGGATGTGAAGCCTCGCATGTATTCGACTAGCGGGACCAAGTGTGCGCAATTCTGTTTCTTCAAAAAAATGTTTTATTTTAACCAAGTTTATGGCTTCAAAAAATATCGTAATTGTTAGGAAGTAAGTTTTTGCCTAGAAATTTATGAAAGTAATCAACAAAGAAAACCCGATAATGGGAAATTACCTTGGTTTATGATACTTGTAAATAATTATGTATCTTGCCCAACTGACGTTCATGTTGTGTTAAACATAATGTAATGATTGCACAAAGTGGGGCGCGATTGGCAAAAGGAGTTTGTAAAAAACAATCATCCTCGCCCAAGTGTTGATTTTGTTTCAGTGTAAATTTCAAGATCGTTTGAACTATAAAAGGTTGAAGAAATTGAAATTGCATTTATAACATAATGCTATTAGTATTTTTATTGTAAAAACTTGTGTATCAAAAGAATTTTATATAAAGATATGGCCTCGTATAACAACTTAGTCTTCGTTCGAGTTGTTTCTTGTTTTCGACAAGCACGAGACTTGCACAGTCTATTGAGCAAGTCAATGGATATATCAGACTTCGAGCCTCGTTTATTAACTAAATTTAGTTCTCTCATCAAAACAAATGACTTTGAAAGTCTACCATAACACCCCAATAAAGAACCCTAGAAAGAAATAATATAACGTTGGGCAATCTTTTCTATTTTCTAGAAAAATACTTCTTTTTGTTGTTGAAACAAAACTTTGGGGCAGAGATCTTTAAAAGTCTCTGGGTATCAGACGAATAAAAACCAGTGGTGGAACTAGGGTAATTTCTTTTAGGGGACAAGAAGGTGCATCTTTTTTCCAAAGGTCACTTCTGTCAACATTAAAAATGAAGTATCCTTTTGCCTTTATTGCAAACTAGCCCCATTTCTTCACATTGTTATGTAATTTACTTTTTACAAGATAATCTGATGTGAGTGTACAAACAACTACATTGTCTGCGTGTAAATGGAAAAATAGTTTAACAAAACACTGACACTATCAGATTAAAGCTTATGAAATATAGCATTTTAACCTCATAGTTTTTAAATCTAAAATGTCAAAATTTCAAATGGGAGAGGGGTATCCAGGGGGCATGGATATCAACTGGGGTGGCACCTGACCCCTTGTCCCGCTTCCTTAGTAACGCCACTGGTTAAAAAAAACCGGTCACAAACAAATTCAACACAGTCATGGTAACATAAATTTCGCTTAAATTAACAACACCGTACTGAGGTGTTATAATTTGCCTCACTTGCCACTAAATTGATTGAAAGGGTCATGCCATCTCTTAGATGCCATTGCCCTCCCCTAAGGGACATGCTATACGTGAAATGTGGTCTGAATGGTGAGATTCGAAGACCTTTTGATGAACTTCGTGACTACATCTTCAACTATTGCTCTATCACAATGTGGGGACTGCGGACATGCCCGAGCTGCTGTGTTGCGGAGGAAGGGACGTGCCTTGACAACAAGGTCTCAAGTATTTGCAACACACAATGACAGCGGGCTAAGTTAACGGCCACGTTTAATAGTTTATGCATATGGGGTACGCTGGTTCAGAAACAGATATTGTAACAATAACTACACAACTCTATAAAAAGGGGGCTACATAGGGGTTGTGGTTGGGTATATGCATTAAGGTCTATACTGTGGGCATATGTACCTAGCAATTGCACTACAAAATTGAAGATTTCTTTTAAACGAAATGGGCTACACTTAGGGCTTTAGATTAGGAACCTACACTTTGTGCTCTTAAAAAATAGGCAATAACAATAATATTTTCAATTGTTATGTGGAGGAAAGAGACAATTACAGCGGGTGTTTCCAAAACTATTGGCTCAAAATACTGCTAGTAAAGAGTTGATAACACTATAAAGAAGAAATGGGCTACATTGTTGGGTTACAACAATCATAAATTGTGACAATTTAGTTTAATACCGAAAAGGGGCTACATTAAGGGTAGTGGACAAGGTGTCTGCACATTCGGCCTGCATTAAATGCGTAAAACTCCACTTACAACGACTGAAACATGTATATATAATGGATCTTATGCATGCACATGACGTCACTGCAGTAGGGTGCCCTCAAGTACAGAGGGCAAAGGGAGATGTTCCATTTGCCCACCATTTACGACGCTCAGACTAGCTATTCGTCCCATTGTTTTATCGTCATCTCAATATTTAAGATGGCAGCGTTATGACGTCAATGCATAAGGTCCAGTCCATTTAAATAGAAGGGGTCTATATCAAAAGCACGGGGTTGATTAATTAAATGCAATTTGAAAAAGCACTGGACGATTCCATATCGACAGAAGGGGTTACAATATGGGTCTTAAGGTCAGTGATCTGACGGCCTACGGACAGGTCAGAGATCTGTCTATGATTAAGCACTCGTATCTTTTACTTCTTGTTCCAACTTACCGTTTTCGGCTTTCTCTTTGAGGACGGATTTGAGCGCTTTTTGAAAGGCAAGAAAACGCTTTGCTTTTTTTTCGTTAAAAGGTCTTTATTGGGAGTTAACTGATCATAATTTGTCAGACAATCTGTGAATGATATTTCTGAAGAGAGTGCTCTCCCCTATTCAATCAACTA
>CM021539.1:11015167-11027272 GCA_010994315.2 Pisaster ochraceus | reverse complement strand
CCCCCCCCCCGCCCGCATTCTAAAGCAGATAACCAGCAGATCACCTCATTTTGAAGCATTATTTTATAAAGTATTCTTACTCGTACTAGTACTATAGGCCTACTTGTACTCGGTGATCCAAGTACTTGGTACTTGACTGTCGGACTCGGTATTCGAATATCAGAATATTCGGTACTCGGAAACTTGTACTCGTACTCATTGGCCAACGTACTCGTATTCAAGTAGTACTCGGCAGTACTTTGTTCTCAACTGAAAAATACTTGACATTGACAATGGATTCAGGGATTCAGGTGTGGGTTTCAACAGAACTCCCGGAATACATTTAGTGATGGGTGTCACACGACTTAGTGTCTGAAAGAACAATTCTCTTCCACAAGGAGGCATTTCAGATTGGGCACTGGTCGAGTTAAATAAATAGTAAATAAACAAATAAACAACTTCAGCACTGGTACAAATTTATGCGACTTGAAATCTCTCTCAAAGAACCCGTTACGACTTAGGAGAAAGACCACTTCAAAATGTTTTCATCGTTGTGAAACTGAATACTCGTGTAAATATAAGCCCGAAAAGCTTCAATTTAAGCAAATCTGACAATCTGTAACACCCTTCTCTTCTTTCAATAATGAAAACACCATCTGTGGTGAAGTTGGGAAAAAACAACACACAATAATATACGATCGTCGAGGCAATTAACTCTAATAAATCGTATTACTTGGCGACTGGCTTTGTGACAGGTTATGTTTTTAACTTTAATAACACCGTCTGACATACACTTTTTTCACAATTTTAAGATGACTTGTTCGCGTGCAACTTGAACCTGTGTAAAGACACTCTAAAAATTCCCGGGCGGTCAGACCTATAAATTGGTCAGTTGGACCCAGAATTTGTGTCAAAATGAGCCAGAAATGGATCAAACTGACGCAGAATCCCAGCTAAGATCCCTCGTTTTACCAGGTTCCAGGTCAGCCTGACCCCGGACTGGGTCAGGTCCCCATGAAATACGGGATCCGCTTCAACTCTAACGTTTTAGAAGCTGACACTTCACAAACTTGACGCGATGTCACCAAAATTGTTGTTTTTAAATACTTTGTGATGAGCATGATGAGCTGACCTGCTTGCAATTAAACACATTTACCACATGGCAAAAACTAGGCTGCGCTTTTTAAACAAATTACAAAAATTTCAAACAAACATCTTTCTGCGAGATGATTATTGAGCGACGAAGCCAGCATGATCGGTGATGCTGGTGACACGGAGTAATTTTAATGGTTTTTTCTCGCGCCCCTTCTCTGACGGTAGCCGTGGGCGATGACTTGTAGATGAACTTCCTCGTCGACGTCGTCTGGGTCAGGAATCGATCGGTTCCATTCCATGAAACACAGCCGTGGCTAGCGGTGATTTATTTTCAAATTGAGCCTTGGTGCTTCGTAAATTTATTTTGTGTAAAGTACTTAACGTTACCACTTTTGCCAATGAGCATAAAAAACAATCCCATTTATTTTTTGAGTGGTTTTCACATATCGGTTTGGACGAAAGCATTGAAGTGCTTCTCGCTGTTTCTGACAAAATCCATCCATTCCCATATTGCAGTGTTTTAAACTACCGTTTAATTAATCTCACAAGTAGTCAAAACAACAGAAACGACCCCGTCCATCTCAAATTGTTTTGCTGAATTGTCATCACGTCAAAAAGAGAGTCTATAATTGAACATCGCGTAAAAAAAAATCCGCGTCGTGAGGAGGGTTGAACATTCAAATAAATACTGATTGGTGCAGTATTTACAATCATCGCTTAAGTTCCAGTGACGGCATTATCGAAAAATACCAGCTGGCAAAGGAACAGAGCTCCAGTTTGAGTTGAGCCTCGCTGACACGGTTGCAGAACTGCATCGACCAACAGAACTTATGAGCACCATGATCTGACACCGAGTGTTCGTACAATAGATGCCTGTCAGGCTTGTGGAGGTTTCGTGTGGAAAAGAGCCTTGGAGCAAAGCTGGAACGTTTCACGATTTATAGAACCGGTAAGCAGAAAATAATGCCAAACAGAACTAACTGTAATTCAAATTACCAGTCACAATCATAGTGAACTTTTCAATGCTAGACAATGCATTGCATTGCTCACCTGAACAACATTTGCTCTTTGGAACTATACTTAGGCCTAATAGTCGAGTGTCTTCTTAATGTTTTAGTTATTAAATTGTTAAGGAAAACTTACTGTGTACATATAAATCAACATAGGTGAACAAAAACAGTTTACTGGAGCTGGATTTGAACCTGCAACCTGCGGATACACGTGCCGGTGCTCAAGTCAAATTAACTATTTGTTATCTTTCAAAAGTGATGGGCCCAAATTTGGGAGATTGGACCCACACATTTAGAACAAACTAGGGAGACATATATCTTATAGATTCAGGGAAAGTTTTCAGATTTCATTTGAGTTATTGTACTCCAAAAACGTGCATGGTTGTTGGCACATGCGAAAGTTTGCGAATGTTTTTCGTTTGGATACATAATCTTTCAAAATGTGTTCAGAGAAAATAATGTATATAAAACAATTGGATCAAACAGCTTCTACCTCTATTCTAAACGGAATAAAAGCGCTTTACCAGTAGCAATGATGGTCAGTTGTTATTACTAAGTTTGCCAAGCAACAGGCCCTATGCACAAGCGCCATCTTGAAAAAAATACCGCAATGCATCTCGGGAAACCGAGTTCAGTTTTTAAAAAAATCAAGCTGCCCATATGAACACCACGCTGTAGTTTACATGTAACCATGCCAAGGTTTTATAGTGTACCACGTTGTTTCGAAATCAGCGTGCCACGCCATGATTGGTTGCCGGTGTTGTTTGGACCTGGGTTTCACCCCCAAATCATTTGCATGCCGATCATGCGCATTGGGAAATGCATCAAGGGCTATATTGTTTTAAACTTGCACTCATTAGCTCTATGTAGTCGTGCCAAGATCGGTGATAACTTTCCAACATTACCCTTGATCTCACTTTTCTTCAGGTTCTGTTTCTTAAGATTACAAGTTGGAACCCAAAACACGAGGTCCTGACTGTAGAGAAATATTTGTGGGGCTCTTGAACTTGTGCTCGTCGATGAAGACAAACAGCCCGACATCACGCTCCTATCTTCTGAAAACAACACACGGGTCATGTAAGTGCACCTCAAGTTGTAAGCGCAGATCTAAGATTTTAGTTGACCAGACCCAAAACAAAACTGCTCGCCCGGAGTCAAATGGTGCCTCTGTATACAAAAGTATAGGTAAGCAGCTGTCTCAATGTTATACTTCTAAACAGACCGAAGAGATCAATGGTCTTTCCCGCTCTCTCTTTTTAGTATCGACACACAACCCAAGGGAAGACAGTCTTGCATGGTTGAACTGTTTTAAATGGGTACGAGTTTGCACGAGTACGATTTTCTGAAAGAAAGGGCCAGAGATGCAAAGACACAGGTTGCCGCACTAGAAATCTTACATAATCAGATAAAACTGGAAAAATATAGTTCCACGATGTTTGTTATGTAGTGGTACCGAGCCCCAGCAGACAGTCTCAGGCACGGTGGACTATTACAAATGGGTACGATTTTGCAAGGATACGACTTTCTGAAAGAGAAGCGGGCGAAATGAGTAAACACAGGTACAAGTTGCAAGTTGCACAGGAACAAGTAATATTACAAAACCGAAGCACCCCCCCCCCCGGAGACACAGGTACCTCAGGGCTTACTATTAATAATATACACAACCCCAGGGCAGATAGCCTGTATGGTAGCTTTTACATTTGGGTACAAGTTTGCAAGGATAGGACTTTCTGAAAAAAAAGGCCGGCGTTTTAAGAATACACATGTGCACAGGTATTTGTTCCACATGTACAAATGATAGTGTTTCAAACCATGTTTCGAATTAATTGCCGGTCCGCAATTAAAGTTTAATCAACATAAGAAAGTCTTTCTTCGGCTCACGTTTAGTGAGGTTTTTTTAAATGTTTATTTTTCAAACCAAACAGGCCTACATTCACAGCAAACATCAGCAATGGTTGACGTTCACGAAGGGCGAAGTCGCTTATATAATAAGCTTCGATATGCTACCCAACCGTGCCAAAGGCGGTCATCTACGGTCATAATTTGCCCTGGTCGGCAAACAATCATGGATTTGTCACGCTACCTTTAAGCTAAGTAATTTGGACCGGTCAAGAAAGCTCGGTAGTTTGCCGAGAAGACGCTATAGACTGTGCTTCGGAAACCGGACATTGACGTGGTTACCGTTATTAATTTGCTGCAGGGCGTGTATAGTGTACTTTCTTGGACGCGCTCGAAGATCACGTGCGTTCGGGGTCATCACGGTAAGTTAACGCGAGAGTTCGATCATTCTTTATGAGTAATTCCACGGTTAGTTACGTTACAGTGCCCACAGATATAAGCAGTCTTGTTTTTAATCCTTTTTTTTCTGACTTGACAAGCTGAAATGTGTCAGTGATATACAAACACCAGGTTTCCCCGCTTAAAGGTCAGACCATATAGCTTGGTTTTTGTCAATGTATTGCTGATAGCTAGAAAGATAAAGAAAGATACAATAAAAGTCACTTGTGAAAGTTTCAGCTGAATACAGTGGCTACTTGCTTGTTGAAAAAACAGCGACACCTCAATGATGGGACCTGTGTAATTTAGTGCATTCTATTGGTAGAAGTTGGTTCAATAGCGAGGATAATATTAAAAAGGCACAAATGAATATTTAAAGAGATAATGCATCACTGTTTCCAGGAAGAGTAAATTAATTCACACCATTTAAAATAAATCATAACTACATAAATAAATACCAATAAATACCAGGCATAAATCGTACATGTAACATGGTATTTTGGCTGGTAACCTTATTCTTGTAAGCACAACTATGTTATGCTCAGCTACTTTTGTGTGCTCTGTGAAATTGGGCGCTGGTAAGTTGAACAATAATTTTTTCTAAATCCAAATTTTCTCAAATTCCCCCCCCCCCCGGCCCGAAAAAAACTAAACAATTACCACTAACATGTAATGTTCTTTTAACTCACGAATTCTACAAGTATCTTCGAGCGATTGTCCTAAGTGTCGATGCAGTTCCCAAGCGTACTTCCTTGATGGAAATTGATGTAATTTTGAAATATTAAACGAACGCAAAAACGATGTCCTGGGAGTTTCTTCCCCCAGGGATGCACTGTTAATATTACTCTCACTTTTGTCTTCTTTCTCGCAAGAAAAGGTTTTCGCTTTTGTCACACCTTTCATTGCGGGTCAATACATAAAGAATCATTAGACACATCGGGTAGGAAAGTCGAAAGGTTTCAAAACAAAATACGAACAATTCTTTTTTATGTTTCGAAAGAAATGTTTAAATCTTGATGTAGCCAGGGGTTGACTCTCCATAAACAGCGCTTTGTACTGTACAAATGTAGTGTACCATTGACGCAGTGTGCGTTGCAATAACTGTTGCAATAATTGTTGCAATAAAGATTGGACAAGTTCCCCGCACCAGCTGTCCCGCCCCAGAATGAGGTCATACAAGTCTACAATTACGATTGAGTTTCTTACAGTTTTGATCCACACATTTGGAAATAGTATACCAACGAAGCGGTCCCATGGATTCAAATATTTGGTGTACTCATGAAGGATGTCGGAAATACATGCATTTCCTTTCTCCTTAGCACCCCCCCCCCAATTGATGCCCGCGCCTCTGAGTGCCACCATTTGACAGTGACCTTTAAGATACAAAATTACGAGAGTAAAATTGTACATTATGAACACTTCTTAGAAGCATTAATCTAAAAATAGAAGTACCTTGCCTTTTGCCCTTATCCAAAATGTGCAATCAAACGATATAAACGAAAAATGGCAAACGTAGTCAATAAATTGTACTGCATCTATGAAAGTTCGCCTCAATGGATGTTGACAGAAACAAACAGAGGGGAGGAAACAATGAGAGATATTAACATTTTTAGCGTTAAAGGTAAATTACGGCGTTGGTTTTTGGAAGATTAAATTCATTCCCATTATTGAGTACATCAAACCGCCAACTTTTAAATTAATATCATCAAAATTGTTTTTGGTGTTTACATTCTAAAGGTATGGTCATAGATGGCTTTTAGTCATCGTTATGCTGATTTATAGGCATAATTATAAAGACAGATACAGTAAAGTCACATGTAGAACTTCTAGCTGAATACATTGTCTATTTGCTGAGAAAGCAACAATAAGTCGTCACGGTAATTTCACAAGATTGTCGGATCCGTACGCATTTACCAAGGTGACAGCGGGTACCAACCGCATCTCTGACCGCAGCATTCGCGAACGGACACCAACCCTCAGAAATCTGAGTAACGATTCATGCATGAATCATTTCTCAGATTCAAAAGTTTTGGGTGAAACATTTTGCAAACCATAGGCCTTTTACTTTTAAAGGAATTCTTTCTCAAAATAGCTAAATATACTGTTATCAGCTGTAGTGCTTCTCACCAAATAACTTTTTTGTGGGACATTAATTTATTGAGTATTTACCAATCTATGACCCTACCTTTAAGTGATGAACTACAGGTTTTTGAGTCCTGTCAGGGACATACCCACACCGGGCTCATTTTAATTTGCGGCAATCAAAATAACCACCGGTGATTTATGGGGACGTAAACTACCATTTATTGATTATAACGGTTATTTCCTCACCAGGGGAAAGGTTTCTCTGGAGGATTTGAACTATTAAAAGGAACTTTTTTTAGCTAACAAAATGAAATGATTTTTTTTCTCGTTAATTATTTCTTCCTGTACCTTGTCTTTAAATACTAAGAAACTCTGAATCGTTAGGGTTCGCTGGCCGTTCGTCTAAGTGGCCCAAGGCGCTAAGAGGGTACTTGATATAAGCCGCAGTTATCTGATTACATGAGCCTCATCTCTTGAGGTCCCGTATTGCCTCACGGCATACAACGCCTCCACAGAATAAACCTCAGTTTAAAGGAGGTGCAAAACTTGTTACTTAAGACTAGGCGCTCAATCAAATATTGGTTTGGACTGCATTAGAATCAACCGATTTGTACGGAGACCAACCTGTACAAATTATACCGAGCCTGAAAAAAGGGGGACAAAATCAGCGAAGGAATTACCAAGCTTTGCAAGTAGTGTTAATCAACGTCAATAACGAATGCATTCAATCTTCTCGTGATAACATTTACATAACAACAATTATACAAAAACAAGGGAAATGCTTTTAAGAGTGATTTTTGTGATTTTTCTTTTCTAAACCCCAAAATATTAACAACTAACCCAGTTGTTTTCCTTGTGGTTTATTACTTCATGGATAATTAAAAAGTAAAATCTGTCAAATGGCACCCCAAATAAAAACACTATAAAAACACTAAATTTTTAACATTAAGACACCAATGTTTTACCAATTTAAGTAACTTTAAAAATAAACATGTAAACATTTAACGGAAATTTACCCCGAAAAAGGTAAAATGCGGCCACTGAAAAACGAACATTTTTATAATTTCAGCTGTCTGCTAATTGTGCACAGCCTCTTTAAGTCGTCAGTCGTGAGGAAGATGGGCTCCAAAAGGAAGTCATCCAACTGTTGAAATGGAGTGAATCCGAGAGATTTCACTCAGAGATTGTCCGAGGCATGTTTACTAATTTCTCCCGCTGCATTGGTTAAACCATTTTATTATCCCCCTCAACACCCAGAGGCAGGCAGGCATTAAGCCAAAACGAACCAAAACTCTTCTATAGGTGCTTAAGAAGTATTTTTTTTTCTTTTTCTTTATCTCACTTTCCAGAAAGAATATTATTCACTTCTAGCTATATGCTTATTGGATTTCCTTGACGCCTATCTGTACAGAGGTCACACAGTGAACACTGCAGAAGAACTGTGTTGAGTAATTAACTTTGAAAATATGGGGATGAATTTTACTTCTTCCAGTTGATGTGGCAGCTTCAAACTTTGAGGATTGTAGACCCTTATCCCCCCTGTGGGAACGTTGCCAGGATCCCTGAATACCAAGTGGCAAAACTAATTCAAGTTCTCATTACAACAAAGGCAGCCACACTATTTCTCTCCTTCCAGCCTCAGTTTGGGCACATTGATTTGTACGGAAGGGAAACAAGATGGCGGCACTGTGATAGAAGGTCCATGCAATGATGTGATGACCGGAGCTGGTGGATAAATAGTGTCAATGTGTTGTTTGTAGAAGTATTACGCTACAACAAAAAAGGATTATTACTTGATGCTTGCCCAATAGGGTTAAGATTGGTTTACAAGTACATTTAACGATTCATTCCTAGGTTTGGGACTGTGGGTCCCACGGGGCTACACCCAATAGTTCGGTCAAAATTACCTCCAGGGTGGAGGTAATTATCACAATACCAGTGTGAGGCATCATGAATCAGAAATGAGTCGAGATTTTTCACCCGATTCGAGTCAATTCTGACCCGTGTCCTGTTCAATCTCGGAAGCCTTTACAGAGAACAGGTTGAGCCCGTACAGAATTACGTTTGGCAAGAGGAGGTAAGTGATATAAGAACACAATTCGTGTACTCATTATGAAGAGCAGCCCATGACAAGGTGTCGTGGAAGTTATACATCTCATGAAGACAATAATGGAACACTGCTCGAAACGTCGAGTCTTAATCTCAACTCGGGTAATAAACGGAAAAAAAACCCACAAGAATAGTTCATATACGATCGTCATACATAAAACAACGAAGCAAAATTTGAAAACGGTTCATAAATCTTTTTATTTTTTATTTTGAAGGTTTTCACCTTGAGGTGTTTTAAACATTTTCATCGTGAAACTTCATAAGGTTATATCATCGCTTTAATTGGCGTAGTTGGTATCTGGTGATGGATAAACAAAACGCAGTCTCACACAGGGGAAATCAGGAATAAACGAATAACCTGACGTGTTGTAATGTCATTTACATTCAAGATACATGACCATTGCAAATGTGTCCTTAAAATTTGTCAAAAACATGATAAAGACAGTCAAACAAGAAATGGCGGCCATTTTGAAACATTTGAACACATTTTTTTAAATCCACCTATTTGTTGTTATGAGGTGATGGGGGGGGGGGGCTGTTATAAAATCAAAATGACGAGTTGCTGTTCTAGGGAGGGAGGGGAAGATTTAAACTAAAAGTTGTCTCACAGTTTCTCACTAGACAGTATATCTTTAGACTTTTATAATGGTAAAGCCGTCTTGTGTATCCTCCATTTTGAAGTTTTAATATCCAAACCGAGGCTACGGGGGAAATAGCCTGGCCTCTCCTTTTTCAATACAAATGAGAATCTGTATACATCACATAGGGAGATGGAAAGAGTACAATGTCTCTTGGCACATCACCTATTGAGAGTTTCATGCCAAAGGCAGTGCAGTTAATTTGTATGCATCACCTAGGCCGCCCTTTTTAACAACCTGCTTCTTAAATTGGCCGAGCCAAGAACAATAAATTCAGTTTGCAGAAACAGAAGGACATGTGTTGTGTATATTAATGGCTCTTTCTTAGTGGTACCATTCCTACCGGAGCTGAGGGACAAGTGGTTTCTTCTTGACGTTTCGATAAGTGTGCTCTGGGTGTACTCAAGAAAAAGAAAATGGTCACGCCAGGAAAAAAATAATGGTTAAGCAATGATTTTTGTCTCGAGCATCTCTAGGCTTGCTTACAGTACAGTGGTGGGATTGTGGCATTTTGTTGATACAAGCATGGAACTTGGAACACGGTCAGAGTATGTCATGACATATACGTTTGGCTATGGAAATCGCAGATTTGTCCTTAAAAAAAATATAGGCAGTACAACAAGTAATGGGAGCTATTTTGAAATCTTTGGAAATTGCTTGTTAATCTACCTATGTTTTCTCAAAATTCAAAGCTGCGATGGCCCCTTGGCTAAATGTCTTTCTCGTGACATACTCCACCTGTGTGAAAAAAATCCAAGCTTGTGTCATCGAAGGCACATTTCCCCCAAACATTTCACGTACCTGCTCCACTAAAAAACAGTCCATGGGTTCAACGAACGCCGTGTACAAGACGTCACTTCAGTAAGTCACTGATTTGCCCATCAAGCGCGGCGCGGGATCAAAGCTGACCTTTACCGACTATTTCATCGTTGTTTTACGTTCAAGATGGCGGCGAGATGACGTCAATGCCCGAGGTTTCATTACACCGCAACATTCGAAAGAAACATATTCACAAGTAACTGCAACGCAGGCACAATTTGTCTGATTGCCGTTCTATTTTGTGTGTACAGTACATATGTTGTTTTCTTCACTAAATTGTTGCCCCCCTCCCTACCTTTAACGATAATTTTCATCCCCCTTTGTCACAGGAAACTGTCAGGTGTTCTAACACTCCCAAATGCATCGTCTGTAGACAACACATTAGAGAATCAGACTCCTTAACCAGCCATATTGGTGTTAACACCAGTAAGACAAGGGGGTCATCATGTCACCTACACCACCACTAATATCATCTACCAATTTCTTGCAAAGTTTGTGGCCCTTTTTTGTTGTAATGAATTTGCAACACCTTGTTATATTTCTTCTAAATTGTGTGCTTAAAAAGCAGCTGTATGGCCATGGCTTCGAGTTTGGCTGCGGCTTAGGCCCGGTACGCCCTTTTCAAAGCCCCGTACCGAAAGCAAACGTTTCCAAAATGACTGACGGGGCCTCAGCTAGATCCCAAGCTGAGGCCCAAGTTTCGAAAAGGGGCCCCAAGTCTCGTGGTTTCCCCCAACTGTTGCTATAGGTGCGCGTGATATGCTATTCCTCGTAATTATTGGGATTACGTTTAGCCATCGATTCAGCGGGCGTTTCGATTGAAGGCTATATTAAATCCATGCGTGTTGCGGACCAGCGCTCGTGACTTTGGTGTAGGCGTAATTACTGAACCCCAATTACACGTTTTGTTTGCTACAAACATATTTTGCCCATTACAGTTTATCCATCCACACGAACAGTCTCACTCCTGTTAGTTTCGCTAATTTTAAACCATATGTGTACAACCTTTATTTTCAGGGAACCTTCTGCGAGTTAGGAACAGTTGGTAGCTCTGTAAGATTGTCCTCAGATCCAGATATATTATCCATTCCCCACTGAAAGACTGAATCACATAATGCTTTTTTCCCCCTTTTTTTCAGCGCATTATTTCTACTTGGAATCAACTCCCAAATGGCAACCAGATCTGATACATCACCCATCTCTTTAAAAACTCGTTAAATCAGTCAAAATTGCTTCGTGGTCAAAATTGCTTCGCGCAACTGCCGTTGCGCTAGCTGCCAGTATTGAGAGTCCTTCTTTTTGTCCGTTTCTTTTTTGTTTAAAGTTTACCTCCTCCCCTGCTTGTTTTCCCTTCCCCCTTCCTCCAAACCCATCCTTTCCCCCTTCAACTGTGGTAGGATGACTCTGGTGCTGGTCACCTGCTCCATCTTGCCACTCAATGGTGATTTGTATTACATACATAACTAACCACGTTATTGTTTGAACTATTTTACATTTATATATATTTTTGTATGTATTACCATGTATTAAAAAATATATGTATATATCAATAAACTGTGTTGTGCCAGTGAAGAAGTGCAATAAAATAAAATAAACATTGTTTTGGATAGAAAGAAAAACATAGTGTCCACCACGGGTTTGAATCACAGTAGATGTTTTAGGCATATGTTGCATAACACACTACTGGTAAATTCTTCTGGCATCCTCCCTACAATATGACTACGCTCTCCAAGCCTTCCATTAAATTGGGACCTATTAAATTATCGATATCGTCAATTTAGAACATTTTCAACTCCGGAAAGCTTGTCAGCCATAGACACAGTTCATCCAAAAGAAAACTTGTCCTTTTTAGTAGACACACTTACAAATAGCTATTACATGCACAGCCTTTTTCTTTCTCATATAATTTCCTCTTTGCTGATATTTCATCGCTATACTCAATTGCTTCTACCCTGGATAAATGTTAATAAGAAATCTTCTGATAGTTTATTATGTAGGGCGCCCGGTAGTGAACATTATTTTTTATCTAATTTAAGAGTTGCGGACTCTATCAGTTACCATCAAATCGAAGCCAAGAGAGAGTGTTTTCAACA
>CM021539.1:11004543-11015044 GCA_010994315.2 Pisaster ochraceus | reverse complement strand
CCCAAGAATATCTGGACAGTTCGGAGAGTGCAGAGTGCTATCACTACAAATAGATACACCTCACGATAGAATCAAACAACTACAATAATAACTTCGCTAACGAAGAAAGTGTTTACCTTTTATAAAAAGGGTTGTATGTTCACTACTACACGAAGTAATCCTTGCATATTTTTTTTTCTGCGATCGCCATTGCCATGTTTGTTTCGTCTTGTAATTTGACATTGCCACTTCTTGAAAAGTTTGGACTTGCAATTGTTAGCTCATTTTTTAGTAATGCATTTGTCCCTTTACAATGTTATTTATCACCTTATATTCTATTTTTCCAGAAATTAACAAAATGCAGCTTATATTTAAGTCTGGATATTCAAAGCTCATTATAAAGCGTTGGGCTTCTTCTCACAAGCTTCGGCACTCTGACGGTCTACTTTTTTGTATTTGTCTAAAATTTATTTCCTATTTATTAAATGTAAGTTTGTCCATTCTGTTCACTGTTGTAGGCCTATGTCTTAAAATGTTAGTTAGGGGTCTTGCGCTGTTTGTTTTTTTCCCTTTCTTTTTTCAGTTTTAGCCTTGATGATGAAGTTTATACTAGAACTATTATTTTTTGGTGAAACACATCCTTCTAAAATGATGTCATATTTGAGAAAACTCTATCTGAAAACCTCAAAAACCGCAACAGCTGATTTCGGCCGTTACAACCAAAATTAAGGACACTGTTTATATGCCCAAAGGTTGTGCATGGTTTTTCACTATTTCTCATGACTCTCCGACGGATAAAGTCAAAACTTTGGCTTGCAATTTTGATCACACAAAACATAAACACTGATTCTGACTAATTTTTCAGCTCTACACATCCCGTACAGTACTGTTAGTCCAACACATTACCTAAATTTTAGGTCCGGGCAAAACTACGGTACGAGCAACATTTAGGGACCGCACAGTCGAACATGTTACGATATTAACAATTATTCACGTAACAACAAAAAATGTTCGGATATCCGTACCTGACATTCCTACCAAACTAGCCATCTTGCAAAGGTAAACAAGCAGGTACCTCGAGTTTTAGAGGAATTCATCACTCAATTTCGAAATAGATTTAGGCTACTGCACCGAATGATATCCTATGACCCGATATGCGTGTAATTTAAAACATTGTGTCATTGGGTGTATGGGAACCTTTTGATTAAGGGGGACAGAGTGGTCCATTTGCCTACCAATGACTAATACCGGATAAAAGGTTGGTATGCCCCCCACCCCCCGGTCATAATTCTTGCTGCATCCAAAGCTCCCCAACTGTTTTGCCAGTATTTGGGAGTGCAGTTGCCCCCGGGTTGAACGCCTATGCATGCTTAATAGCAGGCCTTTAGGTCAGTAAGTTTATTTTACTCACTTTAGCTCGGGATTTGCAGTGGATTGAGGTCGTCAGAGGGAGGTGTGGTGACGGAGGGCGTGGGGGGGGGGGGCTCTACAATGAATATCCCGGGCTAGGATGCGTCACCTTTTAGCATGAAACCTTTCCCAGGCATCGGAAAGCACACAATTGTACGCAACAAGGGTGTTAGATTTCTTCTTGCATTATTGTCCAGCAACTTTGATGACCATTTGAGCCCAAATTTTCACAGGTTTGCCATTCTACGCATACGTTGGGATACACCAAGTGAGGATACTGGTCTTTGACAGTTACCATGAATTTGCACCAGAAAATTCGGACAATAAACTCTCTACTAAGGCCCTCGCCCAACTCGCTTGCGATTTACTTTCAATCTAAATAAATGTCCCACTAGTTAGGAAATTATTAGCAATTTATCCGCAGTATAAGCTAAAAGTGTTATTAGGTTCTTATCTGATTTACCAAGTAAATGAGGTTAAACAAAAAGATGATGGGGCTTTAAAATCACACAAAATCAACAAACCATGGATATCTCTTAAAATTGTCAAGGTGTATTTGGACAGAGCTGATTTTAAGCCCTGGTAAATTCATTGGCGGTTAGGATTCAGCTGAGAACGGCGCTGGGAACTCTAACACGATAAACCCCAATACTTTATCCACTGCATTCTGTTAGTCACGTCTGCTTTGTATGCACTATACCTGTCGTTGCCATGGATACTGCCAATTGTTCAATGCAACCAAATCTGGGTAAACTACGTCAGAGGTTTCACGTTACCAGGGGCTGGTTTTGTGTCTCTTTGTCCGTGGCCAGGTAAATACAGTATCGATTATTATTTTTTTCTCGCTTTTTTCCCTCTCATTTATATCGAATGAATTCTGAAGGTGACCTTAGACTTGTCTTACCATGCTGTTTGTCTACGGAGAAGTGTCTCGCAATCAACCAGTAAGCAAAAAAAGGACTGTGCAAGGACTGTTTGTTTTTTAAAGAGAGAGGCTATGTTTGTATTTGTATCAACTTCTGACCCGCTTGTTTACGTATTAGACAACTGTAGCATTTTGTCAGCATCACGAAGGCTTTATTTGGGATATATTTTGAGCGAGTAAACACCGGGGCATAACAACAACAGAAATGGAATACCTGAGCAGAAATAGAATCAGATGTGTCAGTTTACTTCGAAATGTTATTTTGAGAAATTGATCATGGATCAGTGCGTAAGTAAAGTGGAAACAGTGTATATTTATATTTCTTCTTCGAACCAAAATAGTTCAAAAATAAATTGAGTTGCAAAAAGTCTTTGCAATTATAGTTCAGAAACGCGGGGACTTATTTTAAAGCCACATCCATTCATAAATGTTGTTATCTTATACGGTTCATAAAGCTTGAATGTTTTAGATGAGTTTCTTAAAGTAACTTTACGACAACCGCGTTTGCCGGTCGGGGATACAACCAATATTAGTACCTCTTTTTCTTCATTTTTTTAAGACGGGATATTCTTCTTTGGTGGCTGGCAGTTTTACAGTGCAGCATTTTCTTTACATTATTTATTTGTCTTGTATTTTCTATCGAAAGGCTACTTCCAAGTTTCGGCTCATCTGATCAGCCTGCTAGCGCTGTTACATCTTGAATGTACACAGCCAAACCTTTATCTCATTTGACACTTGTATTATTAACATTTGTTTGTCATTTTATTGATGAGATGTACAACTGTTATCGACAGATAAATTTAAACGTGAATTGGAATTAAATTCGGTTTATGAACTGTTCATTCATTTGTTATTTCAGATTTTTTTTTCAGGATCTTTCATAAACGTGTTTTCATGGAATCCTTATGTTTTTCGCATTTAACCGCACAGCTGTTTTTTAGTGTTTTATTTGCAAATACTACTTCAATTGTAGCTCTTATTCCCTGAACATCAACTAAAGATTGCTTTTGTAATTAACATGTTCATAAATATATGTACAACAACCAGTAAAACTAATATAACACTGAATCCATACTCTGATAATCTCCACTTTCCAGGTCAGGCTAACCCGGAAAGAGTTTGTAAAATGGGATGCTAACCAGGAATCTACGTCGCTTTGACCCCATTCTGGGTCATTTTGATACATTTGTTTGGAGTGTAAGGCGTGCTTCATGCTTCAGACGTTTGTCTTATTTTATTTTTTTTAACTAAAAAATAAAGATGGTTTGAGTTGGTTAGCTTATTGTTGTCTGTTTTACGTCATGTGAAGTTCTCCATAACTAAGACGGGTAATTTGCTATACTGTTTAGTCTACCACTATAGCCATATTTCGATACTTCAGCATCGATGCGGCTATGGGGAAAATTGACGTTCTGAAAACAGCATGAACTACTTTGTTCAACAAACAGAATAATAAACAGACTAACAAACATAATGCAACAACTGCTTAGTTATGAATATTGTTACAGCTTAAATCAATACAATTCTCACAACAAAGCATTAAAGCTCGGATATGTAAACCTATAAACTAACACGATCACGATGCAGGTACCAGCTAAAAATAAGACACACCGGGTGCACAAAATAAACACCATATGGCAATGTATTGATTACAGGGGTCAATTAGCGTTTCATATCTTGTAAATTGACCCGACCAGACTCAACGGTTCAAAAACGAAATGACTGCACTCCGGTTTGCATTAACCAAATGAACTAAAAATTGATTGCAAGATGCAGAACCCCCTGGAAGGATGCTGTAGACCCCGGGATCAATCCGAGTCTATAGGAGTGGTCAAACGCTCGGACCAATCAGCGGCGCAGACCGCTGGGCACGATCAGCGTAAAGTGTCAGCTTTCCTTCAGCTTCACTTCCAGGGACACACAGTCAATTAAATGATCTAGAAGGGTGGATCGATTTCGTGGGATCGATCGCGAACACTTGAGCGGCCAGCCAATAAGAAAGTGGCATGTTTTGGGGTGTTTGCGAAAAGGTGGCCCAGTCTTCGGCTTCGGCTTGTTCAGTCAATCATGGCACTGTCATCACAGCCTCCGAAATGGCTTAGGGAAGAAAACAAGTGTCGAAGCCAAACAAGCAGTTTCGAAAAGACATGATGCCCCATTCAAGATACACTTTACGTAAGCGGATTGATTTCGTTGGTGGCCGATTTAAAAACATAAAAATAGAACAGGTTTTTTCCCTATGCGTAGTTAAAGACGAAAGATAAAAAGAACAACGACAAAAAACAGGAAAAGTACAACATGACTGCAGTCGTGAAGAGTTCAAATGTCGCATTAATTAATGTTTAAAAGGTACCATCAAACAAACTTGGTGTTTGAAAGAGCGCATGCATTACTTTCCTCGGCAAATGTGACTAACCAGTGATTTTGTGCAAAATGGCCAAACAGTTGAGACAGTTACCTGGAACGTGGTAAGAGATCTCATGTCAGTATTTCTCGGGGCAAACAAAAGTGGTATATTATATAATATTCCTACTAATGATACAACTTTTAAAAAATGGGCTTTTCGGATGAAATCGGGTTTTCCCCTAATCATTGCCAGAAATCACCCAAAGGTCTCTGGTTGAGTACGAGTAAAAATCTTACCTTCCCCAATCTTTTTACCAGTGGCATAGAAAGCTGTCAGTTGTTAAATATCCTGCCTTTTGTAATTCCTCGGTCCTGAAAATTAAAAGAACGTTAAACTTTGTTATTATGAAACGAAAAGTCCACCTGCTATCCTCTTTTTTTCCTTTTGGGACACTGTGCGTTCCGGGAAAGAATGTTCTCACATGGCAAATAACGTATCCAAAGATAAACGCTTATTGTTGGATAAATGAATAACAACATTATTATTTTTTGAACAACGCATTAGTCCTGATGCAACATAGACCGTTTGTGCGGCCCCTAAATGCAACCGAGACCTCCATGTAGTCCGGCCCTAGCAAAAAACATGTACCTAAGTGTAGCCCGAGTTCCTTCCGAGCTACATCTAGGTACAGCATTAAGGATACATTTAGGTCCGGGCTACACTAATGTACAATGTTAAGAATACATCGAGGTTCGTGTCACATTAAGGTACAAGGTTGAAACCACATTTTGGTCTAGGCTACATTTAGGCTACTTTATTAATGATACATTCCGTTCAAGGCTACATTAAAGTGCAAGTTTAGGGCTACACTATATCCACACTCCGGCGAGGCAACAGTAAGGGGCCGCACGCGTGCTCTTTATGCAATAAACACCTGTCAATGGCTCTGTTACTTTTAAGAGCTGTCGCTGTTCGACCCGGGAAAGGTTGTATTCCAGGTTTAAAACTATACGGTGCATAAACTATTTGTTCATTCTTTTGTAATAGTCTCCCACAAAACAAAACAGAACGTAATGCTCCTTCAGCAGAAACATTGTCCAAACAGTTCCAGGGGCCAGTTTGTGTTTTGTTTTTGTTTTTTCGATCCTGGTGATCAAATGTAAGTGTTTGTGTCATAAATCTTTTAAATTGAGGGTTTTTTCAAATGTTCTGTTTTACTTTTAGTTAATTGATCATAAGGTTATAAAACAATCGAGTTTGTTAAAAGTAAAGTGAGCTGTCGTATTTTAATGGACAGGTTTGAATTAGTTCTGTAAACAGTCTTGCTGCTATCTTGAAACAAAAGTGCTCTGGCTTCTTGCGGTGCACACCTTCAAACATCCGCAACACACGGTGTGATAATTGCGCTGCGCCAATACCTCAACCGATAGACAGGCTGATGGAAAATGGATAACTGGATAAAGGAACCCATTAGTACCCCCATACCACTAAAGATCAATCAAACATTTCATTGAATAGCGAGGTATAGCAGACTGAGTGTAAAACTTGATAGTTATCTTGCCTGACATAATGGTTTGAATGGACGAAAACGATGAATGTGGTGATGATATCTAATAATAAAATGAATACAATTATGACAAGTGCATCAGGAGACATTTTTGCTTGATTGTTCAAAACAAACTTTTAGTCTGAAGCTCAGCTAAAGTGGACGCGCTTTGTTATTGTTAATTCTATTTTAATATAATGATTGAACGGTCAAAACAAATCTTCTTCTTTTTTCGATGTCTTTCTTTAGTGTTGCTGTACAGCAAATTCGATTGGGTTCGTAAATCTGTCCGCTCGTCCGTGTGTCATGTTTTGGTCATTTGACGGTAGTCCCCACGTGCCACGCTTTCTATATCGATACAGCCCAAGATTACATTTCCTTTTAGAGCTGCCAACATTTGCATCTTGCAATCAGGGAAATTTTGTACAATTTAGATATTTATAAATGCATTCAACATAATGGGAAAAGGTTTCCACAATCCGGAAGATTTTTCAATATCAGAACGAGGAAAGATAGCTTTATTTTCAGGCAACTGTCTGCAGAAACAGAAAGAGTTGGCAGCATTGCCCTTTCTTATTGTTGTCCTATTTTATCGATCGTTATAGCTTTTCATTTGCACCACATAGGCCTAAATGCAAGTTGTATTTTTTGTCCGGAAGTTTGCAAATAGATTTAAATTTATTTGCGGTTTAGGACAGATGAACAAGAGAAATTGTTCAACATGGGTGTGTGTAATTTGTAATCATGAATACTTGCTAGACGTTTGGGAGTTGTGTAATTTGCCCGTACTGCATGATTAAACAATTATACCATCAATCAACGCGAGGTTAAGGAAACGTATATACAAGTCCTTACGTTCAGTTTCAGTTGAATTTACGATGAGGGACTGTCAACCCTTGTGATCAATCATGTTTGTTAAAACCTACAAATGATTTTACAATTATAACAGTTCTCTTTAAAGACGATGAAAAATGTCAAAATCAATTTTGTGATGTACTCATTTTCCAATAGATAAAGTCCTCTTGTGAGTGAGGGGAAAAAACAATACAAGTCTCTAACCTCACGTTAAAATGGTTTAAATTTCCATTGTTTTCGATAACCTTCCGAGGCAAAATTTGTCAACATCCAAAAACATCCGATGACATCATTCTGAGAAAAATGGATCTGTATATTTTGGTACGGGAATGTTTTGGTTCATTCCTGACTTTTAATGATATTCAATCAAAATAGCCGTGAATTAGACCTTTTGACTGACGAAATATTCCTTCTTCTGAATGCAAAGTCCCATCAGTGTTTGAAATTCAGTGACCTCGTGTTTCAAATTTCGCTCCGAAAAAGTAATTAATGAACCAAAACATCCCTGTACAGGACCATTTTTCTCTGATTGATGTCATCGGTTGTTTTTGATTATTGACAAATTAGTTTTGCACTGAGAGGGTATTGAACACAATGGTCGTTTACATTATTTTAACGTGAGTCTAGAGACTTATAATTTGATCCTCATGATGACTCTTTCTATTGGAAAAATATTACATCACCAAATTGGTTTTGACATTACCCGTCCTCTTTAAGAACTTTCTCACAGATCTAGTACTTGTTTGATAAGATTGATCGGGCAACAAGAGCACAACTAAAGGTCAATTACAAGACCGATTGCACAACAAGACAACAGCAAAAGGTCAAGCACTCATCAGACCGATCACACAACAATTAAGAGAACATCAAAAGGTCAAAGATACAAGGGTTGTTGGAACTGGACTGAGCTGAACCCATTTAAGGTTGTGCAACATTAGTTAGACTGAAAAGATAATTGTTCACATGACTTACCTACGAAAAAAAGATGGTCATGGTGGAGATCTTCCAATGGAATTTCTTCTTGACCTGCGATAGTTTACACAAATAAAAAACAAAAACATGGTGAAATAATTAGTTATTTTTTGTCAAAAAAAAAACCAGATCTTTGAAAACATTAGCTACAGTTTTTGTTGGAGGTAAACCCCACATGGGAACAATATACGCGATCAGTAGAGACTCAAAACCCAATCCTCGTGCAAGGCTCCAGGTCTGAGTGGGGATTGGAACCAAGGTCCAAAGAACCAGAGAAACCAGAGAAAGAAACCACTAAGGAAACCTGTCTGTTTATAAAGGCTGCAGGCTTATGCCACCAGGGTATTGCACGGCTCCTGATGAAGGAGTTACCAAGTCCTTAATAATTGACAGTGGTACAAAGGGGTAACAGAGAACACAATATAAAGGAAAGGATGAAGCCATGCTGTGCAACAAAACTACCGTGTACGCACTCCACATAGAGGGTAGCCTGGCAGGCAAACTGATGTATACTTTAAAATGCCCGATATGTACATTTTGCACATGTATCCACCTTGACTTAAGTATGAGATTATTTTAACAACCGGATGATCAGATTTCTGACTGGCACCCCAACTTCACATTATGATGTGATCAAAGATGTACACAGCCATCTGCACAAGATGCATTTTCGATTGCAATGGCAAAAAACTACAACAGCTGATTTCGGTTGTTGTAATCAACACTAAGGGCAATGTAATTACAATTAGCTTGAATTTGTGCATGGTTTTTCACTATTGTCCCCATACTCGCACGACAAATTAAGCCCAAATTTCTACAGGTTTGTTGTTTCATGGTTGATGACACCAAACATGACACAGTATGTATATGTTAGTTCTACCAAATTGAACCCTTTCTAATACCTTTAACCTAAATACATGTTATACATTTCATTTCAAGTTTTATTAAATAGGAATGTCTTCATTCGGGTATTGGGGAGTATGAATGGCTACAGGCCAGAGGACTTGCCAACAAGACAATATTGCAGACCCTATCATTAAATTTATTAAGCGAGGTTTATGTAAAGGTCACGTCATTGCCATTACAACCATCATCAGCACATCGGGGAGTTAAACCCTTTTTACGCATCCCCATCAGGAACACGGACATCAAGTAATCGGTCGCCGTAAACGCCTACGTCTCAATGTCCACCTCGTCTCAACCGACTGCTGTTGCATGTTTCAATTTAAATTACGAATTTATAAAATCAGTTTATTTTAACAGTAGGGAAGGTATAACATTGTTTGCCTATGTCTTTGTTTTGTTTATATATCTTCTTAAATTATGTCCATCATTTAGTTTTTCAATTAAACAGACCACACCAAGAATTTTGAAAAATGTCGTCCGAAATAGTATCGTTTCAAGAAAACAGCGGGGAAAAAAGTGTAGGTGTTAATTTGATTGTGGCAATCAAAATAACAGTGATTTGTACACTAATTTCAACTTTGACAGAGTCTTCATAAACTTGTTTAACAAGTACAGTTTCCGTTAACTGATTTTTACATAAATTACTTAGATATTTTAATAGTCTGTTAGCATTTTAATCACTTGACTTGCGTCTTGCCCAATGTTTTTTTTTTTTTTTTAAGAGTATTTATTTAATACTTCCCATAATTTTGATGTGTTTTATTTTATAAATAGTCATGCAACTTTACCTTTGAAACACTATGTGATAATGTTAATAAAATATACCAGTATACCAATCTATGAAATGTTTAATTAGTGAGCTTTGGATTAACAATTACTTCTTATTATTTAGTTTGATTGTACGCCGATCCTGCACTGCGTCATAAGGTCGACACCAATGGGACGATAAAGCTGAAATTAGAAGAAAACAAGAATCTTGTTCGAATAACCTTTTCTTATGGCAGAAACAAATCAAATCAAATCAATCAAATCTAAATTTTAAAAAGACTATTAACAATTTGTATGGACATTTTAAAGCAGGTATACACGCTTATGTACCGTAACTGACCCTACATGGGTCAAATTCATTGCCGAAATGATTTGTTATTCCTTAGAAGTAGGCAGCCGTTGTGGCAAAATTATGCTACAATGAAGATAACATAATTCAGAATGTATGCACTCGCTGATGCTTATTTGCGCTTAGACAATGGGAAGCAAATATGATTGGGTGTCTTGCTTTAGTTTTATTTTGTAAAAACATGGCCAGGATTCGAACCTGCACCCAAAAAACTGAATTCGAAAAAGATCAATACCGTTTACCGTCAATGCATGTGGTGGAGCGAATCTTATAGTTCGACAATTTACTTGATATTTTGTTTCCTCCTCCCCCACCGTTTTTCTTCTTCTTTTTACCCAATCAAATGTCCGCCAAAAAAACGTTGATTTATTCGCCCTGCAATTCGACAAATCAGATTGTTGACTAAAGAAAATCGTAATGTAAATGTATGTAAAGCAAATATTT
>CM021539.1:10976167-11004411 GCA_010994315.2 Pisaster ochraceus | reverse complement strand
GGGGGGGGTGTGGGAGTTCTCTCTGAATGTCATAAATATCCCTCAAGAAATACGGTTGTGGTGTATCAGCGGAAATTGCTTTTGTTATTGGTATGTAAAACGCAAAGTACCGCAGGCAATTTAAACAAAAGCATTATTTACATAAACTGCCGAAGAAACCTCAAGATTTCCTCGAAACAGTCGCGGGTAAAAAATAATAACACAAAATAATTTTTAGAAACTGATTGGAAATCGTAAAAGGCCGCAAGGTTAAAGCTATTGTTCCGATGCAGATAAATCAGGGGGAAAAGAACGGGGCGGGGGGGGGGTGGTTGGGAGTTATTGTCTTTTATAAAAGGTATCCCGTGCTGACTGAGGGATCAGTTTGTTTTTCAGGACAATGAAATCACATAAAAAGATAAGAAGAAGGTAAAGAGAGAAAAAGAAGATGTCGGTTTTTCCTTTACAAAAGAAAGCCCACGTGGATTACGAGAATCAGTTGTGTGACTGGAGGATGGAGACCTTGCACATTAGAGTCACAATGCTTGCATTACCATGGAAACCGGCATAGCATAATGGCAGCCGTGGGCGATTCTGCCGGACGGACGCGGGCCGTCATGGCTTTTGTTTAACCCTGTGGTAAAATTAAATCACATGGAGAGCAGTGCATACATTAAAGGGGGGTACACCTTTGGTAATTACTCAATGACTTAAATGACCATAAAAACTTGCTTGGCAAAGATCACTGGAGAGCTGTAGATAGTATAAATCATTGTTAGAAACAACACCCTTTGAAGTAATGCAGTTTTAGAGGAAGAGGTCATTGTTCACCCAAAAATTGAATCTGAGAAAGGTTTCAGGCATGAAGCTTTTCTCAGGCATCTAAACTACACAATTCTTTGCAATGAGGGTCTTGTTGTTCCCCCTTCATTATTTTCTTGCAGCTTCGATCACAAAGAGAGCCCAAATTATCACATGTTTGTAATTGTATGCGTTATGTTTGGGATACACCAATTGAGGATTCTGGTCTTTGACGATTACCAAAAAATATACCCTGCCTTCAAATGCAGAGAGTAGTGCAGACATTAAATGCAGAAAGAAGAAACCTCTTCCTCGTCTATAAACAGTGTTGGAAGTTACAAGGTCAACTCGACCATGTCCTTAAGCAATTGAGGTGTTGAGGCAAAAGCAGTCACGAAGGATTGTCACTGCTAAACTTGGCATTATGGATAATGCTATGCTTTAAAAGTTGTCACCCTTTCTGCATTGAAATTTAAAAGGAACACACAATCACTTTAAACCGAGGCCCTTGCTAAGGTACTTTTTCTTCCCATCGTCTTTTCCAAGATACCGAAACCATGACCTGATACATGTATCAACTTAACATTGGCCACGGTAAAAAAGAAGTGAAAATCAGTGTAACCACACCAAATACTTGTAATGCAAGAGGAGTCTGGCACCTATATCAATTTTGGCTCCTTGCATGCTAAGCACAAGATCAATAGCGTAAACAAAGGCTCCCCTCAAATCATTTGCTCTTTCTCCATGAGATCGTAAAACAACACATAAACGATACATGAAAAAGACCAACCCTCAATTGTGTCTTTAATCTGCTTAACCCCCTCCCCCAAGGAAAAAATAATTTAATGATTATACAAACAGTTAATAAATAATTAAAATAAATCTAAAATAGAACAAAATATGAATAAATATATTAACTAATAGATAAATAAATAAAGAGTAAGAAGTAACAAAAATAAATAAATATATAAATTAATAAACAAATTAATAAGTAAATACATTTTAATGGCCTGAAGTTTCGACCCTAGCAGAGTCTTTCTCGAAGGCTAAATGACAAAACAAAAAACATAAACATACTGGTGTGACAAGAGCAGTCAAGTGGAAACAGATGATAGAGATGATAGCACACAGAGAAAGCAGGGGGATGAACAGAGAGGAGGGTAACAAAAAGGGGGGGTTTTGGGGAAGGGGCTTGTTTAACCACAAGAGGTGGGAAACACACAAGACAGAATCAATGAAGGAAAGTGAGAGAGAAAAATAGTTCATTTGTGAATAAGGCAGGCTACCAGGGGAAATCTATGTTATATCTAGTTTTTGTTACCCTCCTCTCTTTTCATTCCCTCCTCTCTTGTCATTCCCTGTCATTCCTCTTGTATAGAGTATTGTGATTTGTTGATGTATTTTTTTGACTGAAATGGTAAAATTTTACGTATTGTAATTTGTGTACATTTGCTTATTGATGTAAAGGCCGAAATGAATTTCCTTATGGGGACAATAATGTGAATTGAATTGAATTGAATTATCTGTGTGCTTTCGTCTCCATCATCTATTTCCCAGTGAACGCTCTTGTTACACTAGTATACCTGTTTATGTTCAGTGTTAGCCATTATTTGTTTGCATTTATGCCATAGGTCCTCTTGGTTGGTAATTAGTTTTCAACAGCTAATTCAATAATCTCAATTAAAATTATCAGCTGGTTTTGGGGTACGTCATATGTTTTGAAGAAAAGTTCCGCGCCCTCCTTTTCACAAAACGAGTTGAACGCCCCGGTTCCTGTTGCTCGCGTTTCCCAAACCGTCAATGCGATTGTGAATATGCGAACTGCATTTTCTTTATCGGCTTTTTGGCGGGCACTTGTGTCAAATTAAAACGTCAAAACCGTTTGAGATAAATTTCCTTGAATTATCAAAGCCCGGATCCACGGTCCACCTGCCGCTGGAGAAAACAGCTGCTACCAGAATTGGGTGATGGGCAGGCGTATTACGAAGTGTCGGCTGACTGTCTTCAATCGTTCGGTCATTTTAGTTTGCGGTCATTATTTCACTTGTTTAAAGCCCTGTATTGAGGGCCGCTGTCAGCACATGCTGACACATTTTAATATCCCCATTGTATTTAACCACATCGTACACAAGTACGGTCAGCTCATATGCCATGATATCCTAAGCTGGACCATCCCACATATCCTAGAAGGGGTGTCAATCAACACGGGATAGTGATTCGGTTAGAAGGGGACAAGATCTGCCACCATCCTTGTGTACAAAATCAGTAGATACTGTCAATGGTAGATGAAGCAAATTATAAAACGTATTCAATCAAGCAAACAAACACGCTTAAATTAACACATAGATACGGAAACAATACACTTGGATAAAACAATCGTTGATAAACATGCAACACAAACCCTCATATCCTACGTTTATGCTTGTCAACCTAATAGGTCCCTCTCTACAGAGGTCCCTCTCTACAACTGTTTAAGGAGAAATTGGAGAACACGGGATCTCACAACTCGCTTAGCAGAAAATATGTCTTACTACTGTGAGTTTCTATGCTAAACGAAAACAAAATTAAAACTGTCATTTGGGCTGGATACTAAATTTACCTATAATGCAACGTTACTTGGCACTAAGCAAATTTCTTAAGCAGTTTTTGAATCGGTGCATTTGGTTTACATTTGACCCACTCGCCGCTCAAATTTTCAACATATAAAACCAGAAAAGGGCGTTGGTGCTTGCCGCATTTTGCTGACGGTCAATAAGGGTTAGAGGTTATCATTTAATGCAAAAAAAAAGATTATATATGCGTGATGCCATGAAGTAACACCTTTAAAACAACTGTCTCAGTTATTGTAATACACAATGAGAAAATATGACACTAGAGATGTTCTTTGACGACAAAGGCCCTCTTTCCAACATACATTAGGATTAGAAAGTTTCTTCGTATGGGATGGAGTCTTTCAGATGCCCTAAATATTGACCTTATAAGAAAGTGATCAGTGCTGATGAAGTGATGAAACCTGCATTTGCAGTTACTAATTGTGTCAAAAATTGGTAACAATACAATTACAGATTTTGAGATATTATTGTTATCAATAGGGATAAGGACTCCTTCTTGTTTTTATCCACGTGATCGTTTCGGACTTTTACTTTCTATATTTTATCTCTTTTGATACCGGGACCGACTTAACTCTTTATTTTTAATATGGACTTTAATACTTTTTGAAGTTTTCAAGACGTATATGTATAGTCCCGTTCTGTCAGTTTTTGACTTTGTTGTGTTCTCCTCGGCAAATACTTTTCTTTTCTGTCGGTTTCTGTTTATTTGCATGTATGTGCCACGTAATTTGCCGATTAAATCTAATTAAATCAAAAATATTAAGTAACATTATAAGTATATATCAATTTAAGGATTTAGATTTCTTTCTGCAGTGTGTGGTCAATGTTGACAATGAGTGACCGAAACCCTACACATAATAACCCTGAGTACAACATGCAGTGAAAGCCAACTCACCGGGCCCACGCAAACCAAACGTCATATTCATTTCCAAACGGGAAGCGAAATAAGCCCAAGATGCAACCATCAAAGCATATTCATCTTTGCCATAAGATCCCCCGACGGCAAGACCGATAAACGGCGAAATCTTCCGTCATAATGCACGACAAACATCCTGCTAAATTTAGAGTGCACCGTGTAATTGGTCCTCATTTTGACCAATAACAACTAAAAGCCCTTAACACCCGGGGTAACTGTGCAAATCTATTAACTTCATTAGGTGACAGACACCTCTCATTCAACTGGCAAATGGCGGGCTGTGAAGCCAATCTGTGGTTGCTAGGTTACCACACGACGGCTCCATCCCAGGAGGTTAGGCCCAGCTGACGGGCTACCATTATGTTGGCGCCTCCAGCCAACGTTGGACCCTGAAACTCGTCCTCTACGTGTAGGCTTCGTCTCTCCATGGAGGAACCCAATTTTCCACAGAGTTACTGATAACTAATAATTCATAATTGCTTGGTGAACTTAGTCTCATGTTAAGTATTATTGATTGTCACAGTGCAAGTAAAAAGTAAGGAAAAAAACACACGCCACAATTACTTTCTGTAAACGTGAGAACCTGATATTGCTCGGAATGACCCATTGTGTGATTTTCGCTACCCTGTGAAAAATAGCGCCTGGATGTATCATCTCGTTCCTGGAAATCCTGTGAAATTAGTCCCTGGATTCAACCTCGATCCTACTGTATCCCTCCCGGAGGATATGTACATCTAATCTCTGTGTTGTATTCAAACGAAATTTAAAGGCGACATCAGGGCATTCTGTTTTTGTTTGTTTGTTTTATTGTTCCTTCTTTCTTCTGTTCCTTCTTTCTTTTGTGTTGATTCATGTTTTATAATTAATTTTATATACATGTAATTATTTTCACCCAGAGTAATTACCGGAGCCGTGAATGATGACCGGCACTCTGGGACGCTGCGGGATACCTGCCAAGTTACGCCCTACCTGTCCGAAAAGCTTTTGAAAATCTCTGTCTATGACGGACGATTGTTTGATCGATTTTGGAGTACGAGGACCGCATTTGTTTCTCAGAAGCCCCGACCCCCCCGCCCCCGGAAATTCTTTTCCCAAACCAGTCAATATTAATAACTCCTGCTGTGGTTATACTCAAGGCACGTACATTTGATGAGTTACAATTGATTGGGATGGTCAATGGATTGTCGGGTGTTGACCCCAAGTCCATCACTCACACACCCCACACTACTGAGCTTGATGTCACCACACGCTAACGTGTCAACAAAACCGCACCAAAAACGCAATGGTGTAAGTTTTTACTCACCTCTATATGTCATCTTCGGTCTTGCAAGGGCTTCAAATTACAGAGTGCTCAAACATCTTATAATTCAACATGACTGTGTACATTAATATCATTTGAAAGCTCGACATACTGAACGTCACTCACTGAGGTATCAAAGTATTTACTCTGTAATTAACTTTTATTATCTGTATTTGTTTACAGGCATGAGTGGTCTAAGTCTCTTTATCAAAACAACATAAGCAGTTCCAGACCAGAACACTCTCAGATTTGAAGAGTCAACAAAAACAGAACCATGACTTATCCTATGTACACATGCAAGACAAACCAGTTATTAGCTCTCTACTGTTTTTATGTATTCAAACATGCTAAAACCCAATTTAAATGCGCAGTTTTGCGAAAGGTCACTGCTATAGTTCACACACGAAAACAACGAGGGATCAACGAAAATCAGTTTCTCATATTTGCCTTAGTGCTGGTTACTGCATTACAATGAATGGGTGAAAACATCCAATTAATGCCACAAGATAAGATCATGTAAAAAAAAATTGCACTCGAATAACGTTTTCCACCAACGACGTAATCTGGCTCATGATTGACATAAAATTGGCGGACAAAAAGTAGCTACCAATTATCAAGAAAGTGTTTGAATCTGTCTCGATGCATATCCTGCATAACATTTGTCTCCGTAGGGAGACATTTTTGTTAAACCGTCAATGTTCATCGGAGTTGGTTAATACTTGTTTTTATGAAGAACATTGTTGTGCAGATAACATATGCGTCGAGCAGTATGCTTGTTCATTCTTGTTACAAACCACAAGGGAAACTGACTGGGCAAACTTTTAAATGACTAGGGGGTGAAAAAAGAAACATTTTTAATGTTTAACATCTTTTTGTAGCTTTAAAAAGTCAACCATTGAAAAGAAGTTATCGACTTCTCTCAAAAATCAAAATTTTCACTTCAATGTCTGTGTCTTTTTAAATGCAAAGTAAAGGACGTAATTAGCTTTGCTTTTGAATTCCGTGGAATAATCGTCGGCGGATTTAGCAGGTTAATGCGGCAGCCCAGCTCTTGTTTATTAGGCAAGATTTGTAAAAAGAGCTTTACTTAAGAAGTAAACAAGCGGCATAAAAATATAAACAAATCGGTGTCCTGTCCATACGACCAAATTGTGTGAGCTGAATCTCAAATTTGTAGGTGCATGCTGAATTTTGAGATTAAAGGTGCCTTAACAAACTTTTTTTTTAAACCAAGTAATTAATTACAAGACAATAATAAAACAATTTCTCAAGAACAGATCTACACAGAAAAGTAAACATTAGTACACTTGGTGTTTGCCGCAGACTGAATAATACAGTAAATGTACAGGGCCAAATGCATTTCACAGAAAATGAAATGCAAGGTAAGATTGTTTACACATGTTGTATTTCATTTGACATTAAAACAACACATTATTAAATAACTAGAA
This sequence comes from Pisaster ochraceus, assembly GCA_010994315.2. Taxonomy (NCBI): domain Eukaryota; kingdom Metazoa; phylum Echinodermata; class Asteroidea; order Forcipulatida; family Asteriidae; genus Pisaster; species Pisaster ochraceus. The sequence goes on along the minus strand of CM021539.1, from coordinate 10,997,355 downwards.
TGCCTAATATATTCATTTATGGCTGTGGTTTCTTAGTCAGCACCCACCCACCCCCTAGAGAGAGAATTAACTCAGTTTCAATGACAGATGTCACAGTGAAATGTGCATGTATTCACCCCTACCCTAACCCATCTGATTAAGAGTATTATTGTTTCCGACTGGTGCCAAAATAGAACAAAACGAAGAACAAAAACACAAAATTGGATGAGCGATACGAACATTTGAAACCTTAAAAAAATCTATGTAGTCGAATGAATGTGCATCCAATGACAGGAAATGACTTTCTATAGACACGCTGACTTTTAAGGGAACATTCATTTCAAAACTAAATCTGACAATAAATCTGTATGAGACGTCGATATGAACATATTTTGCTAAAATTGACCGGGGACACCTAGTATTATCTTGTTGTTTTTCTCCTGACAAGAACACAAATTGGTGTTTTGTTTTTGTTCATGAGCTTCGGTTTGTTGTTTGATCATTATTCACTTGTTTCCCCCACAGACACCCTCTACGTCAGGGTCTTCACTGCCAGATGTTACCCGTCTGTGTTCCGGGTATCCTGCTCGCTCCGGATGAACCGCAACATCACGAAGCCCCCAAGGCTGCCCACATTTCATCCTGGATTCATTCACAGGAATTCTAAACTTTTGTCTTGATTAAGACTAAACCATCTCACGGCACAATACAGCGGCACATAGTCGAGTTTAATGAGTCGAATGATGAAATTCATAGCTCTTTGTCCCCGACATTTTAAGGGTGATTAGTGGGTGCGGTCACAGAGTCACACTGTTATGGTCTATTACTAAATATCAATAATGCATCACAACGGAACATCATTATAAAATCTTCATTCAATTTATCACCTACCCCTTTATGGTATTAGACAAACCGAAGGTCTAAGAGATGATGCACGGTTGCATGGCTAACCCGTTGATTTGACACACTTAAGTGTATTACGTCTGCATAAAGGAAAGTTTAAAGTTGAAAGGCAGACAGAAGCTTCAGTATTAAAGAAAACAGAGGCAAATGCCTCTGGCGTATAATTTATACAGTGTCAATTTCCCTTTTTCTCACCCCAATTCCTCCTGCAAGTCTGTCCATCTGCTTCAATTCAAGCCCTCACATTGCATGGCTTTTTATTACACGATGGATGATGGTTTATTGTGTGTTTTTGTATTCTTGTATTTTTTCATTTTTATTATTTCTTTTTGGTAATGAGAAATGTAGACATCTGTTTTTCCCCGTTAAACTTCACTGTTTGGACAACCTAGTTTTAACCTAGTCTTAGATTAAGACAGTCATTCACTCACATTTTTCACAATATTTTTACTTTTAATTCTCCGTACTATAACTATTAAGATCGAGTCTAGAGTTATTAAAATGATCAATTATCGAGGCACTTTAATGATAAATTATCAAAGTACTATATTGATGAACTTTCGAGGTACTATATAATGATCAATTCCTTAGGTAATAAAATGATGTATTTTCGAGGTACCAAAATAAAGCATTCTCGAAGCACTATAACAGTTAGTTCTCGAGGTACTTTAAATGTTCAATTACCGATGTACTATAAAGATAAAATATCGAGGTAAAAAAGCGATAAATTCTCAAGGTGCTACCGATCAGGTTGAATGTACTATAAATAGTCTGGTCTTAAAGTACTACATGACCAGTTATTGGGGTACGTGTTTAATTAGCGAAGTACTATATAGTGATCGATTCTCGAGGTAACAACAGCAAAAGCAGCAAAAACAGCAACAACAGCAGCAGCAGCAACAACAACAACAACAACAACAACAACATCATCAGCAGCAGCAACAACAACAGCAACAACAACAACAGCATCAACAACAGCGACAACAGCAGCGACAGCAACAAAAAACGACAATGACGATGACGACGACGACGAAAACAACAACAGCAATAACAACAAATCGTAAGATTTGTAATCGCGGTGGTCAGAGCTGCACCAACTGCAGATCAGAGTTATCACTGAGCAATTACTTTGAAATTAGTGTGGGGATGAAGCGGACGGGTTAATATTGCAAATGGCATCGTAGGAATTACCGGTGCACAGTTTCAAGGGTGTTGGAACCTCTCCAGGATAATATGCAAGGGCGAGGGCTGTGTAGAATTATGCTAGAAAATATTTACATTCTTGGGCAGGTATCCAATTAATAATTGGACCTCAGCGGAGAGCTGGAAAAAACACACCCCTGGACTTGTTGTATTGATAACCTATGCGCCGAGCAGTCTGCTTTGTCTTTAAGTGCAAGACACTGTTCAGTGTCTTGTGTTTTAAGTATGGTCTTTTCAACCGTTTCAATAGAAGAATCTGGTAATAAACACACAACTGAGTGCCCATTCACTGTCTAAGTGGTCGAACATACGTGAAGGTTCATATGTAGTTTTGTTTCTTCACACGTACTGGTCAAAGACCAGTATTCTCACTTGGTGTGTCTCAACATATTCATCAAATAACAAACCTGCAGGTTTGTTATTCATTGAAGTTGCACAAAAATCATGAAAGAAAAAACAACTTTGTCGCATAGAATTGTGTGCTTTCAGATTCCTGAGAGAGGCTTCGTGCCTGAAGCCTCTCTCAGATTCAAATTGTTAGGTGAAAAATTACCTTTCCCTACATTACTTCAAAGGGGGTCGTTTCTGACAATGTTTTACAATATCAACAGCTCTCCAGTGCTCTTTACCAAGTGAGTTTGGAAGTTACCACAATAGTACACCCTGCCTTTAAGACGGAAGGGACAAGGAGGTTGCTATAAAATTGCAAAAAAAGTGTTTTGTTAAAAAAACATCATGTCCAAAGGAATAAGTTGGAGATTCAATAAATTGCGCCACCACTCCAAGGACAATGGACAGGATGCTAGGATTGTACTGAGAGACCAGATACCTCACCAAACAAATCAGAGACAAAACACAAATAAAGACTCTGCTAGGGTCAGTGAGTCCACTAACTTTGTTTTTCGCATTTATACCACAGGTTGGTAAGCAATTTGCAAAAGCTTCTTCTATTTTCTCACAAAACAAAAAGTAAGAGTTGCTTTAAAATATGTCAGCAATTTAAAATGGAAATCTAGCAAGGATGAAATACAACAGATGGGCAATAAGAACCACAGAATGGCAACCCAGAGTAGGGAAAAGATCGAAAGGCAGACCAAAGAAAAGATGGAGGGGTGATATAGTGAAGATCGCAGAGAAGATCTGCACCAGAACGGATAAGGAAAGGACAACATGGATTAGTCTGACAGAGGGCTGCATCCTGTTGTGGATGGAGGACGCCTAGATACTAGGTACAAAATAATTCATTCATATTTTTCACCACTGGTAGTAGAGATGAATTTATGTCTCAGGAAACATTCTGTAATGTAAATGGTTTAGCGAAAAGACTGTTTAGGATGTGAACATAATGTGGTTATAACTCGAACAAGTAAAACTACAACCAACACATTTTTGAAGCAGCTTGCGATTTACGCAACACAAATGTGAAGATGTCAAAACAGCAAGCACCGAACACACGAAAAGTCCTCCAGCCCGAAGGTGACGGAGGGGAACGCACTGAGCAACCGGGGATGCGTTGTTTACAGGGGGAGATGCGATCGAAGCCCGGACCAGTCATGTGTGGTCAATTGAAATGGCTCGTCGGTTAGCAAGGTGGAGCACGTGTTTGCCATGATTCCGCTCGTCCGACCGTCTTAACATCCTCTTGCAGGGATCCGAACCGAGAAGTGGGTCGGTCGCGATTTACACGGGCTGGTTTCACTGACGACACTCACACCGAGGGGGTGATGCCATGTAATTCAGTGTAACGGAACAGCTAGTCTTGAAAACATCGTTGACTTTGTGTGCAGCGCTGAAACTTAATTAAGGTAAAGTTTTAGGGGACTCAAGGGGGTGCACCATTTTTTCCATATGGGGGCACTTCTGGCCAGTTACAATTGTAGTTTCCGTTTCCCTTATCAGCGCTGGTGTCATTCCATTTACTATTTTAATTTAAGATAACCAAGACAGAGGTGAGAGTAAAACTAACCGTCTGCGTGCATTGAGAAAAACATGTCAGATTTGAAATGGGCGTGGGTTCCCCCCCGGACATCAATTGGGGGCGTGCTTCCGTGCCTCCTCCCTTTAGTTACGCCACTGTCTGTGCGACCATTTCTACACGTTTAACGATAACATGAGCGTCAGTTGGGCAACATTCTTAATTCTTTACATCCACTAACCGAAAACGAAAGTCAAGACTTTATTCTCGCCGATTTTTCTTTGAAATTAAATCTTCGTTAAATGTATTTGGCTCTGATTTCATGTCTAAATCGTACTTTCCCAACAATATCTTATATCTTTGTATAGGCATAAACTACGTTAAACTAAAGTAATGGACGAAACAGAATTGCGCAAACGTAAAACTCAATATGATTGGGACCAAAATGGTACCGCCAAGTTCGGACACAAGCAGGACTTGCACAGTCAAAACACCAAACAAAACAAACTGTTCAACTAATACGTGACCTCACTGTGTGTACAGTCCATTACCGAAAAAACAGCAACGTGCCATGTACTTGGAGGCAGCTCATTTGCCTCTTAATTGTTTCGCAATTACTTCCTACTCAGGAATGCGGGAACCCTCCACATAGAGAGGGCCGGGGGAAAACGTCCACTTAGACAACGCAATTGTGATCCTTTCAACTGACATGATTGCACACGGTGATTCATTTGAAGGACTGAAATTCAATCCATACTGAAACAGACTGAATTGTCAATGAAATGGACAGCATCATTTTCATATGACTGGACATTGCCCCAGTTGTTTTAATACATATTATTTGTTTCCATGTTCATTTTCTTTACCCATTTATATTTGAAAGAGAGAATATTTAGAAACAAAAATCACCCGTAGCAATAAAATGAAGGCCACTATTCTGGTGTGTTTATTGCTGATGATATTATCAAGTGTTCACAGCCTTCAATGACTGACTATTGGGCGCGTCTGCCATGGCGACCGGACGCTGGAGGATTGCTCCCAAACGTTACCCAATGACCGCAGACACACACACAACATCACGTCTGCAATTTAAACCAAATTTGTTTTTTCCATGGTAATTTAATTTGAGGTGTTTTCCCTCCTCTATCCTCCTTCCTCATCAGAAGCGTGCGTTTCTCACGATGGAAACCCAAAGCAGTGAGTACAAAAATGTTTCATCGCATAGACACCCTATTTCAACCGATTAACGGCCGCCGGCTCCAGCTAACGTCCGTCAACCCCCAGCCCCCCAAACAGCCGCCAAATCATGCGCACAATGTGTCGTTGACGTCATCGTCGCCACGGCAACGATCATTTTCGATTTGCCTTGTGGATTTGGCGCGCTACCATCTGGCCGGGTTTTTTGGGGGGTGGCTGGCTCGCATCGCTAATGAGTCAAATCAGAAAATAAAGGCATGCAACAACTGGTCGTGAGAATACAGGAGAGACTGGGAGCGCTGTACATATCCATCTTTCACACATTTTACCGAGGGAGGTAGGGAAACGCCCATTCGGCTCCAATAGGCCGGTTCATTCACTCCTTCGTGCATCATCTGGCGCAATGAACATCTCGTTTCTGTAGTCGATATTTTGCGTTTTCCCCGCCTGTTTACCTGGTACTATTGTTTCCCATCTTCAAGTTGTCTGCCCGATAGAATGATATTCTGTTTATACATAATTATGGTTAAAGAGTGCTACCCACTCTTTAACTGTCCCAATATGCACAGTTTGATATAGCCTACCTAAAATCGCTACCAAATACACAAAAAGGAGACTTAAATTTGCTGGATATTGCAAGAGAAGTACAGATCAAGTGGTGTCAGATTTGGTGCTGGGGAAGACTTAAGCAACTGCATGTTGGACAGGAACATTTAAATAGCCAGCCATCACAATGTCCGGTAGAAGCCGTTGGAATAAAAGGTTATCCATAGCGGTATTTTGTATACAATCGACACCTTTGCATATTTTTGGGGTCAAGCGCAGTTTAACACAACCAAATGTGTCACCCGTGCCTGTAATTTGAACTGTTGTGGACTGGAAATGTCCCTGATGGTTCGTTGCCAAACAGTTGTTTAGCGTTTTCACCAACGACGGGCAAAGGGCAATGTATTTACCCTGCATTACGAAAAGGCCAGTCAGGGAAATACAGCCTCCCGCTTAAGTTAGTTAATACATGCAGATTTCATTGTCACATCTGTCATTGAAACTGAGTTAATTCTCTGTCTAGTGTACATAATAATAAGCCACACCTACAGGAACATTGGGCAATTCAGTAATATTTCGTATTGTGAAATTCAAACGTAAACTGAAATACAAAACGTGTTTAAAATCCTCCCTTTCATCTGCTTTTTGTGAAATGCATATTACTGCAACCGATCTGTTTTTAGGGTGTACGTGTACACTATTCAACTCGGTTTGCGGTTACACCATGTGTATATCTTACTTTGCTGTGTAGATTTTGTTTATTGAGAACTTGTCATGATATTTATTCTACAGCCGCAGAGTAGATTTCGGAATTCGGGAGACTACTTAGTTCTAAAAAGAACTGTCCATTTTCTCAAGTACTACCTGGGGAAGTACGCCATCGGCTGGGACTACAATTTGTACCTGTATATGTATGTTAAAACCTTGCGAGGAAGTACGTGCTGACATATAGTTTTACATTTCCTTTTTCTTGACCACATCGTACACACTGGTCAGCTCATATGCCTTGATATTCTAAGCTGGACCAAGCCACTCGTCCTAAAGGGGTGTCAATCAACATGGGACAGTGATTTGGTTTAGAAAGGGGGCAGGACAAAACTCTGCCAGCATCCTTTGTTTATAAAGTCCGACCGCCAATGTGATGAAACCAAATTATAAAACTGAATTAATTAAGCAACCAAACAAGCTTAAATTAACCCAGGCAAATACCCGGACATGTAAACAACACACTTAGATAACAAATGTTAAAAATCATTTAAAAAAAAATAAAATGCCAAATAAATCTTCTGAACCTAAGGGAAAAACTTGTGCTGACAACGAACCGAAAGACCCGCTGCGGATTAACATGTCCCTTGCGCCGCAGGGAGTGTTTTGCATAATTACGACGTTATTTAGTCTGATATGATTGGATGTAACTTTAACCCACTTACAGCATCTTGCACGTGTATTGTGTGGCCCGGAGGTATTTTTGATTGCCTATAATTGTTCACCCAACTGCGTTCTGTGCCAATATAAGAGAATTGTAACTGAAGTCGTGTACATTGTGTGTCACAGCAATCAAAAACATGGATTTGTTAAAATTAAGTACCAAGAAGCAGCCATTTTTATCCGTTCATGCCGCAGCGGATAAACTGATTCGACTATTAACTACAAGTTAATGGTTCTTATTTATCAATGTGACGATTAACATTTTGACTCCCCAACATCTGCCTGATCACACTTTCTTTTTTTACAATAACCGAAATGTTCATAAGCATGCCCTCAGCTCTCATACTGATCACACCAGGCTACATGTCCCCAAAAACTAGCCGCTCTTTTGGTGACAATTCCTTCGCTATTGCAGGGCTATGTTTGTTGAACGCTCTTCCCAGCACCATTAGGGAAGCACCATCTTTCATCATCTTCAAGAAATTGTTACAAAATCTTCTGTTTGCATGACCGAATGTTTTGTTGCTTTGTTATGTTATATATTGCATATGTTCATGTGTTTGTTTTGCAAAGCGAATAGATCTCTGTGAATAAGCGCTATACAAATATGATTACTATGTATATATGTTTGTATAAAGAGAGACACAGAAAACTGAGCATTGTATCTACCACAACCAAAATGACCATGAATTCATATTAAAGTCAACTCGAAGAGACCTACATTATTTTATGACAATTGTTAGAAAGGAGCCCATACAATGGAAACAAAAAAACACCACCCATCAAAAATCAACTGCCTTTTTTTAATAACTGTCCACGAACTACATCTTTTCCAGTTAGATTGATTGGTAAGTAGATCGGCGTTTGAAATACAGAGGACGTGGATGCGTTACTAAGAGATGGTGTGCGGAAGGTGTTCCCGCGACTTGAGCTAGTAGATGATAAAGAGTCGCTGAGAAGCAAAGGGAGCTGATGTTCACGGGGGCATTCAACGCCTGCAAGACGTTCCAAACTCGAGGGTCACAACGTCTCAAGGTACATTAGATTTAATGGAATGGGACGCATCAGACATTTATTTGCACTACGTTTAGAGTGCCGCAGAAAAACAAACAATGTATTTTGCAAAGAGGCTTGGAGCGAAGATGGCTGGAGGAAGCAGCTGCACACAGGAGGGATGTGCATGTAATTCTTGCAACTGGTAACCAATAGCCCTGGTGGGTGTATGTGTAATCAGACACACATTGACCATCATGTTTTTAGGTGATTTTACAGCATAACTCATTATAATTTGATTATTTCAGTTTTAATAGATGTTGCATCGAGGATAAAGAATATTATTTTGTTTTACCATTGCACCATGTGTGTAAAGCACTCTCAGTACTTTCCTGAGTCCTGTGGAGAAAAAAAACCCTCCAAAACAGGCATTTTACTCTTGAGGGATTCGACTCCAAGACCTTTGGCATTCTAGAGCAGATGTCTTACCTAATACTAGACCACCGAGAATAATATGCATGTTGATTTTTTGTTTAAACAGGACTCGGATAAGAACTGAGTATACAGTGTTTTTTGCACATCGATGTAAGGGTAAAAGCAAATAATAGCATTCTAGTTTTGGTCTTTGCTTAAAGTTTGGTTGGGGTTTGATGGCCAAATGGCTTTGGCGACCATTGGGCTTGTCACACGGTCAAAGTAATTTTCCACCCCCTGCAGGTTTGAAACATGTTCCAATTCGTCAGGACTAGTTCAATCCACTAACTGCAAAGCTAAAAATTAGCAACTGGCCTTCGGGCTGATGGAGGGGCTTTTTACTCGGCCGCACTGGTCTCCTCCAAGACCAAGATGGGCTGATGAGAATGTACACATTGTTTTTCAGGATGTAGTGATACAAGATGGGAACGATTGTAGTCGGCGCAATGAGCACATTCACAACATGTACACCATGCGATATGATAAAGCATGGAGACTGAACGGATATTAATGTAAACGACCCTTTTTAACAAAAGTAAGAACAATGTTACGATCGATCCCTATTTTTAGTTTAATGCAAACAATGACAATAACTATTTGCAATGAATTTAGTTACACAATAAAGCTACATTATAGCTTCTAGTCGAATCTTTCGTAAACAGGAAGAGGTGACCGGGGTTAATAGGTCAGGGGGACTCGTCCAATGCGCATGTGTGTACGTCATGCCATGCCAGTGCATTTTGGATGAGGCGCTGGGAGCCAAAACCGAGCGAAGTGAGCCTATACAAGCCAAGCACAGAAGGAGCTGCGATGCGGTGGACCAACTTAAAACGGTCTAAATTAGTTCTACACGGTTCAGGTCCTTAGAGCAGAGCCAGAGCTCTCATCCTCGACTGGCTGGCTCCGCCCAGGGCCCAGCCAATTACAACATTTATTGTGCGTCATGATTTCTCTAGAGGGCGCTTCACGGTCAAGCGAGAATAATATAGGGAAATAATTGCGCCCTGCGGCTGTTTGATGAAACTAATCTACAGATAACACGCTTGAGCGTCATGTCGGGCACAACTTGTTATTTTGTGTGGATCTTTTCTAAAATTACATTCACATTATTTGGGAAGCTTAGATAGCATCGATATCCAATCATCACGTAAACCGATAATATCAAATATAGCAACAGAAGAGGGCCACTGGAGATAGTAGACCACAAGAACAACACACAACTGCTATTTTTAGAACAAAAAAACTTGCGTAGGGGAAAACACTCGAAGAAGGGAGGAAATAAACGAACACAAAAAAGGTGTTCTGTGGAAAATCACTGACATGAAAATTAGTTTAAAACATAATATAAGAAGCGCAAAAGTTGAAGCTAAGTTTATATGGATGTTTATTTAGGATATGATAAATAGCATACCATTTCCTACATACGGATAACTAATTCATACGAACTGATAATTATTTCGTACTTACGGATTATTAGTTTGTACGTACGGAAGACTATTTCGTGCGTACAGATTACTAATTCGTACCAATGGAATACTATTTCCAAAATACAGGTTAATATTTTATACGTACGGATTACTAATTTGAGTCACGGGATTCGTATGTAGGGCCTACTGATTACTTATTTGTACGTACGGTTTACTAATTTGTTTGTGCACATTAGTATTCTGTGTGTATGGATTACTATTTTGACTCACAGATTACAAAATCCTACACACTCGAGGTGTTGAAAACGGTAGCTGTTTCTTTAGGTAATTAATCATTCAAATCTTGAAAGCTTTCAATCTTAAAGCTCGCTGATTGCAACGGCCATACCACCAGCGCTACTCCTAAGAACTGTTTCCATCTGAAATACTGTTAACGGCAAAGAAATTGCATTTGGTGCCCATATCAAACCAATTACGGTGCAAGTCGTAACAAGTACAAACGTACAGAAAAATCTCTGACAAAGTGTAAAACATTTTCCCCGTTTTCTCTACAAGATGGTGGCTTGATTACAGAATAGTTAGGATAAAACAAAATCATATCTTTGAACCAAAAAATAAAACGGACTGACGAATGTATGCTTGCTTTAAAATTTGCAAAGTGAAGCATAATGCTAATTGTAGTGGCCAATTGATTTGGATGACTGTTTTTATTGTTTACACCTGTCACCTTTTAGGATTGGTTAAGGATATTTGTCAGAGCAGGCATTCTGGTTTGTATTTCAAAGAAACCTTTGAACTAGAACTGTGTGTGGAAAAAAGGTTCAATTTTTACGTTTTGAGAAAATATGTTCACGTGTGCAAAAGGCTTGACTGAGAACGTCCGCAGCAACACAAATATGTTAAGTCCAATTGAATGACAAAACGGCAGCTATATAACGATCCTCTTGCAGTTCAACTGCAATTATTCTCTCTCACGGTCCAATGCCGGTTAAAACTATACCAAATGTAATCCGATTTCAGATAAAGTGATGGGAGATTTAAGAGTTCACAACGAAAATTGCAGTTCGCACAAATTCCCCCATTTAGTTCGAGGAGGCATCTAGCCGTCAAATGATGGCTGGTTGTTCTGCCATGTTGACAGAGTTGTTGAACATATCAACAGAAATCAAAGTGTTGTATGCCCTTATTTGATGGTTCAGGGTTGGTCTTGTAAGTGATCAAAGGGTGCAACCATAGTGATTAAATTGTTTGGTTGATGTCTGTGGCTTTGTGGTATTGATTGTTCTTGTAGATCCTTTGTTTGTGCAATTTTTAATTTTTGCTGGCGAGTGAAATGTAAAGAACTGTTTTGTAATTATTTAGGTTAGTTTTGAAAATGCTGGGAAAAGCTTGAAATTTTTAAGATTATAGATGCTTTGCTCTTTTAATTTATATTTTGAACTTTTGATATCTTGTGATATACGTGTTTTAACTTTCATATCAATCTTTAAAATATAAATACAAGATTTATATAAATATTTTGTTTTTCATTATAATTTTTTTTTTAAATTTATTTGTAGGCCTATTGATTTTATTTGATGACCTTATATTTATCTATTCTTGTTTTATATCAATTGTCCATTGGAGACTTTTAAGGACACTAGGGTACGGCTGAGGTACCAGATAAATCCAATGTTCTTGGAAATAATAAGACATTTTCTTTACAAGCATTTTTCAAAAATAACTGATATCCTACTTATTCATTCAAAAAACTATAATTGCAAATCGCATACACTGACTCAATTTTCCAATCGATGGTATAATGTTGCCACATTGACAGCGAAGCATTCGTCACCGATTATTTCCCACACGTTTGTTTTTCTAGGCCGGCGGGGCAATAATTGGTACGCGAAGTCGATCATGATAAGCATCTTGCAATTGAAAACAGGTTAAACCAAATACGTTATTTTCATTACATGTTGAGTTCAACTGCGGTAGGACTTTGCCTTCAAGTATCATCAAAATTATTTGTTTAGAGACTTCTCGTTTATGCAAAATAAACATTATTCTACATTCTCATGTGTTTGTGTATCTCATGTGTTTGTATATATATAGGTATTATTATTATTATTATTGTTATTGTTATAAATCTTTTGTGAGTGGGTGGGGGAGATTTTTGTTGACAGCAAAACGTTCATAGTGTCTTCACCTACAATTCTGATAAATCCTTGCAGTATTGAAAAACGTGTGATTTAAAGGTGTTTTGTTGTTGTTGTTGTTGTTGCTGCTGCTGCTGCTGTTGTTGTTGTTGTTGCTGCTGCTGCCATTGCCTCTAAAAAATTACGTTACACATAAAGAAATATTTCTGCGATTGAAAACAAACAGTAAACGCATTGTTATCCCTTCTACTTCCTCTTGTTTTTCTTTCTTTTTTCCACAGGGTTTTTATAATACGCGTACACAATGGGGTTATTTCGACTACGCGATTGAAAAAAAGGTAAGAACTGTGACGTCTATAAATGCTTTTCTAGGTGGAAATATTTATCTTGAAGATTGAGACTAGTAAGTACCCAAGAGAGTTTTCAGATTGAAACTTAGATTTTCGTTGATAAATCACAGTCCCATATACTTTGTCCTAAAGATATCAATCGTTAATGTCACTCATTATTCTACATTCTCATGTGTTTGTGTATCTCCCTCGGTGACTGGAAAAAAGATGATTGCAAGATCAAAATGAGTTTTGTAACTGTGGCTATGTCAACCAAAAATGGCTGGAAAAAATCAATAATCCCCTGAATGGTTGACACCTGGCTGGTTTGACGTTCCAGAAATCCATTTTTATCAAATTGCTGAAACTTTGCGGTCGGAAAATTAGGTTTTCTAGTCTCCGGGAATCGGGTCATGGGAAATCTAGAGCCGGGGCGCGGTGTGGAGTGGTCAGGCGGTTTATACCGGTGAGGATCCCCGTAATGCAGTTTAACCCGTACATCATCATACCGTATGAGCTAACTGCAAACAAGGCGAACAAATATACCTTCCCGTGTGTCACATCAGTGCCCTTCTCCGTTGTATATAGGCCCCAGTACTGCTTGATCTACTTTCCCCGTTCGGTATGCTAGTGTGTCTGTTTGTTAATGTGAGTGGACAGGGGCTTGGTTTAACTGACTTAGTCATATTTCCTAGTGTCTGTACATTTGTCTTTGTTTAGTCGACTTGCAAGTAATAAACCACTAGGGCAACCGATTGAGTAAATGTTATTTTAAATAATTTTGGGTTGATCAATAAAAAATTAACCAAACTGGAATTGAACCTGCGACCTCCGGCTTAGTCAATTTGCCAACGCAGTGCTTCATTTTTTACGTCATGCAAGACTTGTATTCTGTTTTTGTTTAATGATTAGTTTCAACCGTTTTCTCTTAATGAATAAACAGTAAGAAATCTATTATTTTGTTGCTGTTGTCCTGTGATGCGTGGCAGCACTGCTGATGTTTTGGGGTTTAATATACATGTGACGTCAGGGTGCTAGTTCACACCACATTACGATGATTCAAATGCCGCGTGAGTGCACGAGAACATGACGCAGCATGTAAGTATTATGAAAAAATGTACGTAGGACCGACGGCCGAGCAGAAGAGTGGGGGCGAGAACGTGGGCCGGCGTCGAAAGGTCCCCAAACGTTAACCCATTTTTCAGTTTCCATCTTTACCTTGTGCTTGCCCTTTTGATTCCTTTGGGCTGGAGAGACCTAGTAAGTGCGACCTATTCGTTCGATGGTTCGACATAAACCGGTCAGTGGGGGTGTTTCCTTGACTATTTGCACTGCTAGCGCCGCTGTGCATTGTCACACGACACTTGACGCCATGCAGACGTACTTCATTAGTTCCTCAACTTGCCCAGTCCTGCCTTTTGTTTGCCTCTCTGGCCCTCATCTTTATTCTTACTCAAACATTGCGCCATAAATCTATATTCCTGTCGCCCTTGGAAAAAGTTTTAATAACAGATAGGCTGAAGACACGCTGCTGAAAACCGTGAGCGTGTGGACTTTGCCTCCATCGCTCATTTTCTTGTTTTCTTCTTATCTTTTCTAGGTTACCATTAATGCTGCACTCCGTCAATGTCTACAGATAAATCTACCGGCTTTGCACACAGCAGGAAAAGTACAGAATAGCAAACAGAAAGAATTACATTGAGCATAAGCGGGTCTGGATAATTCCGATGAGTCACTATTTAGTAGGGAGGTATTGACTGGATAATTGTGGATATGACACCATGGTCACGGTTGGATCAAAATGATACTTTTTGTGTAACATCACGATCCTCCTAGCGTCCTAAACCAATATGCTGATCGCCGTTAAGGATTTTTATCAAGCTGTCATTAAGGCGAGCGTTGGTTTTATAATATTAAATTTGTATGACTGCAAAGTGGACTGCTTAATTATGAAGCAAGATAGAATAACACACCATATACTCGGCTACATTGGTCGCTTACTTCAAGTTTTACAATAAATTGTTAACTCTGTCGGCGGATTACGTTTTTGATCGGCTACCATTTCGGCTGGTTTACATCAATTACAATTTTAAATGGTTAAGGCTAAATTTAAGGTTTTATAAAAAGAAAGAGTCGACGTTTAGTACATACAAATCGCTACAATAGTCCATGCGCATGTCCAAATGGGCATGAAAGGTGCGTTAAGGATTCTGGGTGAAATCGAGTCCAAGCAACACGAGCAAGCATCAAGACGCGCTGACTTTGAAGCAATGCCGTACACATTAACATAGTACGTCAACTACAGCAAAACGTCCATCTTGGCAGCTTGATAGATCTTTTTAACTGTTCTCAGTTTCCCAAGATGCATTGTGGTATATTTTTAAGATGGCGCCAGTGCTATATTTTTTGTAGGTTTGCCTCTATTCCAGCATGTAAACTAAATGCTCTTTATTTTGGTTGTAATAATCGAAATCAAATCAACTGTTGCGTTTATAGATACAGTTTTCTCGAATATGCCTCCATTCCAGAGGGAAAGAGTTCATAAAGTAAGCTTTCAGACTACAGGGTATCTGCACACTAAATCAAGTCAAACTTAATACTTTTTAAGACTCTTTTAATGCTACCCTTAACAAAAGGCCAAACGTAGTGAATCAAGCAGGGGAAATAGCAATAACTTCTCACACTTTAAGTTACATTTTTTAACATGCAGCATGACTTAGTTCTTTTTTTAGTGTACATGTTTGCCTCATTTCGTCATTCATCGTAAAATGTTTGACAGGAAGGTCGAGTTTGCCATAATAAGACAAGTTTGTAAAAGTTTGTATTTAGAGAGTGTCAGGTTGTTTTTGCCACTTCATGTAGCCAATTTGTACTGTGTCTTTGTCCACGCTGGGACCAATGGTGACCAGTGGTTACCACTGAATGTGCCCCCCAGTTGAAAGTTACTAAAACGTACTTGATCAATTAATTTAAAGGGAAACATTGAATTTGGATTTGGCGATTTGGGCCACAAAAAGCTTTTTTTTTTATGAAACAAACTACTTGAACTAACACGGTTCGCCATTTTGTGGAACCAAATTTTTGACTTTACAAAATAACTGGACCGTGTTAGTTTACGACGTAAAAGGAAAACCAAACAATTTCGAGGGACATTTATGTGAACCATTCTAATCTACTTTTAAAACATCTTTCCAACCATATTAGTATCACAACAAACAACGTTGTAGCCCAAAGCGCTCAATCCGAAGGCAATGTGTCCCTCTGACGCATTTTGGTCACAATATGGGTCAGCTGTAATAAGCTGACTTGGGGTCAACATGTTGCTTTTTTCGTTTTGAAGAGAAAGATGTAATTAGGTCATGAATGTGTGCGTTCCATCCGATGTCTACTTTAAAAGTTGTGATGGGATTGGATTTTGATAGGAAGCTGTTATGATGGATCAACAATAAAATATCCGGGAATAGACGTTGAACAACAGAGAGATGCTCTGCTTTATTGGCCTAGATATAGATGGTTTACATTAAAAGGCGGGTATACTCTTGGTAATTACTCAATGTCCAGCGTGGACGTAACTGCTCCAGATTTTCTGCATTATCTCTAAGACGCAACCATTGAAATGAAGGTTGGTTTATTGTACATCTACATTTATATAGGATTAAAACAACCGAACGGTTAAAAAATCAAAGGTATATACTTTGCCTTTAAGAAAGGATTACTTTACCGGCATCCGTTTATCCAAGAGGCCAAATTTTATTAGGACATGGTGGTCTTGTCTTTATTTATTTAAATTTGGTGCTGTTTATCCTCTGAATCTCATTTAATTGTAGTTAAATTTTAACAATGAGGTTATACATTATACATGTAGTTCAGTTTGCTTCAATGGCCTGTCTGGCTTTACGCATGTCTGATTATCTCCTCTTAATATATCTGCTCTCTTTTCATTTACTTAGTTTGATCTCTCCCTGTTTTAATTTAATCTTTTAATCTACCCCCACTGTTGGTTGGGCATTAAACTGAAACAAATCCAAGCCCGGAATTAGTGTATAGGACGGAGACACGATAGTGCTTTCGCTAAGTTGTTGACTCGAGTCCCACTGTACCCCATGAAAATACAAACATGAACTAATGTCCTTGGCCCGAGCACTTACACATTCTCTTCGACAATTCTGCTCTATTTTTAAGAGATATAGAGTATAATCCTTCAACTCGGCTGTGAGAGCAGGCTCGTGTCTTCGCAACCCTCGCCTTGTTTTCGCCGAGGTCGTGGACAAGCCCGGTAGCTTAAGGACCGCAAAGCCTTTGTTTTTCCAGCTATTTTTGGGGCTCCGTTTTCATTTTCCCCGTCTCGTTTTTCATCCGTGCCAGTTGTCTCGACCCTTTATAAAGGACAGTACATATTTTTAAAGTTGTCCCGGGTCAGTGCGGCACCAAATCTTCAGCCGTGCTTGCCTGTTTTCTAAACCCTTCTTACTTAACGCTGATCCCATTTTACCTTCCACACAATCGCTTCGAGTGTCACATTATTCATCATGTTGGTAAATAATGTTGTTCCTTATTAAAGGTAGGGTGTATGTTTGGTAGTGAATCATAGTTAGCGACCATAGAAACATAGAAAGCTTTTGATGTTAGAAAACATTGTTAGATTCGACCTACTTTGAAGTAATGTAAGAGGCATATTCTTCACACCCAAAAATGAATCTGAGAAAGGCTTCAGGAATGAAACCTTTCTCAAGGATCTCAAAGCACACAATTCTATGCGACAAGGGTGCTTTGTGTTTTATTATTTTCTTGCAACTTCGATGACCAATTGAGCCCAAATTTTCACAGGTTTGTTATTTTATGCATATTTTGGGATACACCAAGTAAGAATACCGGTCTTTGACAGTTACCAAAGTATACCCTGCCTACAGATGGGGCCTAATAAGTCCATGGTTAAAAAAATCAATTTCTTTCCTGCAAAACACACACACTACTTGCAACAATGCCGTCAACAGTTCACTAAAAACAACAAAAACACATGAGTATGTATTTTGTGCACGTTCATCACTGTACTTATTCCGATTGCTACATTTGAAATAAGCCATGGTAACTTGGAAAGGGTCAACCAGTGTAATTCTCTTTACTTTATAAGTGTTTCAGACGACGATTTTGCGGATTAATACTGGCATAGATTTACTCATATTCAGGGACATTTCAGAATAATTACAGTTGATTTCGGGGATAACAAACAAAAAACCGGTACTCTAAAGACATTTACATTATTTTTATAAACGAACTTATACTTGTCAGCTTTGTACATCATTAGGCCTATATTATGCACTTGGGCGATGAACACCGCTCAAAGTACAGTTGATAATCTGAACTACAGATGGGACCAGTCAATCCTCGGGCACAAGGCACTCTCGTTAAAACAAACTCAACTGTTTATACAGAGAACGTTATTTTCAAAAATGTTATTCGCCAGGCCATTCAGAACTGTTGGCCAAGTTAGAAATTGTAACTGAATGTTACAATATTTAAGGGGAAAATCGGAGTGAAGGAAAGAAGGCTGACCTGAAAGTTTTCCTAGTTGTCCTTTTTCGTTTTAAACAGATGGTCGTGACAGTCAAGCTCGTTACAAAAAAATGCCCGAACTTTATCATCAAACGCCTCAAAAAAGGATGCACTCGAAGAACTGCCGGGTCAGAATTGACCCGGGTTACAGGTGCCAAGGGGACCTGACCTGTTTCTGGGTCAGTTTGACTCGGGCAAATGGTTAATAGTCGGTTTTTAACTCAGAATCTGCGTCAGTTTGGCCCGCTTATGGGTCATTTTGACACAGATTCCGGGTAAGCCTGGCCCAGAAACGGGTCAGGCCCAATGGGACCTGGAATGCTTGCCAATACTGAGGCGAAGGTTTTAAGTGTTGGAATCAGACTTCCATCAGACAGGTTTTTTTTTAACAAATCGTGTCCAACAGAAGCATCGAAACATGTGCACATGTTTAGACTGTTTGTTTTATATAAGACTTTGGCCCTCGGGACTTTCCAGAATGTCTATAGGCTATTGTTCAAAATGTGATGAAGATTTATTTTATATTAGAGTATAATGTCTGGAATAAACTGACCATATGTTATATTTTTCCAATCATGAATGAGTCATCAACAGTGATTTGAGTGGAAATGACTATTACCCAATGCACAATAAACCTCACCCCATCATTGGTCACATAAGACTCGTCCAAAGTCAACCCCGCAAGGTTCTCTCTCCCTGCTTGGTTGAAAAGAGATCTAATCTCCACTTATCTCATTAACTCGTGTGACTGGCCGCATCACAACGTCTCCCTCTTTATTATTCTTCTTCAGTGAACGCCTGTAATAGTTATTCTTAATTTCTCTCGGCGAGTCGGCAGTGTACACACATCGGCGGTGTGTAACTGGTCGGGTATAAGACGACGAGCGTAACGGCGCATTAGAGATATCGTAATTGGTACATAGTGGTATCTCCGTGCACCGTCAACAGCCAAACGGGAAAAGTGTACGGTCGTTTGCCCGCAGAATCTAACCACCAACTCACCCAGTTGACGGGTTCGTTTCCACGGGAGGTACCATTCACTAATTAGTTCACACCATCGGTGACATGTCATTACATGTCATTATGCTTCATTGCACGTTAAACAAATAAGTGCAGACGTACATTCTAAACTTAAAAACAGCCTCCCACTATAGTGCTGAAAAATAATCAAAAGGCAGTCGTACTTTTAACTCGGTAAACAAATCAGACACTTAGTGTACTGGATATAATTTCGATGACGATAATTTGTTTCACGGGGTAAATACAATTAAACATTATTGCTAATAAAGGCGTAATGTGTTCCACATCTCATGGAACCCAGCGTTGCAAACCAAGTTAAAAGTTTACTTTAAACTGCTGTTGGTAAAGCTCGTCCTCGGGTTCAAAGCAATATGTTCCCAGACAACCAATGCCCTTAACTAAAAATGGGATTGTAGCATGCATAGCAAACAATATTGGAATTACGTTTAAAATGCATGTTCTTCCACGAAAAGCACACAAAAGATGCAGTAAAACAATCTGGTGCGTATTCTAACGAGCGTTTAAAGAGACAGCTGACACGAAGTCTGATAGACAAGATCAGAATCAGAGTCTCACCATGTTTCACAATTTCGGTCTTTTTTCGAACTTGTTTCGAGCCATCCACCAACCTATAACACCACACCAAATTTCGATTTGACCAATTTCAAGTTCAAGTTTTGACCAACTATTTAATATACAATATAATAAAGAACAAAATAAAATTATGCCTCAAATGAAGCAAATAGTTTAAATCAATGTTCTCCCAGCTCAGGAGTTATTCAATGGCTTTTCCTGTCTTACGGCATGCAACTTTGTAGTTAAGGACATTTTTGCCATCTCGCATCGAGCACGGAGGACAGCTATTGAAGCAAGGTTGATCGATAACAATATACAGCACAGACATAATACAGACATGACAGAAGATCTAAAAGATACCGCTGAATTTTTTTCCTTTTAAAAAGTTTTTTAAGTGGTTTATTTTCTCTTATTTTTTAATGTAAGCTGATTTACGAATTTTCATTTCTTTGACACACCAACCCACAATTTCAAAAATAGATCGAATTTTTAATACCGATTGTTATCGATGGGCTCTTAATTTTGTATATTCAAATTTTGTTCATTTTATTAGTGTCAACGATTGACAACCGAGCGTATAGAGGAGTCCCATACGCGGCTGTTATTTCAATAATCGTTTAAATTTTCAAAAATACTTCTGCCAGACAGACAGCCAGCTTGTCAAATAATGATGTCATTCAGGCCCTGTGAACTGAATACGACAGAGACAGCAAATATCTGTTTAGACTGATCATGATTTGTCGCACGCAACGTCCATTATTTAACCATCTCTTGAATAAGTCAACCGAAACATCGTGTAGACTCATGTAACGGCTTTATAACAGCATCATCCAGACCACTCGAATCATGGCATTTCTTAATTGAATGGGTGACATAGTAATCAGACTTGCGGAACATATGCTTCGGACATTCTTTTGGTTAAAGGGATGCTAATTCAACCAATTCAAACGTTTTTTTTTTTACGTGGTTGTGTACAGAGTGCTTGAATATATATTCATTTAAAACAGATCCGTCCAGGTTAATTGTGAATCATTAAAGTCAATAAATCAGTTAGGTACCAGAATTGTTGAATAGATTATTGTTATACTGTTGTCTTTTTGTGTTCAATTTTAGTCAAATTTCACTTTTGAAAAAAAAAAAAATTGTACGGTGTTCTCACGTCATTTAAAAATGCTCATTAAACCTTCTCAATCCCCAAAAGTGTATAAGTATTTAAGAGCGTTATTCGTGAAAACCATTAACTTTAAAACTTGAGTAATAATTTTGATGGGAGACTTGGAACGCTAGGTGGCAGCAGACTTACAAAGTAAATGTTCATTGTTTACTTAACAGTTCTGAACATGCGCTCAATTCTGAGAATAATTAGTTTTACCTGGTAAGTCTGCTGTAAGTATAGTTCTGCGAAATGGAGCACTGGGCTACATTTAGGCCGGGACAACAATTAGATACAGAGTTTAGGCTACATTTAGGCTGGCGCTACAATTAGATACAGGGTTTGGGCTACACT
>CM021539.1:10941573-10961182 GCA_010994315.2 Pisaster ochraceus | reverse complement strand
GGGGGGGGCACCCAGGCACCCCTGTGGCTATTGCTGTGTATGTATCAGTTGGCTGACACCAGGGTGAGGTGGTGGAAATTCACACACAATGAACTGTGGCAAAGGTTGCTCATGTTGCACCGCTGGGGTATTGACTTTTCAGTGTACAATGTCAGGCAATAAATCAACTTGACCTCCTAAAACAGCTCACATTGCTACACGCTTCACCCTGATTTATCACCAATCTCAAGACAGAACTGAGCTGAAAAATTGAAAACAACATACTCAACATTGGTATAATTATTTGCAATTAAATGACATACCGACTATAATGTTGAGATTGAGATTAATTTCTTTTAAGCGTAATCCCAGAAGTTATGCCTTTTCACACCCTTGCAATTTGTATCAGTGTGGTTACAACTAAAGCATAAGAGCGCCCTCTATTGGTTAACATTAAATGTATGTTCCTTTTTTTCCTTACAAATTAACAGATCATATGAATCACAAATGTATGTGATTTCTCTTGCAACAACCAAAATGACAAATTTTTTAAAACCATGTAGAACATCTTAAAGTAAAGTATTTAGAGGGCTAGTGTACCCAAAAC
This sequence comes from Pisaster ochraceus, assembly GCA_010994315.2. Lineage (NCBI taxonomy): Eukaryota > Metazoa > Echinodermata > Asteroidea > Forcipulatida > Asteriidae > Pisaster > Pisaster ochraceus. Next base: position 10,960,596 of record CM021539.1, on the reverse strand, counting down.
AAACCCCCAAGGGCACAATTTTTGACAATTATTCCAAACTTCATAAAAAAATCATGACTTTCAAATCTTTGATTTACTGAAAAAAGTTGTGGGCTTACATTTTGTTATTGAGGCTCCGCACATTCATGAGTTTCTCTTCACATTCATGAGTTTCTCTGCACATTCATGAGTTTCTTTCTAGTAGGAATAAGCTCCAGTTCAAAACTTGTCATTTCCAACCTCTAGGTGGCCCAATAAACACCTGTGATAAAAGTAAATGTGTTGTGCAGAGAGTGAGATGCATTACAAATAAGTCATATTCAGCAACCCTGATTGGTGTGAGACAAATACACTATTTGATTTGGGAAGCAGATCCAACAGCTGCTACCTCTAGTTCTGATAAAAAGGGGTTTACCCTGCACTGCATTAACAGCGTAACACGAGGTCACATGGTTTGCACCTGACATCCAGGCTCATCCCATCACTCTAAAAACTCCCACGTCAGAATTGACCCGGATTTCGAGTTCTATGGGGCTTGACTTATATCCCGGGTCAGGCTGACCCAGAAGCTGGTCAAAAGGGGATTTTCAACTTAGAGTCTGCGTCGATTTGACTATTTTGGGGGTCCTTTTGACACAGATTCTGGGTTAATACTGACCCGGAAATGGGTCAGGCCCAACGAGCCCCGGATCAGGGTCAATTTTTACCTGAGAATTTTTAGATTGTACACTACAGTAGCTTTAAATACATGTTTTTTAGTGCTGTCATTTAGCCGACCTTGTTGGGCAGTTACTGGCTCTCTTTTAACATCGGTCTTATCAAAGATAGGTGGGCTATGCTGTCACTTAGCCCTGGAGAAAGAATCCTAAGCTAGGGTCAAAATCAAGGCCATTGGAAATACCAATTTATAGAACTAATTCTCATGGCTAATTACTACTGATATCAAGTTCAAATCAAAATTAAATTTTCACTTTTCAGCAAAGTGAAACAAGTTGAAACTCTCTTCAATATTGCCACGACTTAGAGATATTGTTAAATAAAACTCTACATGCACAGTAGTGACATCAAATTAACTTTTACGCTACATTCATGTATTCTAATTCTAATCATCAATGCAGGGTAGCTGTGTAGAATTGCTGAAATAGTTAGAGTCAACAGAAAAACGAGCTGTTTGCAGTTGCGCTTTAGTTTTGAGTTTAATAAGAAACATATGTGTTTACAATCATCTTCCTGAATTTATTTTCTCTCTGAGAATCTGCAGGTATCAATCATTAACATACATATTTTATCATGGAAGGCTACCAGCTAACACCACAGTGTTTTACACTTACATGAATACAGTAAGTAGCCACAAGACCAAGGGATTTGTTAAAGCAATATGCATAATATTTAATCAATGCATGGTCTGATGGTGAAGTTGTTGCCACAGACTGAACGAAGTTTCTCAGGCAACTGTAACATTTCCTGTTTGTTTTGCGTTGATATGAGGATGAAAATTTGAATAAAAACTTAAATTAATGTCAGCTTTTACAGCATGTCTATCACCTCAGCTCAGTAAGGTTGTGGTCGGCGCTGCATTGCAGGTTTTGTAATACAACTTTAAAGTCTTAAAACTAAAAAAAGATCCACTTGGCCTTTTGCAACTGCAAGTGCAAGTTTTGAATTTTGACGAAAATGCCACCATTTAATTCCTATTTTTGTCAGTCTTACCTTTATAATGCTCTTGTTTAGATGAATTACTTTTGCAGCATATACTTGTAGGGTTTGACTGATACATTCACTTCTTTGCGGTATAAAATTGTACTTATGTGGTTGTTGTTGTTGTGAGCAAACTACACACGTGTGACTTGCTTGTCAAAAAAAGTTTATTAATAGAAACCAAGATGGCGTCTTTTATTGTTTAGGCCTAATATGATTGGTCGGATGGTTAGGTTTTTTAAAAATTATTATCTAGCTTGTGAGTCGCAAAAACACCTTCATTTGTGATTGTAAAATTACATTATTTTATACTTTATAAGCTTTTATTCCTTTCATGCCCATTGGAATGTAACTTTTCGAGTAGAGAAAATAAGTAGAAAAATGAAGGACTGGCGTCTGCTTAGTGGATTGAGTTGAGTCGTGCATACCAATTAGCTGACGTCACACTTCTTTTACAAATATTTGTGTCTATGTCGTTCGGGATTAAACTTACTTATGTTACAAATTTTAAGTAATAACTTTCTTTAATGAATAGTAATTTCTTACAAATAGAGATGAAACATTAAGAAGTAATTTTAATGATTTATTCAGTGTTAACTTGTATTAAAAATGTGATTCTGGGCTTGTTTTTGGACTTGAACGTGGAGATTAATTTAACCAATGTTAGAATTTAGGGGCGTGGCCTAAATGCTATGCGACGTTTCATGCGTAAGAGCAAAATGGAAGGTTTCGGGACGCTGCTTGTACAAATTGACAGAGCAAGTTAAGGTGTTGCTGACCTCCAAATTGTAATTGTTCCATGAGACCAATTTCAGAGTTTTTCGAAAGCCAGTGATCAAGTTACGGGAGGTTTGTGAAAACTCGATGAGGAGCTGTGGAGCTACATGACCACCAAGGGAATTAACTTAACACCAGAGTAGCCGTGAAGCTAAATTATTACTAGGGGAGGGAACTTAACATTTGAAGAGCCGTGGAGGTATTATCTCTAGGGGCTAACTTAACATCTGAGGAACGGGGAGCTAAAGTATTAATAGGAGAGCTATCTTGGCAGTGAGGATCTGTGTAGTACCAGCCGTCGATTTCACCAAACTCTTCCTAACTTAGGATTAATCTTAGGACTTAGGACGAGTCCCAGCCTTGCACTGTAACATGTAAACCTTAAGATTAATCCTAAGTTAGGACTAGTTACTCGTCCTAACTCGAGATAGGAATAATCCTAGTGTTTCGTGAAATCGGCTGCAGGGGGCTAACTTAACAATCGAGTAGTTGTGAAGCTAAATTATTACTAGGGGAGCTAACTAAACATTTGAGGAGCTGTGCAGGTAAACTATCACCAGGGAAGCCAACTTACGATGAAGAGCTGTGGAGCTAGATTATTGCTTGGGAAGCAAATTTAACACTCGGGGAGCGGTAGAGACTCAATAATCAGTGGTTTAGTGATTCGTGGGGGGGGGGGGTAATTTTTATATCCAGGGAGCATCTCGTACAAAAAGCCGTAAGGTCTATCAAGGTTTGGATTTAGTTACCTACATAGACCTAGCTCAAATATTTTCCTGTATAAACTGATTAAAGGAGGAAGGAGTACTTTCATTCACGAAAGGCGATACAGAGGGGTGAAGTCTTGGGTCAGCGTTTGTAAAAGCTGGGTAGCGCCCTCTGTTGTAAAACAACCATTGCCATTGTAGGATCAGTTATGGGAACATGTTGTCAATATAAGTCTGGCTGGGCATAACATTAATGTCACTTTAGCCTTTGAATTATTAGCCAAACATGCTTTGGAATGTTGTAAGTTATTCGGGCTGGAGGAGATTGTGCCAGGTGGGGAGGGCGGCAGTTGGCGGTTGCTGTGTTTTAAACAATATATATTATATTAAAAAGGGTAACTTTGTTGTCAGTTACAGTCTTATTAAATTTCACTTGTGGTTTATTACTTGACAATGAAATTCCAATAAAGTCCATGAATTAATAGCGGTACTGATAAAATACAGCTGATTCCGGATTACAAATTTTGTTTCATTGTTGATTTTTAACTTATTCACTCGTATAACAATTGAAATTGTATGATCATAATTTGCTATGGGTATATTTTTTTTCAACAGCTTTGTCTGAAAAATAATATTAAAATTATTGTTTCGTAGAAAAATATAGTCTTTGTTCGAGTTGTTTTCGATGCGCGCGAGACTTGCACAGTCTTTACCCACAAGGAGAACATTTGTTTCGAAAAGCCCTTTTTTAATCAGTGTCAAACAACCGTTAAATTATTATAAAGATTCATGTTGTTTGTCTTTACCTTACGGAAAGCAAATGTTATCTAAGCAAAAGCCTACTCCGTAACCTAGAGCGATTTTCTCTCTCATTTCCTTGTCTGTTTGCCTAAATGACATCGCTTCTATATATTATGGCCCCTAAAAACAATCGTGATGCTTAACAATCATTGTGCATGAAGCATGTCACTGTCTGTTTGACACAAGCTGACCCGATGGGATGAATTTTGAGCTCTGGCTTGAGTGATTTTTGATCGATGAGAGAGCGCCTAAAGTGGTATCTTGTTCATTATTGGGCACGACCGGTTGGATTCATTATCATGAGAGCGCATCTCCCATTGGCCAACACCTGTCCTACGATCAGACACGCGTGCTGCCGTAAATTGGCGTCTGCTGTGCAGACCGTACGTGAATATCTAAGCAGGAGGGCCGCGGCGCTTATAGAACGCCGTCGCTGATTGGACGGCGTGTCTCATTAGGCGGCAAACGGGCGAATGCAGGATTTAGTTACAATGTCAGACGGCCCCGTTATGAGTAAAAAAATATATGTCAAGCACGGCGAAGCCCGTGCAGCAGTGTCCTCGCCTCAGCATAATTACTGGAGGTTTTTTACACGAGAGAACCAAAACAGACAAGCACGGTAGCGTGAAATATCAGTCTCTCATCTAATCAAACAGCAAGCGTACACTGACGAGATATTTCTATGAGATAAGCATCTAGACGTTTGGCATGGCGATGACATTAACATGAGAACAGGTAAGACAATATTCTTCTCTTGGACGTAATCTACCACAGACTGGTTGTATGTAATTTCTCTAAGCTATTCCTGCCCGCTTGAGAGAGTCTATCTGTGTATATAATAAATGGCCTTAGCCTATCTCATTAAGTTCCATACACCCTGATGTTCATTTCTTCAGTCAAGGTAATATTATCACTCCTGATGCAATTGTACACTGAGTACCAATAGAAATCTTCTAAAGTTGGCAATTTACTGCTTAATGCGTAACCTTTATGGTTGGAAAAAAATTAAATAAGAAGAAAATACAGCTTTAAAACGGAAGCACCTGCATTGGCGATACCAGACTGTGCTTTGTTATTGTAACCTACACAGACACCATAGTGTTTCATGCCAGACATTATGTGTGTTTTGCTTCAACTTGTTTAAACACGGGATTGAATTGATGCAATTATAGTTTCAATATCAAAGCTCACTATAAATACAGTTCTAAAACAATGTCATAGTCGAGACAATAACATTATAAAACAACAGAAATTAGCATTTTTGTTTAGTTCAATTGCCGGAATCGAAACATGGACGCAGACGAACCTTCGTAAAACCACTCCCCAACAGCAACATAAATGCAGTTTTTCAACTGATATTAATGTCATGTACATTTTTACCAGACCGGGACTACCCAATTTGAAAAAATATTCAAGAATTGGTTGGATGGCGATTAAGTTGAAAGCAGTCGGTAAAAATAAATGTACTCTTCCAAGAACCGTGGTCGACATACACTCCTATGACTCACTGGTCAGATTTGACCCGTAGTCCGGGTCACAGGGGGCCCTTACCGGTGGGTAAGGCTGACCCGGAAACGGGTGTAAAATTTGAATTTTGATCCAGATTCTGTGTCAGTTTGACACAGTTTTGGGTTTAGGTTGAAACAGAATCCGGGTTGTACTAACCCAGAAACTGATCGGGAGTGACCCAGAATTTGAACCCGGGTCAACTCTGACCCGGTAGTTCTTAGAGTGTATATTACGTTTAATTAAGCGACTTCCTTGGTAAGAGCTTCACTTGACGCTAAGTGTTTAGTAATCGCTAAATGAATGACGAGCGAGAGGATATACCGTGAGTCATGGATGAATAATTAAAGGTCATCCATGATGGCAAGGCTGTCACAGCCGAGCATTCTACACCTGATGATTCAATAGGTAGGGGAATAATGTGTCATAAAGCTATCGCACTTGATCATAATATTCAGATTGTGGAAGAATATAAACAGTGGCATACTTACAAGGGGGACACCTGCCCCACAATATTGATGCCCGTGTGCCCGTGCTCTCTCCCCATTTGAAGTTTGGACTTTCGAGGCAAATAATTACCAGAGTAAAATGCTACATTTAATAAGCTCTAATGTGATCCTTTCATTGGTTCTAAAACTATTATTTTCCATTTACATGCAGACAATGGATTTGTTTGTACACTCACGTCAGACTATCTTATAAATGTTTTTAAAATAATAACAAGAATGCTTGTAAGGAAAATGCAAACGAAAACTACAGTTCAAATTGGGCAGAAGTGCCTCCAAGACAAAATGGACCGCCCCTTGTGCCACCCTATTTACCATAATTTCGATGCTGAATACCAATGGGTGTCACTCCCCTACCTCCCCCATGTGTGGTGGCGAATGTATACTCAGCGCTTCCGCAGACAAACCGTCGCTTTCGATGTGACCCTACGATTCCCACCATTCTAGAGCAGAAGTCTTGACCACCGAGCGTACCCAGTGAAAAGACGATAGTCAGAATTAACCTGGGTCCAGGCCCCGTGGGGCCTGACCCATTTCTGGGCCAGCTTGCCCCTGAGTTTGTGTCAAAACTACCCATGGGTCAAATTGACGCATAATCCGATTTAAAGTCCCCTTTTAAAACCACTTTTCGGGTCAGCCTGGACCTGTAAAATGAGCCTTTCAATAACGAAAAAATAAAATTCTGGGACCTGACCCCCCCCCCCTCTTACATTATGCAGAGTGGTCCAGTCTAGGATATCAAGGACTTCGACTCCACCGGGGCATTGCACTTTTGAGAAACAGTGAAATAAATCAATGAGCCATTATGTTACCAGCACTCACTTAATATTTCAACGAGTATTCCATGTCACAAATTTCAACACAGCATAGTAAATACAAACAATCATAGTTCAAGGCAGAAAAGCTTGCCTTGAACTTCATGGTTGCAACCAACACGCACCAAAATGACTAATTAAAAAATGATAAAACTCATTACCATGTACAATTATTTACAAACGGCGTACTGATCACGCACCTGCTCCATTGTAATTAACTTGGTGATTATCATTTGCATGAAATGATAATCCAATGCTCCTAATGACAGACTTTGGAGCATTGGTTGGAAGCGTGCAGACGTACCAGTTAAATTGCTATTGTTTACGTATTTCTGAGCATGCGACGTAAATGTAACCTGAAATCTGCTGCCATCAGTGTCCGCAAAAGTCTCCCAGTGTATATAAAAATAAAACATTCCATTTTATATCCTTTTTAACTGATCCTTGATTTTACAATTCCCTATCGACTTTAAAGCATCACGTCTTAAAGTTTAAGACATCAGACTCGAGATCTTCAAAGTACGGAGCTCTGCAAATGCCATCCAACTTGTTGAGACCGTAAGATAATTTACTGCAAGATGATGACACCATTAAGGTAAGATGACGATATCCCGATGTATTGTATCAGTGGATGACGTCATCTTGCAAGTAAGTTGTCGTCTGCTACGTGTATTTTATCTTGGGATGACAACATCCTGAAAGAAGGATATTGTCGTCTCCAGATACTTTATCCCAACCTCGTCCCCATGGTTTATTTTATTTCCAACCATGTTTGTAAATAGTAAACCCTGGGATGGAAACTCCTCACTTGGACCCTGATTGGACAACAGCATTGCATTAGCACATGTACATGTTCCAATACATACAAGCTACTAAATCTGGTACCGGACCAAGAGACTATGGCAAAGATGTGAATTTCGATATGCAGCCAGACTATTCTAATTTGCATACGTATCCAAAATTTCGGGATATGCAAATGTTCCAATACCAGGGTGAGAGAGCAGTCAACCTCGTACTGCTCGACACACCCTGGGAAAGAGGTTGACTTTATCCGGGGTGCTCGACATTTTCAGGATGCTATCATCCCAGCATGGATTATCTCGGGAAGTCGACATCCTACGCTTGGAATCTCGTCATCCTGAGTATCTCTGGTCGTCCAGAGATAAATTGCCTCAGAAATTCGACATCCTACTGTCTTGGTGTCGACATCTTAAAGATAAAATATATCGGGAAGATGGCACATGGCTTTAAGGGTATGTTTACGTTTGGTAATGACTCTGAAAATTAATGGCAATAAAAACTTACTTGATAGGAAGTACAGCAGCTTTGCATAGTATAATGCAGTTTGAGACAATTTCACTGCGAAATACTGCAGTTATGGAAAATATATCACTTTTTATCCTAAAAAATTTGAATCCGAGAATGGTTAGTGCCAGTAAAGTTTCTCAGATTGTGTAGTCCTGTTACGGATTATTCTTCCTGCGTGGACACTTATTCACCCCGGATTTTCGGCGATATCTCAAAAACGCGACCTTTTGAAATGAATCACAGGTTAATTTCATTGTTTACTTCTACATTGATATAGAATTAAAACAATCGAACGGTTGAAAAACCAAATGTATACTTTGCCTTTGAGGGTGTCTTCATTCCGAGATAAATCATCTTAGAGTGTCAACATCTTACATTTATGATGTCATCATCCTGCAGTAAATTACCTAAGGGTCTCAACATGTCGGATGGCACTTCTGAAGCTCCGTATCAAAGGGACGCGCGGTTGATATTTTCGTCAGGGTTGAAGTACATCACAAACGCCTGCCAGTTTATCTGTGAAATTGTTAAGGTATTTTTTTTCACCCGGGGCCTTGAGTCAAAGAACCTACATTAGCAAAGGCAGAGTGTGAAGCCTTATCCGGAACTGCCAAAGCCCGAAGCTAATAGCAAGAGTATTGTAGCTCGCGAGTTTGTTTCCTGTGGACGCCATCCCTGCAGCATGCAAATGACTATAATGACCTGCATGCAACGCTGTCATCTCACTTCGCACGGCGTAGTGACCGGTCATAATACACTCTATGCAATATAAAGGTGAGCCCCACCCGTTAACAAGCTAGGCTGATACTATAGCGCAATGGGGAAATGGTGGTGTTCGGAATGTGCAAGAGCTTTGTGAAGAAAGGAACATTCAATCTTGTTATTACTAAGCATAATATTCTTCCAACGGATTTCAATGTGTATGCCCTTTGGAAAAGTTAGATAAACTGCAATTTAATAGCCTGAAAAATCTATAAAAAGCCAGCCCCCCCCCCCCCACAACAACAACAGGTTTTTGCAGGTTAAGTATATTGTTGTGAATCACACTGTCTGAACACTGTCTGAACGTTACCAACCCTGTATAATACCTGTAAAACAATAAAATACATCCCAACATTTTACGTAATTATCCAAACCTCGTCAGATCGTCGAGGCAATGGATAAAGTACTATAAACCTCATTCACGGCCTTTGGTAGGGGTTATCTAATCCTAATGTACTCTGTAAATTACCCCCAAATACGCTGTAAAATACTAATTAACGGCTCGTTTGACACCAATTCAAATCAACTCAGCTCAAATTAAGATACTTAATGAGATGTGTGGGACGGTGTGAGTTCCAACACAATCAGTCAATGTGTTGCAATCAATTGTATGCAGAATGATTATACGGCATGCATGATGCATGCAGCGTATGGGACTTAGTTTGAAGTTCGGGGTGGGTTTTAGATTAAATATTTCATAACCAAAAACATTCAGAAACAGGCGGCCTATGAAACAATCTTGTGTAAAATAACAAGCTTTTTAACTTTTGAATTTTTGTTTAAAAACATGAGAAGATTGTTTGTGCTTGCTCATTACTTTGTTGCGGAGAACTGCACTAAATACGTTTTACAAGTTGATCCAATGTGCCTCTGAATTGTAGGGCCATGCCCTTTTTGCTGGTAGGTCCAGAACTGCCTTTGTTTTACCCAATTGTCCCTCTTTGACCGTACCAAAACAGTAAGATTTCGTCTAGACTGGGCAATAAGTTTTCTTCCTAACAAAATAACACTAGTATAATCAACACAATCATGGATTCCAGGTCTGTCGAGAAGTAAATACGTAGTACTTTAAATGTACTGTTGGGCCCTATCGATTTCAAAAACACATTTACACAGCTTCTCACCAGAACCCCGTTTAAACCCTATCCGTACTGCACTGGTTTTACCAATGTTAACTCGTCACCCTGACATGGCAAACTAATTAAGAGTGGCAAATGCACCATTTACTTTTCTGCACTACTTACAAACAATACCGGGTCATCAGCAAATTTTGGATACCTAAAATTCCACATCCCCTGTCACAATGCCCTGAACATTCGGATGGTTACATAACATCATTGACACCATTTCGAAGGAACAAATAGGACTTAGTCCATCAACTTGTTTACAACCTCGCTCAAAACGACTCTGAAGATATGCATTCCCCAAAACTGAAGAAGGGGGTTTCTTCATATACAAACAAAACTTGAATCCATCTTTTGATTGATATTTCAAAGTTATAAGTTTCGTTTACGTACACAGCAAGACTGTAGTTATAGTGTACGAACATAGTAGATATCGTGTATGGTGAGACACATGGTAGTTTTCGTGTACGTGCATGGTAGTTATCGTGTAAGTAAATTGAAGTTATCGTGTTCGTACATGGTAGTTGTCATGTACGTACATCGTAGTCGTCGTGTACATACCCGGTAGTAATCGTGTAAGTACACGATAAGAGCAGAATTAGGTTTTTTGCATGTGGCAGCACTCCGTACTGTTTAGCCATTACAAATTGGCATTCAATTTAACTGACTACGTGCAACTATAGAGATTTCTGCAAAAAGCTGTTCGAGTAAAAAGTTATAGTTGAGTGTTTTTTTTTTTTTTTAATTGAATGACGAAAGAAAACATTTGCTGACACATTACATGAAATTGAATGACTGTTTCGAGGAGCTTTCTTTTTCGTGCAAAACAGAATAACGTGACGTTTAAATTGGCCGCTTTTTGCTCCCAAAATGACCGGAACATCATATTGTGAGCGTTTCTGCACGTACGTTTCGTGATCACTCACAGTTTATTGACGAGCACGGTCATCGAAACACTTGAACACAAGAATTATGCCAAGAACTTCACAGTTCGTGGGCGAGGGAATGGTGTAGCCTTTGCATTGACGCACGGTGTAGGTGGGTGGCTCTAAATCCCGACCAGAGGGTCTCGTGATGCAAACAAAAATTTGATTGTCTTTACCCCTTCTCTTGCTGTTATGTTGGGGTGCACGGTCAAATGACCCGAACCATTGAAAATCGAAGGCAATTAAAATATTACCTTTAAACAAGTACCCTCCCCTTTTTGCGCTTACATATGTACAAATGTGCGTTTTCAAGTGAAATGCTTAGACTGCACTATTTATCAAAGGAATAGTAGAGCTCAGGTTTTGTTATTCCCTCTTGTGGATTCGATACAATCCAATCTAAGCCATATAACTACCAACATAGCGAGTTAGAAAACCGTTTTCTGAATGGTAGAAATATCGGTGTTCTCACTCAAAATCTGTATTCGTTTGAAACATTTAAAACCATGCAGTGAGGGCTGCTGCAAGCACATGCAGACATATTTTAATACTCCTATAGTGCCCACCAGTCAACCTATATGCCATGATATCCTAAGCTGGACCATGCCACACGTCCTAGAGGGGGTGTCAATCAACATGGGTCAGCGACTTGGTTTAAGAGGGGGCAGGACAGAACTCTGCCAGCATCCTTTGGATATCAATTGTCAATGAAAGATGAAACAAAATGATAACACTTATTTAGTTAAGCAAACAAATAAGCTAAATTAACCCAGGCAGTACCTGAACATGTAAACACAACATTTTTATCAACAAAGTCGTTGAAACAATGCAACACAAACTCCGTTAAAATAAGGGCAACGTTTGAAAGCATGAGCTGACAACGTACCACGGGGGCGTTGCAACCAAACAGGTCCCTCGCTGGAGGGTTTAAAAAAATACCAATATTGATGACAGAAAAAGTATGTAATGTGCTAACAGTATCGATTGTACATCTTTAAGGAAGAACTGCGCCCCGGATTTATGGCATGTGTGGTTCAGACTAATGGCGTAGGTGTCATGCTGACGTAATCTTCCCCCCAAACATCACAGCAATGTGTCATGTTTTGCCCCCGCAATAAGATATGGTAAGAACTATTTCACACGTAAGTCCATTCTCAATTAATTGCTTCAAAAATGTTAAACGAAAAATGCATCCTGCAGAGAGATTTGTCTCGTATTCCCGACGGGTGTATTCACACTGTATATAGTTGAAACTCTTATTGTATCTTAAAATTAACAATTTGTCTATGAATCATCATTGGGTAGGAAAAAAACAAACAAATTAAGACCTCAATTTGGTGTAGGACATTGCTCGATGCTATAAACTATTAATCATACAAATAGCAACACAAGTCCTCAAAGAACGAATCTACCTTGTTTCAGTGACAAAAGGCCGTAAGCAATAAAATAGCTCCTGACAAAAATGTGGATTCCTGTTACACTATTTGTTGTTGCTAGAATTACGGAGCCCCAAAGAGATGTATCCCACACCCAGGCAGAATGTAACCTTCCTATGTGACCAATAAATGGCAAAGTACCTTCCACCCCCTTAAAAAAAAGGGGAGAAAAAAAGGTCAAACTTTCAAACTCAGTTTTCTTGAAACACAACTTTGCACGTTCATTGCTTACGCCCTTTCTTCACGGTTGGTTCGTCCTTCTTCCGCCGCGCACACGACGAGTCGGCACGAGACACTGGCAGATGGCACGGTGTCAAATCATCTTCAGACCATCGTGATTCAATCCCAAACCTTCCCCGGATATTTAATTAAAAGGCAGCAGTGGAGAGACCATCTGATGGAATCGACATTCATAGCCATCTTCAAGCTATACCTGCCCCAACTAATTTGTGCTGGAAAAGGATCAAACTTTTCTTGTAGCATTGCTTCACTCTAAAAACTCCAGGGTCAGAATTGACTCGGATACGGATCCCATGGCGTCTGACCCGTTTAAGCGTCAACATGACCAGGACTCTGTGCTAAAATGACCCAGAAATGGGTCTAACTGACGCAGAATTTCAGTCAAAATCCCCCTCTTTTTTACCAGTTTCCAGGTCAGTCTGACACCATAATAATAATAATAGTGGCTTCTTGTATAGCGCTCATATCCGTCACTAAGTGACGCTCAAGGCGCTTTTTAACATTCAGTATTTTCCTAGAAGTTATGTGGGGCTAAGTTTGAAGTATGATACCTACTCCTTTACATAGCACCATGTAATGGTTTACAGGGTGCTGGGGGCAGGCCCCTGGAACCCCTGGAACCCGTAGTTTTAGAGTATAACATTGTTCTCTTTCTCTGGCTTTCATAATTCACTGTTCACAATATGTCATCTTTCATTTTCTAGCACTGCTCTATCCAAGCTCCATTTTGCTTGTTTTCCTGTGTGTGTCACCTTATTAATCGCCTTATGCTTTTTCAGCATTGATTATAATATTATCATTTAGGCTATGCACAAAATGCATTTACACAAGACATGGTGTGTTTAAGTACATTAAGTCCTTGGCCACTACTGAACCCCACTCGACCTCAGTATCGGTTTCCAATGTTGCTTTAACGTTACAAGTGTTTCAGCTCTTCTAGAGTTGCTTATACATTCTTAAAACGATGATCACTCTCACACATGCAAAGTAATTTAACAAACAAATCTTACTTGATATATCATATCCTGTTATAGTGCGATACATGTGTTTGTTAAATATTTTTTTAATGTAATTTTCATCGTTCTCATAATGCACTTTTGCAGTTGTGCTTGATTGTTATGTAATAGATAGGGCCCTGAGAGAAAACAAAGTTTGCACACTGATTGGGCAACCCTGCAAATAATAACGCTTCATATAGTAACAATTTTGATGATGATAATGGTGGCGCCAACCTATTTGTGCTCCTTTAATGAGGCCTCACGAAAAAAATTAAACAGTTTCTCTGTCAGGTTTTATTATGGTTTTTTTTTTTTATTCTTTTTTTATAATTTTTTTAGGAAGGAGGGATCCCCCCTTTTCTAATTCAATATGGTTAACATTTCTCACAAAATTCTTAAGGTAGACTCGCTACATCTTAGCCGCGTATTTGGGAAATAAATAATATTAATTCAAAGAGGTGGCCGTAAAAAAGGGTAGCAGTTGGCAAGAAGAAACTTGATCATATTTGTATTTAGCCCAATGCAAAAGAGATCGGGTGCATTTATTTCACGATAACAAAATAGGACACGGCTATTCTCCTCTGTTTATATTTTAAAATATACCCTGCCCAATATGGGGGTACGGGGTATACCCCCAATGTTTCTATACTCTAGCACACTTTTTCCTCTTGTACAGAAGTACCCACCCCCTAAAAATCTCAAAGGAATTCCTGAGATTCCCAGAACACAATGAAGACAGATTAAGGGGGTGCCACCATGCCCAATATCGAGCAAATAATGACAAAATCAAGATGGTTATTAATGACCAAAGGCCTTTGGGAACCGTATGTGTGCTACTGTGTCCAAACTACTGTGCAATCTTGTTCATGAAATATAATGTAATTCGTGGCTGTTTGTCAAATGGCCTGTAGCTATAAAGGATGTCACAGCATTATGCGAAATTGGTGCTTCGGCTGGGACTATTCCCGCTACACTACTACGTGCATTTAAATATTTGTATTCAACATAGCTTTTACCAGGTTGCAACAACAGATATAAGCTATACATATAGCTTATATTTCCACATATAATTAATAACAGGTACAAGCTATCTTTGCAAGATAGCATACCTGTTTTTAAAATCAGGCATATTTAGCTATCTTGAATGTAAATCAACGTGACAACACTTTTTCATGTTGAACATAAAACAAAGTTGTGGCACACAACACATGCATAATATGTTAATTGGAGAAGTTTCCATACAACTAGTATAATTATTATACTTTGTCCTAGTTAAGTGATATATGTACACCAAACAAAAACTACAGAGATTCGCGGTGAATGAAGTCTATCGCCTGTGGACAACTGGAAGTAAAGACTTGTCAGCTGATTTGAATGTTTTGAACAAAATGTATTGGAGAAACAAACAATTAACACAAACCAGATCCCAAACCAAGTAGTTGCCGCCAAAACAATCAAAAACACAATGTGTAATCGAATACTCGAAAACAAATACTCGCTGTACACAAGCTGTAATATTTTTGACAAATATTACACAACACTATGAATATTATACAATATCACTAATTATTAAGAAAAGTTCTACCAAAGGTTCGAGCCCTATAGATCAGCCCAGGAAGTATATTTACTGCTTAATTTTTTTTTCACAGTGGACTGCCGATATATTAGAAAATTCGGTTTGATTTAAGAAAAAAAGGGTCAATCTAAAAATTGCTCATTGTAAATTACAATGATGGTTCACCAAGATCTGTATTTTTTGTTTGCTAATAGCGTCGGCATGCTAGCTCGGTCCCTCAATCTTGAAACAGTTATATCTTGCTAAACAAACATCCAAACCCTTTAACAAAATACAAATACGCTCACTCGTCACAAAGGATACCGTATTTCCGCACTAGGTTTATAATTAAATAAGTGTAGCCTTCTTTACAAAGCGCCAATAACGCTGCCCATCTCGTTAAAAGCCGTGAGACCACGATTGGCATTCGCCACTAAAAGGCACCAAGGATAGAGTCATAGTTCTACGGAGAGTTCCTTTTCATGAATGCACAATAATTCTCCCCACGTCATTATGTTTTCAAGATCACAGTACGAAGACCCTTCAGGACAGCTCAGTTCCATTGATGGCTGTTGATGGGGAAAGAGCGAGGGATTCGGCCTAAACTTAAGCCCGTCAAGGGTGTACTTACTCGATGGATTGTAAAGGTCGAGTTGGCACTGACATTCTTGAAGATTGCTAACGAATCCACGCTCATGTAAAATATGCGCTTATCCCATGGAGCTTTATGTAATTGTTAGTGACCTTGTTTGACCTCACTGCCTGACCAAACCGGAACTTTAAGTAAAAGCTGTATTTGATATGTTATATGTTCAGATTTCAAGTAAAAGCCGTATAGGCATTATGTTTAAATTTGTAAAAAATATCATTCGATTTTACTTTTAAACTTTACCTGCTATTACAAAACCCGAATACCTAGTGTTTGTGACGTCACAAAAACTAAATGTTTGGTTTAAGATTGAGCACCAACCACATAACCATAACAACTGAAACCATCCATTGTAGTATAATATAATTCTCAATGCGTAGAACTGTAGATGTAAGGCAACCATTCGTTGTCGAATTCCGATGGTTCTAAAGAGAACAGAGAAATGCTAAGGGTCAGTAGCCTTAACTCTATGGTTTCAAAAATGTTAGTTACAGTCCCTCTGTGAACATGGTCCTCAGCAGCAAGTGAAAATTTCAATTGATAGACAGATTCTTCCAACTTAAGAGAGAAAAATACATTTTAAGCTTTAAAAAAATGATTGAAATGTTTATCCTTTTGAGGAAATCTTAATAAGAAAGCATAGGGCCTACTTTCTTTAAGAAATTATTTTTTACTATGCACTTTATTTTAAAATGAATGTATTCTTTTTACTCAAAAAAGTCATAAGTGAAATTTGTATGTAGACTTTGTTCTTTCTGGCGCCGTAAGTGAGAGTCAAAAATACTTTAACTTGCCAGAGTGCATTTCTGTACTATTGGTTAATATAGCTGTGGGAAGCAATGGTTGTAGGTGGCAGGAAGACTTACAGGGAATTGTTATACCATCGGCAAGCAGACCATTGTTGAATTTCAATACTTTGTGATTCGATGTTGTTCACATTGAGCCGAGGCATACCTGAACCCATAGGTTTACTTGTTGGATTTTTCTAAATTAGATAGATTGCGTGCTGCATAATAGCCATGTCAACTGAAACTATGCATTGTATTGTTTTATAACTCTCCTTGCATAGAACTGTACAACGGAAACACTTCGTTGTTGGACTCCGATGGTTCTGAAAGACCAGCGAGATGTTAAGTTTCAGCAACCCTCACTCCTATGTAACCACAAATATTCGTTACGGTCCCTATACGTGAATACGGTCCCTAACAGCAAATTTAAAAAAATCAATTTCTGAACAAAATTTCTGTCAGATAGTTGTCCTTCCAACCCCGGTTTATATACAATATTTCAATTGAGAAAAAAAAAATTACGGACATAGGCCTAATATTAGAATATGTTTTCAAGCTTTCAAGAAATGCTTGAAATATTTTAACGTTTTTTAGAAAATTGTAATAAGAAGGAACGCTTGCTTGTGGAAATGAAATGATTGTTTACGATGCAATTCATTTTGAAAAAGTTTTGTCAGCGAATATGTTATATTATTTTTTTTTTTACTTTTTCTTTTGTTGGAAAACAAATCACTGGTGAAATGTATAGGTGCACGATGTTCTTTCGTTAGGTGCAGGGTTGAGGTTTAAAATACCCTAGCCTGCTATAGGTAAATGTATTTGATGTTTTTAAAACTTAAATTTTAAAAATATTCAATGAGAAAGCACGCTTACTTTTGGAAAATGATATTATCGTTTATGATCAAATTCATTTTGTAAAGGTTATATCAGTAAACGTTTTATATGATTTTATTTAGTGTTTTTTGTTTTCTTTTACTGCAAACAAGTATTTTTATTTGAAAATTGTAGTTAGTGTTTGTTCTTTCGGTGAAGGCGGGGGTGAGGGCCAGAATACCAAAGACTGCCAAAGTGCCTTTTGTGTACTGGTGGTGGTTTACATAGCTTTGGGAAGCAATGAATAGCTGGCAGGAACACCTGGATAGTCTTCTTTATTACAATTGCCGAACCAGACTATTGTTTAAACCATTACTTTGCGATTTGATTTTATTCACAAGATCTGTGCGTGACATGAAAGCTCTTGATGTACTCTGTAGATCTTTCACAAAGTGTGACCCTATTTGTCTTTTACTTCCGGTCGAAATCAGAAGTGCTTTATAAAAGGTTATAATGGGAAAAACACGGTGAATTGCAAAAAAAATACAATTCCGGAGCATTCTTAACTCTGTAACAATAAACAAATAGCACAACATTACTGTAGTTTTCAAATAATATTATTACCGTCCAAGAAATGGGAAAAAACGACAGTCGTTTTAGTATAGAATGGACAATTAAAAAAAAAAAAAAAACTGCATGTATAAGTGTAATGTATATTTATAGACTGGATTCAAGGGTTGACTTCACCAGATATTCAGTTAACTGGTGAACAAAGAACCGCATGAACAGGCAGCTGCTACGCCTACTCAATCACTTATTGTACAAAAAAAGCACAATCTAGTTGATTGACTTTTTGTCCAGCTGATTAATGGGTGCTGACGTCAGAGTTGCTTTAAGTCAAAAGTGTAGACACGATTGAAGCTGTTTGTTTAATCCTTTAAACACAGACACTGATTTCAAACTGCCCACAAAACCACCATGGTTTCACGACGGTGGGTTTGTACAGGAATAAAAGGTAAACAGAGGCATGTAACCTATTTGCAGCGTGGATCCTACCCGACTATCAGATAATGGAACGTCAGACGCTCGATGTCAAATTGTGACGTGCTGATAACGTCACAGTTACGAGCAAGAAATAACATCAAAGTAAGTAGGATTTGAAACTATGCAGGGAGGGAGTACAATCTAGTGGGGTTTGTGGAAACACCATACGTGTAAAACACTCTCTGGAGTTGTCGCGCTTCCAGAACACCTCATAGAGAGAGTTTCATGTACATGGTGTGTCCGCAAACCACACTAAAACATCGACGGGCCTTGGGTTTTGATAAGGAGGGTTACGGTTATGGGTGAATACGCATGGTTGTAATTTCCTTCAGAATTTGAACACTGTCTGTTTCAATAGGGCTGTGTTAGTAGCGACAACTTCCGATTCAATTCGGTCCCCCAAATTAATGTACGCACACAGGATGCCAGACTAGACTGCACATTAAGTTGTGGACTGAAAACGGCGTCCACAAACCACGTGACCAAAGACAAAAGTTCCCACCAATCTCTCAATGCCAGATATGGGGCAGACGGTATACTCAAATGTTCCTAAACTTTAAAACACTATATATTCCTCCTTAACAGAAGAAG
>CM021539.1:10878934-10894865 GCA_010994315.2 Pisaster ochraceus | reverse complement strand
AAAAAAAAACGCATTATAAAAGTATCTGGATTCACACTTGTTACATTCATGTTAAGTTGAGTCACTGTTTGACTTTGAAACCAAACGTAATGTTTATACCCACGGAGAATTGAAGGACAATAATGTCACCGATACTTAGAAAATTGCAACATTAAGAATATAATTTTTAAAATAACAATTATAACTGCATTGCCACTTTGTTCTTACTTTCTAAACAGACAAAAACCCATTTCATTGAGAAACACGAAGGCCCATTGAAGGTTGGTTATTTATTGTTTCCTAAATCATAAAGCGGGTGAAACTACACTCTTTCCAAAAATAAACCAATTAAAAAAATTAAAAAAACTATCTTGAACTTTTTATCGTAATGGAGCCATATTTTCCCTTCCCATCTCAATCACTGAAACCAAACCGAGACCAGCTGAGCTTTTTTAGTCTGACACCCTTTTCGGTACTACATAGGAATAAGTTACTGCTGCTGCACATAGGGAACTAGATAACGACGGTGGCGTTATGGGAAACGTATAGACCTTTCTATTGTTGATAAACAAACCGCGCTGGTTGGCATGGACACCCAAATGTTAGCAAAACATTCAATCGTTACCGTGTTAACAGATGTTTTAACCAAATTCAACATTTCCTGCAAACTTTCAATTAATTAATTGGTTGCTTGTTTTGTTTCCAGTAAATTCAACACTATTTTTGAATAGTTGTGCAATAATGTTCCAAACTGTGGCTATCTGGTTTTGTTTTGCATTTATGGCTTTCCATAGTTTTCGAACCTCGGTTGCCAAAAACTCGCGCTGTGATGTTGCAATAGAAAGTTCTATAGAGAGCTAAAGTTAACTACATGTACATGTAGTTTCTTAGGCCACGTCCGAATCAAGTGACTTCGGCTACGACTTAGGCCGTTGGCTGCAACGACACATTGAATAACTTTCGGCAATCCGGCCATTAGCCACTGCCGAAGAAACCCGTTTCGACACTAAATAATATGCTACAAACTTAAATGTCAAGTAATAAAGGGAAACTGACTGGGTAAATTTGGTGTTGATCAAAGAAAAACTTACTAGAGCGGGATTTGAACTAAGGACCCCTGGAAACGTGCCAGCACTCTAACAAACGAGCTTTGTAGCAGTTGGTAGAGCACCGGCACATTTCTCGAGGTCGTTGGTTCAAATCCCGCTAAAGTCAATTTTTCTTTGTTTAACCCCCCAAACAAATTAAATAAATAAACAAACACATTGAACTTGTAATTTTCCATCAGAAATTCATTATAATAACACAAAAAGCAAAAACCTCGCACAGGCAAAATATGATTGTTTTCTTTCAGAATGATACATTTACCTCACAAAAAAGAAAATTGCTTTGTCAATTGAATTGTTTGATACAAAAAAAAACCTGTTTTACTCTCAAGAGTGTACAAAATAGCTGTATTTGGTTTTTTTAAATGTAATTTCTACAAGTCACGGTGGCGTGTTTTCGCGCTTTTATCAAAAACTAATTGCCTTTTATCAGTTACGAGAACCCGAGTTGCGAACGAGTTACATTGTATAAAATGACGGGAAAGTTAAACACAAAGATAAGAAGTTACAAGAATTAAGATAAAAATAAAAAACAGCATACCATAGAAAAAAAGAAAACAAAGATAGTGCATTAGACCGAGTGAGCATCTACGATTTACAGTCTGATAGTTCAACGACATAGCTACAGGACACATTCATTTTAATGTGAGGTTGTATATAAATTGAGAAGTCTCTTCCATCAAGGTCGCACGATGGCATTGGTGGGAGACTTACGCGGCAATTGTGGATTTTGTACAGTCCTGTTTATTTCTTTCTCGCTACCAGGCCAAATAAAGTACGAAAACACGTCACGCGCTACGTTTTGTTTGCAATCTGACTATATATATCTATAATTATTACTCTCTGTCAACGATGTCTAACTCTCAAAGTCGCTGATGACTATATAAGGCTACCTGTTAAGAACCTCCAAACCGTTATCTTTCTAAAAAATACACATTTCAATATACATAAAAACACAATTTGATTGTGTTCATTTGAAGAATTTACAAGAACGCGTAACTCTCTAGTAGTACAATAACTGTGATATAAAACATGTACATAAAAACTCTTATCCCCACTCGTACCGATTTCAATCTGTTAGGTATACATATTATTACGTATTCTAAACCTGTCGATTTTATTTCTACACACCGCACATTTAAAATATAAATCTTCTCTCCACACAAACGAGTGTATAAACATTTTCAACGGTGAAATATATTGACGTTCACAATAAGTATCTATAGAAAAATGTGTTATACTATATTTATTCTGTAAAGATATACGAAACTAGTTCCTGATTATACTTCTGACGGTGGGTCCCGTACATGTACGTTGACTTAGCTGCTGAAGTTGAAACTGAGCAAGTTATTCGTTTTATAAGCAGGTGATACACACATCAATTATGAGCAAAAGTAAAATAAAGTGTGAGTGATGCCCAGTGGATGTCTTGCCACGAGTCTTAAAATTACATTTTGTGTATTGCGTTTATAATCAGTTACATCAGGTAATACCAAGCACGTATACTTCGCATCCGATTTGTCATGAAAGAACTTCAATATTTTCTCCCTCGAAAAAAAAAACCCCAATCAGGTTCACAATCACACCTTGGTGGTGTGACAATGGTGTTTTGAGATTAAAAGCTGACAAAAACAAACATTTCGAAGTCACTCATAAAAGGATTCATCAATGATATCAAATTGTTGTATTTTTCCGGCTTTCCCACATCAGTATTTGTCCAAACTTGTAGGTACACGAATATCATCTCGCTATTTCTCATTATTATTTTGTGTAAAAGTATTTTCAATTTTATACAAAAAAAACAAAAAGGAGAACAATTCTGATGAATTTGGGGGAGTTTGCAAAATGGAGAGCATGTAAAGACTCTTCCACACGAGATACGCGCGCGAACTATCAACAAGACAAGTGACCTGCCATTTAAAAAACAAAATGTAATAGGTAATTTCTTTGAAACATCTTTGACAGTTTCACAACTTTCTTTAAGAGTAGGTAGTAGTACGTCGCTATACAAATATAAAAGGGCATACTTATGTTCCCTTTTTTCCCCTTTAAACGCCATCAAAGTGTTTTTGTCAATATAAACCTTTATTTTCTTGGTTATTGCTGTTGTTGCCTTTTAGTTACTTTTTTGACAACGGAAGTAATTTGTCAAACAAAACCTACATACTTTGAGCAGTTGTGTTGATGTCTTCCATATGATATAAGTCACCACTCTCACTTGCACTGTCCGTCTTATCAGATGAGCCGGTGGGACTGAGTGGATGATGAGAGTCGTCAATGATGAGATCCCCTTGATCCAGGTCCGACAGTGCCTCCTGAGCAGCCAGGTCCTCCTTCGGTAGTGGCAGCTTGCCTTCTCTCTCCAGCGTCATTCGGTGACCTCTGGATCGCAGATGCTTGGCAAGATGACCTGGTATTCGAAACGCGATTTGACATTCTTTGCACTTGAACGGCCGTGGGTCTGTATCGTCTGCTGACGATGGCAATTCCACGGCGTCTACCTTGGAGAGATGCTCTTGAGAGCGTTCATGTTTGGCCAACATGGTCCGCGTTGGGAACGACTGCACACACTCTGGACAGGAGAAAGAGTTTTCTTCAAGATGGACACGCATGTGGATCCGAAGCTGACTTGGTTTCATGAAAATCTTGTTGCAGCTTGAGCACTTGTGATTGCCAACGTGGACAGGTGAACTTAGCTCTTCTGAAGCCTCGCCAGTTATTGGATCACCACTGGTTGAGCTTTCAAACTGGGGTTGATGAGACGCCCACTGATGTTGAGACTTGGACTGGGCAACAGGTGGCACAAACGGACCAGGTGAACCCCGCTGCTCTTCGCGTGGTGGAAAAGTTGTTGTTGATTGAACTGTGGGTGTCCTTACTTGAGAGAGAATTGTCGGCGGAAGCTGCATCATCTTTGAAGGTAACATTGGGGAAACCAAAGGGGGTTGCATTTGCAAAGAACTACTGAAAGACACTCCTTGATTGGCGATGGGTAACTTTGGAGAGGCCAATGATGGTGGTAAAAAGGGTGACACAAAATGGGCCTTAGCACTGTCCTGTTGCGGGGAGATTAAAGAGGGTCTTGCCAACAGCAGCTGTTTGATGGCACTACATGTATAAGTAACAGACTCCGGCATCCAGGAGGGAACAGACAGTGGACGGTTTCCTGGTGGGTTATTGATACTACCTGATACCATGAACCCTTGCCTCTTCTCGGCAGCAACTTTACGCTTCTTTGGGCAGTGTTCATCTTCGTCATCTGAAATGGGCTCAACATAAATAGGCAATGCATTGTGTTTGACTGACTCAACATTACTGGTTAACTGGTGTGTAACAGCAGCACTTTGAAAACCTCTCGGCGAGGTATGTGACTTCATTTGTGGTGTGGGGGACTGGATATGCAAGGGTCTTCCAAAATTGAGACTTGAGGTGTCTGCTGGTCGAGTGGTCTCTTGAATAGTAGGGAGGCCTTGAGGGGCAATTGTTCTCTGCTGATGAGGATATGACACAAAGCTGCTTGGAAAAGCAGTGCTACCTCCAGGGGCAGTGATCTGTAAATCACTAGAAACCGTGTGCTGGAGAAATGTTGGAGTATGTTTGCTTTGCATGTTGTGTATTGGCTTAACCCCAACAGCTAAGTTGTCCACCCCTTGAGGTACGTTGCTTGACCGGCCTTGAGAAGGTGTTACAAACAATGGGAAATGAGAGGATGTTTCAGAAAAGTTGCGCAAAGTTTGTGCAGGATTCGTCAAGTGCTCAATTCGCGATTCCATTTCTGAGGTAGATGGAGAAGACAGAGCCTTTTCAGAGAACTTATTATGCACAGAAGCCACTGCTGACGAATTAGGCTTCTCATGAAACTGCCTTGTAGACAAGATCTTTTCAAAGCTTGAATTAGGCTGACTTCGGGGTCTTGGGGACAACACTGTCTCAATTACTCTCTCACTGGTACTTCCGGCCTTTGTCTTGAAGCTAAGGTCTTCCTGTACAGTTGTTGACAGTCTATATTGACTTGCTGTGGATGATGACTTTGTTAAAACAATGTGGCCATATTTGTCTAGAACTGGAGGATCTGGTGGAGTTTGAATTGGCCTTGAGGGTTGTAAAGGTTGAGGAATGAGGGTACCTGGATAAAGTAAAGGCAGCTGTGTCATGTCAAATCTGAAGCTACTTTCTTGGTCTTTGGTATCTTCTGATTTCCCCAATGAAGATGTCTGCGCCTTCTGAGCTTTTTCAAGACTGAGTTGATGCCTATTGGTCAAATGTCGGCTCAATTTCCCTACAACCTCTGAACGGGAAAGTTTCACGGGTTGCTTTTCATCAGCATTTTCTTTCGGCGCTGCCCCACTTTTTGAAGAAACAGTGCTAGGGATTGAACCCGTTGAATCTCGCCTGGGCCTCTCTTGGTTGTCACTGTGCAATTTCTTTATATCTTCTGGATGACACTGGTGCCAAACTAAGGGTCTCCCTTGGCTATCTGAATGTTCACGCATCTCTTGAATATTGGGAACAGAGCTGTAGCGTTCTCTCGGAGGCACTGAAGTATTTATTGGAACAGCACTTTCAGAGTGAGTTTCAGAGATGTCATCGTCCTCATCATCCTCGTCGTCTTCATCTGATGTGTCACCATCTGCAGAGTCAGTGTCTTCGTCATCAGCATCTGAAAATTGATGCTCCATGCAACTTTCATCCATTGGCGAGAGACCATTCTTTATACACTTTTTGCTATGTGCCTTTGACTTCATGTGTTTTGTGAGGTTACCTTTTGTCTTAAAAGCAAAGTTGCAAATGTGGCATTGGTAGGGTCTCATATCAGTATGAGTGCGAATGTGCTTCTTTAACATGCTGGGCTTCTTGCATCGAATGCCACATTCTTCACAAACGTACTTCCCACGACCTCGACCACGGACATAAACATAATCCTCGTTAGATTTATATCCACCAGCAAATATCTGAATACGACTCGGTTCATTATGGTCAGAACCCTCTTTCGGCTTTTTGTCTTTAGCTTTGAGCAAATTACCCTCAATAGTAGCTTTCTCTAATGAAGACCCAGCATCAAAAGGTCTATTTGATCCACTGTCTATTGCCTGCTTCTGTTGCGCTTCCACCAAAGTTTGACTTTCAGTTTTCTTGATGGCTGATTCAGGCTTCCAACCAGCAGAGTCGGTCACTATACCACACTGTGGTGGAGATATGCTTGTTGTGACATAGTAGAAACGAGGCTTCTTGTTTCTGCCAGAATCATACAAACCAAGATGAGCTTTCCAAGAGATCCCAAGCGGATGTGAAAAGTCTCCACTAGGTCTCCAGTTTGAATACATGGATACCTTTCTGTTGGCTCCTTGTTGAACAAACATGGGTTGTGGCCGTTTAACACAACAAAATGTTGTCTGTGTGACTTTGGGGTTTCGCGCTGTACTGCGTGACAACTTTGGCAACTTGATTCTTTGTTTCAACGCAGAATTTGTCTTCACATGACTCAAAACGAACTTTTCATATTTATTCTGGGAGTTGTGTTTCTGTGGCTGGACACGCTTGTATCTGGGTGACAGACTGGTATTAAGAGTTTGCTGTTCTCCTTGAGACTGACAGCTAGTCATAGGACTTCTTAAGGGTGAAACTAATGCACTTGGAGCTGTACAAGTGGAAGGAGAAAACAAAGTATTTGGACCTGGGAAACCAGTTGGAGGCTGCGTTGAAGATGGAGATGGAATGATGAAATATTGAGTTGAGCCACTCTTAGATCCTGGCGTAGGGGTTGCAATGGGTCCTATCATCATTGTGCCTTGTGTGGATGTGATCAAGCTTTCAACTTTTCCACCTGCATTGTGAAAGGCATGAGCCATCAGTCTCCCTAGTTCACGTGCTGACTCTACCGGAGTGATGGGTGTATTTGCCTTCATAGGAGATGCTAATTTCATCACAGACTCTGCAATGGAGAGTGCCTCTGGTGTCAGCAGACTTTTTGGATCAATTTGCAGCAGAGGCTTTGGAGAATCAGTACCAACAGGTGATTTTACACGTGACGTTAATGGGGACTTTAGGTCTAATGTTAAATGGCGTCTAGAAGCAGGAACCTTTGGTAAGGTTGTAACATTTTGTTTGCCGCCATCATTCCGTGGTGATCTCGGACTCCTGGTGTTCCTTTCTAGCTTAATCTTTTTAGGCTCAGGAGATGCCAAATCTCTTTGATGGCTAATATTTGGGCTTGTTACGGTAGGTATTTGAGTTTCCTGTTTCGAAAGACTGTCACTATATCTAGGGCTATCTTCCCGATGTACTGAGGTACCACTTTTAGTAGATGAGACTGGCAAGAATTGAGACACTGGTTCAGCTTCACTCTGATGGCTTCTATTCTCCATATCTCTCGGGCTGAGTCTTGGTGCATATGACGAACTGTTTGCAACTGCTGCAAGTAACTGCATAGCAATGGGTGCTGCATTCTCGGTTTCTGGGATAGACTTTCCCTTAAGAGATTTGTTAGAATCTTCTTTTGGCCAGGGGGACTTCACCTTTTCAGTATGTTTCTCGGCATCAAGAATTCCTTCTGTCATGGAAAAACTCCGCTTCCTACTTCCTGCCAAAGAGGATAAATTCGGAGAAAGGTTGGGCTTTTTTGAAGCTACTGCCAGTAGATGTAGTCCTTGACTTGCAGGTGATGCTGCCCCTGGACTTCTTGTTGGGGTAGGGTATTTGTATGGCCATGGACACCCTGCAAATTGTTTTTCTCTGGGTTGGTTTACTTCAAGCTTAAGCTCTATGTTGGTTGGTTCACCCTTACCTTGCATTCTAGTATGCTGAATAACAGACACCTCCGAGGTGGACGGCTGTGTATAAACACTTGACATTGATCCTCCACTTTGTTGATATACCGATGTACTTTGCCCAGGAATTTGACTCGGGAGCATTGAATAAGGAGACAATTGGCAAGCATCTGATGTCAAAAGGCCAGCAACTGATGATAGAGGACTGGAGTAATGCTTAGTTTGGCCCTGAGAAGATGTCATGTGACTGGGATCTGACGTGACACAACTCTGCTTGGATGTCATATGGCTTGACATTGATGTCATGTGACTTGGAATACTCATCATCTGACTTGACTTTGACATCATCTGACTTGGTAATGACGTTGTATTACTCGGCACAGACGTCATACGACTAGGAACAGATGACATGTGTCTCGGCATTGATGGACTTGACACAGAAGTCATGTGACTATGACTGGATGATATACGACTCTGCAATGTCATCATATGGCCCGGGACTAATGTCAAGTGACTTTGTCCAGAAGTTGGATGGCTTGGCACCGATGTCAAGTTAGGTGTAGTTGCCGTGAGAGGGCTTGTTGTAAATTGAGGCAATGAAGTTAGAAGTGCTGGTTGTGAAGCCATATGTCCTGGATATGATGTAAAGTGAAGACCATGAGGACTAGCAGCAACTTTTTTGTCAAGACCCTTCTGAACATCTGTGGGTGTTAAAGAAGAAGCAAGATTTGTCATATGGTGTCTAACATTGCTTGTGGCCAGTGGCGATACTGCAGTAGGAATGTCCTTGATTTTTCTGGCTCGTCGTTTTGGAGAAGAAGGTCCACCAGGCATGTGCCCACCAAGGGCTTCACTTTCCGACTTGTATTTCCTTCTGTGGCCTCTCAATTCAGAGATCCTTTGGGAGACATTAACGTCTTCGGTTGTAGGAAACAGTATAGGATGTCTTTGATTCTGTAGCTGTGGCCCAATTTTTTGCTGATGGAGAGAACCACGAAGCTGAGTCATGGCAGAGTCTCCCCCCTGTGGTAATGGCCACGAAGATCCTTGAAAAAATGTCATCATTGGAGAGCCTTGCTCAACTTTGAATTCTCCTGAAACATGAACAGGTGAGTGCTGCGCAATCTGTGCCAATCTATGAGGTCTGTCTTTCATTAAGAGGTCCTTGATTGGATTACTAATGTCTCCAAGATTTCCAGGTGGATGAGCATTAGTGTCTAGCTTTCCTGTTTTTAATTCCAGATTTCTTGGACTCTGCTGTTGGGATTTCAATACTTTTTCCAGAAGGTTTCCCTCTCCTGGCAAAGAATAATCAGCCAGAGGTGAATGAGTAAAACGAGACTGGTATTGGGTTTCAGATGAGGAGTCCCTTTTATGATGTGTAGGAGAATTTAACGTAGTGTATTCTGAGTAAATTGAAGTAGGTACACTTCTTGTATCTGCAGTCTTTTTCTCATTGATATGTATTGGGTCCATTGAGAAGTCCATTCTTGGTGAGTTGTTTTCACTATCCCTACGTGAAACACTAGTGCGACGTGGCTTTACGGACTCAAGGTCTGCATTGTCCACAATAGCTCGGTTTTGAGAAATAAGAAGCTGAATCCGCTCCTGTAGAAACTCTTTGGACACATCTTTTGTTTGGCTGGAAATGCTGCTGGTATCGTCAATATTAGGGCTGCCTGCCTCTCCTTCAAGAGCCATGGTCAATGAGTCTTCAGGAATACCCTGCACAGGAATCTGCACATGATACTGACCACCAGACTTGACGATGTTAAACCCTGTGATCGGAATGAATTTACCAGAATTTGGGGTCAATGTCTCATTGGGCTGGGATGCAGAAGTTGCTCCTGGAGTTCCATGTTGAGGGTTCAGGACAGGTATGGCCCGTCTTGTTTCCATATCAATTCGAAAGCCAGCAAGCTCTCCAGGTAGCAGTGTTTTCAAGAGCTGGCTTGAGGAAGCTCCTGATGCAGACATCACCACTTCTTCATCAGGTCTGCTTCCGGAAGCGCCCTTCAAATCTTGCTGTGATGGTTCAGCAACAGGCGTTAATGAATTATCAGATGACTTTGATGTCTGGTCAGGGATCAATGTACTCAAAAGTGGCATTTCCTTTATGAAATTAGCTGTCGGTAGTACTGAAGTTGGGGTAGGAACCAAGCTGTTGGAATGTCTTAACATGGTTTCCATGCTACTTTGGCTGTCTGCTTGATGCCTAGGAATATCTGGTACTGCAGCATGGCTCCTATGTACTTGCATCATGGGAATGTTAAACTGATTTGTATTTGAGTCTGCCAGTGAAGTCACTTGTTCTATCTCTGACCTTGGCTTGGAGCCAACGTGCACTTGGCTAGCAGCAGGTGAGCACTTGTCTGTCAAATCAGTTTGACAGGTGGTTGTATCACAAGCTGTTACCTCGTCTTCACTTTCAGTTTCTTCTGAATCATCTTCATCAAGATCCACCGGTGAAAGCTTTGACAGATCATCAGAGTTTGGAGTCATTCCTGCCTTTATAGCATGTGCATGGGTCTTGCAGTGCTTGTAAAGGTTACTTTTTGTCTTAAAAGAGAATCCGCAGGGTAAACATGGATAAGGACGCTCGCCAGTGTGGGACCTGATATGTTTCTTCAAGACGCTAGGCTTGGTGCACCTGCGTCCACAAAATTGGCAAACATGCCGCCCAAGTTTCTTACAACATTTTTGTGCATCTTTGGCAGTGGGGTCATCAGCAGAATCTGAAGCATTACTTCTCGTGCTGGACTTTCTTGTGCGATTGTGACTGAAAGTGGCAGGGTCTTGAGTGCTTGGTGCTGTATAAACAAGTTTCAAACCTTGTTCTTCAAGAGAGTCCGAGTGCAGTTGATATTTCACTACCCCTTTATCTGACTCACTGATTTTTGTTGAGCTTCTTTTGTTAAAGCCAACATGTGCACTCTGGGGAACCATGCGATTTGAACTGGTGACTGTTGGCACCCTACCGGGAACTGTGTCATCACCAGTGGGCGTTAAGCTCATCGTGTTCAGTTCAACATCAGTTATTTGCAATAAAGCCTCAAGAGCCTGTTGCTTTGAAACCGTGTCCTGTTTAGAAGGCAGTCCCTCAGACACTGAACGCTGCCTACGCTGCCCGATCTCTGCACTATTCTTTGGAAGTCTGACAAGTGTTTCACCACTTTCCTTTTGGACTGACTGCCATTGTGGAATCAAGTGTTGTGTCGGTGCTGTTTGCAATGTTAGTACATCAGCCTTTAATGGACTTGTCTGCACACAGCTCTCAGGTGGCTGTACCTTCACAGGAGATATTGGGTTCTTTTTGGGACTTTCAGAACCTTTCTTGGAGTTACTTTCAATGTCTTTCGACTTGTCCTGGATGTCTTTTTTCACTTTGGTTGCTCTCTTGAGACTTCTCTCCTTGATCATATCATACTTGTTCTTGAAAATGTCCAAGTCAAAGATACTGCTATCAGACACTGCATCTACCCCGATGTCTTCCCCTGAGGGCGGGGTTTTGAGTTCTATACTCTCTGACACCTGATCCTTGTTGTTGTTTTGATTCAGACTTGAAGGGCCATCATTAACAACAAGCTCCTTTGGAGACTCCTTTGCTTGAAGAGACTTGACAATGCGCTTGTTGCGAAATTCCTTGGCGACTTTCACTTTCATAGTACTCTTGTACCGATGATGTTTCTTGGTAGCTTTGTGCTTGCCCTTTTCAGTGGTAGATGGCATGGCAGGGTGCATAGAGGTCTTGGCCAATGCATCTTCATCTGTAAGGAAAGTGCAAAAGAAAAATGTCATGTTAATTTTTTAACATTGCTTATTTTAAAGTTTACATGAACACTTTCTCTATGCATGAATATGGTGCATGCACATGTACTACATGTGCCATGTGTCACATTTTTGCATTGGAAATGTACTATGCACTTTGTACATGTACATGTAGGTGCACACACATAAGTGTAGTGGTAGTGTTGAACACAATACATATGTCCATGTAACAGAAAATATTATCCCATTTTATGACTTACAAAACAAGTGGAGCATTGTACAGTGTACATCATGAGATATATTGTACACACGCCTGGAATTTCAACAATGAGAGGGCAAGGCAATTTTCATGTTGCAAAGGGCACTTCCATTGGAAAAATTGTAAAGTCTACAATTGAAAAAAACTTTGAAGTAGCAAGTCTGCTGCCACCTTGCGTTCCATAGTCTCCTATTTATTTTGAACACTCGGTTCTTACATGTCTTACAGCATTTTTTTAGGACTAACTTACGTTGTATACATGTATGTAAATAAATGATAGCTCCTAGTAATAAAATAATCCAGCACAATTTGCAGCCAACCATGCTAGAAACACAGGCAACAAGTAATCACAACACACGAGACCAACAGGCATACAAAGGACAAAGCATGGGGGACAGGTACAGGTGTCCTAATCAGGACCAGAACCCAAACTCAAACCCAGGGCTCATTAGTCCTATTCGACTGAAATAATGAATTTATCTTCAACTTCAAGAGAACTTGAAGCATTGCTTTTAAACACAATACGCGGGGGTTGAAACAGCTGTATGTTTTGCCGATAGCTTAAAATAGCGCAATACGCGGAGTTACATGTAGAACAGCACAATGCACAGGGTGTGATATGGGCCTTGCTATATAGGTTTATAGCACACCTCTTGTTGTGATGAAGCAAGGAGTCAAGTTTGCTTGAAGAACATGTAATGAAATTCATTATGTACACACATGTCTGTAAAAAATTGCTTTCAAAATGAATGTTTCAGATTTCACTCCTTGCACTTGCACACATGTCAATTTGGAAAAGGAAAGCACAATTTCTCTGAGGCAAGTAGGTCTGGTCTATATGAGATACATGAATAAAATATGTGTAAGAATACGTACATGTACATATTAAACATGTAAATGTACATGTATGGACATTTTACAAGTAATTGGACTTACAAAGTCACACACACCTCAGGTGTATGTGAAAAATAGCAGAATTAAATGAAAATGTTCAGCCAACATAGGCCTATTCGGACACGTACCCTCCTGTATTTTAATGCTGAATGCAATGTTCTCCCTTAACCTGTTAACAGTGGTTCGCTGGCCAAATCAAAACACCCGAGGACCAGTCAGAATTCTGTCCAACTAGTCCTACTGGCTAGTTTAATGCTGAAGTCCCATGGCCACATTATAATAATGGCTTCTTATACATGTAAATGTATAGTGCTCATATCCTTAACTCAGTGACACTCACGGCACTTCAACATTCAGTATTTTCCTGCAAGGAACAATGTGTGGAGCTACGTTTTTGAAGTACATGTTTGAGACATATTCCTTTACATAGCACCATGTAATGGTTTTAAAAGGTGCTGTGGTGCAATATGCAGCCAATCAAACCAGGAACACTAAGGCAAACCCCTTCGTCTTCTCTTCTTGATTAAGTGCACTGGGTTCTTTTACATGCGTTACACAAAACCGAGACTAACCGCTTTACGCCCCATCCAAAGGGCGCAACAATAATGGTTATCTTGCTTAAGGACCCAAGTGTCATGACAGGGACTCAAACTCACACTCTGCTAATCAGAAGCACCAGAGCTCGAGTTCAATGCTCATATCCGCTTGGCCACGACACGCCATAACATGTAAACCACTTCAAATATAGTATAGTGATTTTGTACTTCCCCTACAATGTTTTTTGTTTTGTTTTTTGTTTTGTTTTTTGTTTTGTTTTGTTTTTCGTTAAAATAGAATAAATACATGTACAAGTCTAAAAGGAAACTACATTACATAGGGCCCTACATGTGTACATGTACGTACACGTGCACAGTAGTAGGCCAAGCCAATGTGTGCAGATAATTTACAAATACTAAATAAGCTACATATAAGTTTTAATTGCAATGGGTGTACATGTATTTAAACATTGGTAAAGGGCACCTCTATGAGAAAATTGTTAACTTCTATTGATTATTTCAAGGGTCACCAAAGCACCTGGTACAATGGAGGCAATTGAAGTGAAGTACTACAGGTATGATCAGGCCTGTGAGTTGATGTAATGTACTGTAAGCCTAGTCAGTACTGGATGACTCAAGTTCGGTCTCGGACTCGAGTTTGGTCTCAGGTCCATTTTTTGTGGACTCGGTATTGAACCCTGGGACTCAGCGTGACTTGGCTCAAGACCGACTCGAGACCAGGAAAAAAGGTGAAAAACACACAACTCTAGCTATCTTTATTGTGCCCAACGTAAGTGACGAGACAAATATTGTTTTTTGTCAATGCATTACCTGTGGCCATTGCGTATCAACCACAGACCCTGTTTGTTTCAATCAAGCACAGTCAGGTTTATAGTCTTGTGTTGGTGTTCTTTGTCCATCTGAAATAGTGCCCTCTTCTTGATTAACCTTCCGAGCAGCATTTTGCATCAATAATGCTCAATCTTAGACTTGATATGGCAGCTACTGTAGCTCGCTATGGTCATTTTCGTTGGTTTACCCTGATTGGTCCATGGAGATTTTCTACTTCCATGACTGGTCGTATAAGTACAGTTCTTGACAGATCAATACTCAGTCATAATTACACGTTGAAACTACACGGGTTTTGAACATTGGTCAGTTTTTGTAAGTTTGTGCTCGATTTTTTCCCTTCTTTTTCCCCGCAGGATTTGCTTTTGCAAACTGCTTACCAACCAAAAGGACCTGACATGTTTGGTATACGTGTGTAAATGCAAAAAAATCGTTAATGGCCTGACATTTCGACTCTAGCAGAGTCTTTTTCGAGTACGATTCTGCTAGGGTTGAAACGTCACGAGCCATTAACTATGTTTTGCCTGCAAGTTGATTCATTACACAATGGAGATCAGCCACGCGTGTCTTTTAAGTAGGCCAACAGTGTACATGTACATGTATGTGATTGGACTTACACAATGTACTTGAACGGTACAAATCAAGCAAATTTGGTCACAATTCTGACAAAAATGGATTGAAATGGCCAAAATTGCATGCAGAAATGTTCCATATGAGTGTCAGTGGGAGAAATGAAGGTTACAATCATCGCAACCCTGTTCTAGGTTTTCGACGTAACTTCACTAAGCCACGCCTGCTTTTAAAGAAAATGGCTTACACATGTAGCTTATTACCAGAAGCCCATAACAGTGAGCTGATTTCCTCAGAAATTGAAATTTTGTACATGAAGAAATGCATATAATTGGTCAATGAAATGGGTGACTTTTTGTAAAAATTACACACACAAAACAAGTGTATGCCAGCTTTGGAGCCGGAAGTAACAAACTGTTTTGGGCGTGCAGCAGATATGAACGCGTGTGACGCAATGACTCGCCAACAGGTAGGACTAACTTTATATAGACATGAGGGACTAGGACTTGGACTAAACGAGGCTCGGTGGGGAGGACTAGGGCTCAGACTCGGACTGGGCAACAGGGACTCGACTACAGCACTGCGCCAAGAGCATGAAGAGTATCCAATGTATATTAAGCTCCTTTCACACCACACTTAAAATTTCTAAATTCCCGGGGAAATCTGGCAAGACATTTTTAGCCTCCGTGTTATACCAAACCCTGTCAAACTCCCAGTAAAATAGAACTTTCCTTGGAAAAAGTTGAATACAATGTATGTTAGCAATGTACATGTATGTAGGGTTAGCAAGATACTTTAAAAAATTGAAGGGACTATGTCGTCATGAATCAAAGCAGGCCTGTGAACTCTCACCAAGTTCCTGCATGCACGCGCACTCCCCCCATAGATTTGATACAGAGGGAGGGCGCACGCGTGCAGTAGGCCCTAACTGGGTGAGAGTTCATAACCCATACAGCCACATGCCTGCCTTGACCATGACGACACAGCCACTTTAAATATTGGGGTTTCATACTGAGCGTTCCTAAGTGTTCAAAAGTTGCATACAAATGGTGGTGGGGTTAAAAGTTTCCAGGAATTTCCATGAGTTTTGTTTGCTGTCCGGGAATAGGCTCTGTAGTCATGGTAGTGTGAAAAGGGCTTAATCCAACCTCGCTCCCGGGGATGAATTTTCCCCAGGACGCACTCATGCTTTCTTATAACCAT
>CM021539.1:10765339-10775486 GCA_010994315.2 Pisaster ochraceus | reverse complement strand
TCATCGAATATATGCAAATTTGGTATTAAAATAATGAGAATTGCATGCTCAAATTAGCTCTCTTGTCAAAATTAAATGTTGTGAAAAGTAGGTCACCGTGACCTTTAATATGTTATCGTGACCTTTACAAAAATAGCCATAAATTTGTAAATTTTGAAGACCCCAATGTTTTTTTAGTGGATTCTGATAGAGGAAGACGTGCTCTATCAAGTTATTTTTATTTCGTTGAATTTCGGACTTATACATTATTACAAAAATGGTTGATCACACAAAACATGAACTATTTTGTCAGCTCTACCAATCCTGTTAAATACCTTTTAAAGTTTCACTTTCAGAGCATTTAACAGATTGGGCCATGTATAACACAGACATTAAACCAACTTATATAGATTTTTAAAAGAAATTAACTTTTCCCCCATAGAGGTGACCCTGACCAGAGGAAAATTGCCGTCCCCCTTCAAGACCAAAGTTTAAGGCCCGATTTAATTATACAGTTTAATAAGAAAAACTGAATTTACCTGGTGCTCGTTTTGTCTTGTTTCTGTCCTATGCAGAACTCTCGCGGGAAGATTTTTACATAATTGATTTCCAAATTTGAGTCCGTTTTGAAGTTTGTTCTCCCCTTCCACAAGGCTGCCCGAAGCAGCCGCGAAGGAACTGAACAAATTGCTGTGTGCATGTGTGTGTACGGATGTCTGTTTTATATATAGTCTTGCCATTCTTTTGAGATCTTTCTTTTGTTTATAAACACTGATCACCATTGTATGGGCGGCCTCAAATATCGCAACCTGTGTAAAACAGGGTTGACAGAAATTTGTCCCTTTTAATCACACATGTAAGCCTTTTTTTACAAATAGTATTTGCAATTATTTTGCACTTTTGATTTGATTTGCACAACTAATTTATCGGTTGTATGGGTATTTTGATACGACTTAATGACCACTTATGTGCAATGTGGAATGGCGCCTACCCAGTAATGGCCGCACATTGCTGGATTCATCTATATTATAGATTGGTGCTTTCAATTTGACAGTTCAAGGAAGTACAAAAATAGTCTGGAAGTTTGCCTTAATTGTTTCCCCATTTTCCAGTAATAAACAAAAAATTAACGACCGGAGATCAGTTTTAAGATCATTTGAGTATTAAATTGGAACAAAAGGCTGCTCAGGCAAACGAAGTTTCTACTTGTCGTGAGCGGACTTTTAAGAGCTGGTATTGTAAAGGCTTGTACTTTTTTGTTTGCAAGTCAGACAGTTTTGTAATCATATATCCATCAAGTTTTTTAATCATACAGCTAAGCTTAAGGTAGGCACTGACCTTGTCAAGGTGTACATTTTTAACCGTCTTCGTCTATTTAAAAAAATTAAATTTCTCTTTCTTTCGTGTGTCATTGCCTCAAGAGTGCATGGGTCTGCAGCTTGGCTCCTACCCTCAAACTATTGTAGGCCTTTGTGCTACTAATTTACACGCACGGTCGTTACCTTTAAAGAAATATTCCTCGCAATCGAGACGAAGGTTATTTCAGAGCATGAAATAGTCATCTTCACATCGAACGAATAATCCTTCTGAAACCCTTCGTCATTGATTAAGGAATTGTCAACAAAACAGTCTGACTTCAGATTTGATTTGTACGTGCTTATGACAAGGCTATATCACGTCACTGCTAATAGTTTTTTTTCTGCTGGTAATTAAATTATGCAAACCTAATACACATAATACTACAGACCTTGGTAGCACCTTTAAACCACTGTCATCACATTGACAAGTCAAAATGGTAATGTAAAATTAACTTAACGGCGATCATGATAAGCACTAAACCGAAGTGTGGAAAGTTTGTTAAAGATGGGCTCCAGAGTCAAATTCACTTTTAAGATGCACTCGTTTTTTCCAATAGATAGAGTCTTAGGAAATTTAACAACCGTTAGAATGGCGTTAAAAAAACATTGTTTTCGCTTAGTACACTGGCAGAGCAAAATTTAAAACAATATGTCATTGGACATCAACAATAATGGGTCTATACATTCCAAAGAGGTTATTTTTTGTGTCAGTCAAAAAGTCACTCAATATAAATTTCACTGAATATCATCAAAAATAAGGAATGAACTAAACTTTTCCTGAATACAAATTTGTAGACCCATATTTTTTATATGGTGTTATTTTATGTTTTAGGGCGTTGACAAAATTCACTCTGGAAGGTATCAAACACAATGGCATTTTACACCGTTTTAACATGATGTTAGAGACTTGCAATTTTCCGCACTCTCGTAATTTTAGGACTCGACCTGTTGGAAAATGAGTGCATCATAAAACTTAGTTCGACTTTGGAGCCCCTCTTATTAAGTAACACACAACAAAGCATAGCCTATTTTGGTTGTGAAAGCTTGCTTATCTAACAAACACTGTGAAACCATAGGGGTGCGCCCCACTATAGTAACTCGCATAGCATATAGTGCAAAATGCCTTAAAACATTTTTTTTTACTTTTAAAATACTTAAAGTCTCACAGCTTTTTACGGTAAAGAGAAATGTATCCATAGATTCACTGTTATCCTTAACTCGATTTTACACGGGGTATCCCAAGGCCCGTCAAGCTCCCTCCATACGAAAAAAACCCTACGCCTGTAAAAATGTCCAAACGTCCAGGATCAATCTTGAAAACAATGTCTCTACACCTCTCGGCAAATAGAACCACATTTTCAGGGCCTAGGTCATTGAAAATACCTCACGTTGGAAGTCAACAACCCCCAGGTCACAATTGGGCAAACGAGTACACTGTACCCAAAATCCTGTTTAGTACAGAATATTTTGATGGCCAACAAAGTGTTTACGAGACCGTCGTTCTGTTTTCTTCCTATATATATAACCCCAGTAGAAGGCCTGTAGTTACACTGAGGCCACGGAGGCCATGGCCTTAGTTGCCCATGGTCTTGGCCTTGGTGCCCCTACATAAGTTATCAACACATTGTAAACTCGTACAGTGAACATACGCAAAATGCTATAGGCCTAATCCTCAACGGAAACTTTTACCTTTCAATATTGTCATTGTAGGTGCCCTGAAAATGTATGTTAACATTGAATTAAATGTGCTCATAATTACAAAAAAACAACTGCTTTGTCATTCTATCAATCTAGAGATGTAGAGACCGATTTGACGAAATGGTTAAGTAATTTGGGGTTGAACAAAGAAAATCTACCTACAAACTGCTATTGTTTGTAGTGATACATTTTCTTTACAAATAGGCATGGGCGAGGAGCTAGTCGCAGGCAGTGGGATGTGTGATGTAACTGTTGTTCGTGATCTGTGTGTTCAGAATTTGTCATGCTTTTCTGCAACCTTTTATTGTATCTGTTTGGTCGCTTGTGTTTTCTGTTTTCCAGTTTTGTTTTTGTATTTTTGTTGTTGCTATTGTTAGTGGTGATTGTGATTTTGGGTTGGTTTCCCCCACCCCACCCCCTTTTTGGGGTGTCTTCTTTTTTGCACATTATCTCTAGGACATATGCACATTAATATTGCGTGACTCCAAACTGGAAAATTACCGAGAAAAAATAATTAGGCTAACTGACATTATTTAATTTAAAATAAAGGGGCAAACATATGCACCCTTAATAAATTAAGACAAGCTGGCGAGCAGATAAAAAATATCAGCAAAGCGGACGGTCGCAAAAAACTTTGCAAAACAAACATGACATTTTCAGCTTCAAACTCACCACATTCTCGTCTGGAACTCCTCCATGAAATCCAGCATGTGTCCTAGGATCCTATTATCCAATGTGGGTATGTGTGAACGGTTATATTTTCACATTCTGGCCTGTCAAAAATCCGATAAAAACGGGGGAATCCTTGAAGAAAACTCACTGACACGACGTTCCAAGTGTGTAAAATACGGCGTGTGCAGACGACCGGTCAGCCACACACGGCGCCGACAAGTTTTCTTACCTTGTACCTTTGCCAAAACAACTTGTCTGTTTTCAAACAAAGTTAAAGTTGTTTAGATTTTCTTTTTAGAACAATTTTTACACTATAATGCTAATTATTTGCCATGAAATTATTCTCAAGTGATGTGTGCAAAATATTTCCACAGGTTTCCACGCAATAGAGAGGTAATTTGGTGAAGATTCGCGAAAGGCGAGCAAGTGCGGACTAGGGTAAAAATACACTATTTGCATATGAATGGATCAACACCTGTCAGAGAAACGCGGCCAACCAATCACACACCTGTATTTCAATAAACGCTGTAACTGTTTCAGTAGCTCAATTGGGGAATTAAAATAATGTTGTTGCGAAAATAAGGTAATTCTCGTTTGCTAGACATCATGGCCCAATTGCTTATTGTGGAATGCTGCGCTTGTCACCATTTTCTTTTAATCACAGTTTTAGCCTCCAATTTATTGCTTAGTTGTACATTAAGGCCGTGTACAAAGTAGCAGGGAGCAGGAACCCCCCCCCCCTTAGGTGTCGGTGTAAAGGGGTGGGGCGATAGGGTTGGGATTTAGTTAGGAGAGTATGGTCGAGTGTGAGGGTAGGGGATGATGTTAGGGGTAGGGGATGATGTTAGGGGTAGGGGACGGTTCTGGGGACGGTTCTGGGGGTAGAGGGTTGTGGATGTGACTTTGAGGTTTTGTTAAGAGCAGGGAAGGGCATGGGTATGAGAGCTAGCTGGGTACGAGTGTCCAAGGGTTGGGAAAGCCTGATAAAAAAACCATAAGGCTACACACATGCGCATTTGAATCACAACTATTGTGGTTTGGCTTCATACGTTGTGATACATGCCTCAACTCGTATTTTCTTTTGTAATGGCTTTCCAAGTGATACAACCTTGGTACAAGGGATCTTTCTTTCCATAAAAAGAACACGATGGTGGTTATATTTAGAATTAAAGATCACAAAGATTTTTTCATCTGACAAATGATATTTTATTGAAATGCAATCATACAAAAAGAGCCTCAGCAATATTCACAATTGGAGCAGGGCAAATTTAATCTTTAAAATAATTATAATTATCCCAGATGCATAGAACATTCGCAATCAAAATACATTAACAAGGAATGTTCAAATAATTGTTTACATTTCATCATTTACTCTGATATGTATTTTACAATTTGACGACTACAACAGCATTGATTAAAGTCTATAGTACAAAAAAAAATTCCATCATAATTTTTAACTTTTTTTTATAGTGTTGAGGGTAAGATCATCGTTTATTTCTTGTCAAGGTCATGCTGACTTCTAGGCAAGTATACCAAGAAAGATGCAGCAAAAGGCACCCGTAAAATTTACAGTTGAATGCAGTGTCTACTTGATGAGAAAAAAAAACCAGTTTTTTCTCCATCAAGAACGTTATAACCTATCCAGATAATTCAGCGAGGTTATAGCGGGTACCAACCGCATCTGTGGCCGTATTGAGTGAAGCATTCACATGGACACCACCGGAAATTTCAAAAAGTTGCACGCAGGCGATTTTTGGAGATTTAAATTTGTAGAGTTCTAGTCAACGGGTGAACTTCTGACGAAATTATTTACCCTCTTCATAACAAGGGGGCTTTCGGACAAAAATTACACAATTTCTATTCGAGGTCATTACCAAAGTATATTCCTACATTTAATAAAATAGTGTGTCCCCCCCCCCATCCCATTAGGTTTTCACTTTGTACAAACAGCGAGATCCAAACTAGTGTTTTTAGTAGTTTACTCAATCCTCAAAAACTATAGAATCTCAAACACTAATATTTCAAGGGAGGTTTTCCCCAATGACCATCTTCATACCAAATTGGTGTTCAAATCGGTGGACTTTCATCTTTTCAATCTTACACAGAGAAGGAAAACAGCAACAAACATGAAGAACATTTAAGTTGATTCTACCTTGTCTTATTTGAACAAATAAGCTGGGGGCAATTCCATTGCTGAATGTTTTACCCCAAGTCAAATACGGTGCCTTGTTTTGTTACAATTTTTACAATTGCTGGAAAAAAGAGTAGGAACATTTTATTGAGTACAAGGGCTGGCCTACACGAACACATGTAATAAGCTTTAGAAGACTTTTCAGAGTATTTACTCACAACTTTTCTGATTTTTCCCAAGGGCAAAAATAAATCAGAAATCAGACTGAGGTAGGAAGAATATCATGCCTGTCAGGTCAGTTCTAGGGAGAGATCAATATTGGCACACCCACCAGATTCTCTATTTAAAAAGAAACCATGGTTAACTAAATAACACCTTTCGAAATTAAAGTAGTTCAAATTTGGAGGTGAGGTACTACACCATTGTCATTAAAATAAATACAGTATACCCATACCATCTGTCTTAAAGTATAACAAGGTTTGCTGTTTCATGTAAACTTGATATTCTGCATGCAATGTAAAAAAAATACACCATCAATCAAGGCTACATTCGGTTTGCAGAAGAAAGTATCTTCTGTGTAAATTGATCTTATCAGAACTATTTTATCTACTGTTGATTTGGAATTGGGAGACTACCTAGTTCAGATAACAACTGAATATTTTTTTAATAAGAAATAACAACTACGGTATTTCCTAGAGGGCAGATCATTGACGGAACTTTTTGTTAAAAGAATCCATCCAGGGTAATTTGACGATGTCCATGCTATTTGGCTAGGGCTCAATAAGGGAATATGGATTTGTTAGGCTTTTGACAAACTATTTTGGCGAAGAACACAAGAGTGTTTACATTGGGTGTATGCAAAAACAAAACGATGCCATCCTGTGGTGTTTTGAAAGTTGCTTCGTTCAAACACGGCCTGTAGTTTTTTAGTAACAGCTTTGGAGACACAGAAAACTTGCTCAATCATCACTCAAACAATAAATACATCATGGGTTAAAACTATAATTAGATTGTAACAAGACAATTTATGCCCTGCTTAAGTTTGAGTGAAAGTTTGAGCAAAGCTTGAGGCCATGTCTGAGTTGGTGGCCATGGCTACGGCTACAACTGGATCACCTTGTCATCATGCGCTGAAGTGTAGAATGTCCACAGCAGCAACCCTAGCAACAGTCATAGCCATAGCTGTAGCCGCCAAATTGGATGGGGCTGAACGCCGACGCAAAAATCTGACTAGTTAATGAAAATGTACGGCAAACAGTTTTTTGTTAACATACTCAAACTACATGTAGGCATCATAAATGAGGGCCTCCCAAGGCGGCGTTTGTTATACTGCGCCCACTCCTTGCATTGTACAACGAGCAATTAGTAAAAGCAATCACAGAGTTAACCACACATTTGCTTCTCACACAAAAGAAACAATTAATTACGATTATGATAATTAAATCTGTGCTCAAGGAACAAGGTCAACTTCACAATGAGATTCACAATCTGTTTGATTAAATTCTTAATCAGGATGGTCTTTTACTGCACCACGCTCAAATTAAAACGGTTGTAATTGCATCCCATTGTTGCTTTATAAGGAGGATTGAGGTCCAAGGAGATGCATTGTGCAAGTACCTGTTTGGAATTCGTAGCAAATCAAGCATCTACAGCCTTAATTATTGAATGAATACCCTCTGGCCTACTATGTCTTCTCACAAACTGGAGAATTTAGGAAAATCAGGTCAATGCCACACTGATGTATGACAGCACAGTGCTTTCTGAATCATGTGGGGAAAAAAAAAAAAGAGCTACCACCAACCAATTGGAGCCTGCAACACCTGCATTTCCAGAGCAAATTGTCTTAGCCACACGATCACTGACCATGCCCATTCAAGACCTGTACTAGCAGCGGGTATTGCCAAAAAATGTAACTTAAGGTAGGGTCATAGATCGGTAAATACTCGGTAAAAAATGAATCGGTAAAAAATGAATGACCATAAAAACTTACGTGGTGAGTAACACTGTAGCTGTTGATAGTATAAACTATTTTGAGAAAGGATTCCTTTTGACAGTTTTATGGTTCTGAAAATGTGTTCACCCAAAACATTGGAATCTGAGAAAGGATTCATGCATGAGTTGTTTCTCAGATTTCTGAAGGTTCGCGATAGCTGCGACCAGAGATGTGGTTGGTGCCCG
Organism: Pisaster ochraceus; assembly: GCA_010994315.2. Taxonomy (NCBI): domain Eukaryota; kingdom Metazoa; phylum Echinodermata; class Asteroidea; order Forcipulatida; family Asteriidae; genus Pisaster; species Pisaster ochraceus. The sequence goes on along the minus strand of CM021539.1, from coordinate 10,767,470 downwards.
CTCTCACCTTGCTAAACATGGATGGATTCGACATTCTTGTGAAAATACCATTACAGTTTTTCGCTGTTTTCTTAGCAAAAAGAAACTTTCTCATGTGACTTTTATTATATCTATCAAGTAATAAACCACAAGGGAAACTGTCTGAGTAAATTGTTTAAAAATTTGGGTTTGAACAAAGACAAATTGACTGGAGTGGGACTTGAACCAATGACTTCCGAATTAACGTACTGGCGCTCTACCAACTGAGCTATCCAGCCCTATGTTGGCGGTCTCCCTATGAGTCAATATCTTTGTTCGGGGGTGCCAGTCAGAAGCCATACAACCGTTAGCTGCCGTGTAGCCAGGGATCACACCCAAGTTTTTACGATAAAACCTGGGAAGCGACAGCAACGGGATCACCTTAAGGGGATGCAACTTTTTAATAATAAATATCAAATAGTAATAATTTATTATATCTGTCTAAAATGTTTCCTATAAATAAGCATTAGGTTGACAAAAACCAATCTATGACCCTACATTTGAGGACAGCTTTTATTGGCTAAACCACTTGTTACTACAAAGACAAACTACACCACAACATTAAGGAATCCCACTGTCGCCCAAACTTTGAGACTGGTTTGGGTTCCCTTTACAAATTTCAAAACAGATATTGACAATTGTTCTCATTTACATAAGTAGATGCCCCTTAATAATTGTGAGAAAGATTGTATAAAAAGGCTGCCCAAGACCTGGCAGTACCTGTATAAAATTAAACCAAACAAACTAACTCACTATTTATTGTTAGGCATAAAAATATCCTTGCGTGTCTCGGCTGGGTAAAAGCGGAGGTCTTTCTGACGAGGCTCGACTTGGAAAAAGATCATCACTAATGGTCTCACTGCTTGTTGGGGGAGGCAGGATTGGTGCTCTCTCTTGCTCCTCAAGGAGTTTGGCGTTGTTTAGACCCGGTCCTATATGGAGACAGACTTATCAATACATGCTATCCGATCGTTATTTTATACAAAGGTTATCGGGGTGGGTTTTGGGGTGCAGCAGTGTTGTAGTCGTCAAGACTAGTCTTGGTCTCGAGACCAAATTTTCGGTCTCTGACTTCCTGTTCTTCGTCTTGGTCTCGGACTACAACACAGCCTGTCAAGAAGCTTGTTTGAAACAACCTAAGATGACAAGACTGGTCTTGGTCTCCAGACCAGTCTTGAAACCAAATTGTTCGTGGTCTTGAGCAGTCTGGGTCCAGTCTGGGTCTTGGTCTCGGACTGCCTGGTTTTGACTACAACACAGCCTGTCAAGAAGCTTGATTTGGTTTAAAAGGACCTCATACCAAAAAACTATTAAAAAGACTTCACAGAGACTAGAAATCTAAATCAACTGACAGAAAAAAAGACTGGATTTGAACCTACCTATAAAACTTAGAAGTACTGGCAGGAAGATCAGGCCATGGGTGGCTCCAAACACAACCATTCCCAGATACATCCTGAAGTAGAAGATCTCAAACAGCTGCGACTTTGAGAAGGCAAGAACGAAGATGCCACAGATTTTGGTGAAGGTGATACCACTCAAAACCTGGAGGTCAAAAGAGGTCAAATAAAGGATGATGCTTGATAAATAATAATTATTTATTTTGATTTAAGTTAGTACCAAGCTTCCCATAAGGCTGTGTATAATGACTAGACGATTTTCTTAAGCGAGTAAAGCCGAGTATACTTTTGGAGCTTTCCATGTGAGTAATTCTGAGTAATTTATTAGTAGTTCTGAATTCTGAGTAGAATAACTTAATAGATAGGTTGCAATATGACGTAAATCGGCCATCTTTACGGGCAATTTGGAACACACAGTCATGCGTTTTGCGCGAGAACGGCGTGCAGCACGCGCACATTTCACAAAACTCATTGCAGGATTGGTTATTAAACTGCGCGGCTGCGTTAATAATTTGAGCGCTTGACGCGCCTGCAAGCCAAAATGCAATTTGCCCTTAAAGATGGCGTCTATTGGGAACTATCTATACCGGGCTTCCCATAATTCTAATAATACTGATTTAACGATCTTTGCATGTGACTTGTTTTTAGTTTTAATAACTTATCAATAATAATAATAATAATAAACCGTTCTTATAAAGCGCATTACACACGGAGTC
>CM021539.1:10732808-10744853 GCA_010994315.2 Pisaster ochraceus | reverse complement strand
AAGCAATAAGCACTTTCTACTAGCCAGGTGGGCAAGCAATAAGCACTTTCTACTGGCCAGGTGGGCTACTAAAAAAAAGAAGTAATTTGGGAGGCTAATCATTTTTACTCACAGCCGATGAGCTTTAAAGTGTGGGGGTTTGTTTCTTTCACACATTAAAGCAATGTACATGTACATGGTACCAAAGTGGTCCTAAAAATTGTTGAATACATGAGAGACTTGTATGGTCGATTGGTGAGAGGCAAGCACTTCACGCATATAGCCACCCTTGCCACTTGTCATTTATAACTAATTCAACAACCATGGAACCATCTTAGAGGTAAACCGATGATGAAACAGATTTTTACGCGCAGACTGGCTAATGAACAAAATCCTTTTGACCTCCAGGCGAGGGCGCCCCACTGAAATGACGTCACATGCATTAGGTCTATTGTGTAGTACACGTGTGATGTACATGTTATGACGCACTAACAAAGTACACATACACCAACTGTTATCGACATAATAAATGTTTAGTCTAGTATCAGTATTTACCCTGATAACATGGAAAATAATTACATAACAGGTCGAGGCTGAAAGACGTGCCATTGTGTAAACCTGTCCTGGCACCAATTTTATAAAGCTGTTTTACGCACAAAAAGTTGCTTAACGCAGAACAAATTTGTTGTTGTACGATACACTCTGACCTAGTTTAAACACTGGGAGCATAAATAACTTGTATTGTTCTGTTGATTGGGACTTCGTTTTTACTTTCAGTTTTGGTATTTTCAACAGTAATGACAACTTTGGAACTATCATTCTTTCATTTCATTAAAGTATTAAATGATTTCCTGTTCTGCAGTTTCATTTTGTTTTCCCCTTGTTAATTTACAAATTAAGACAGTAATTAAGACGTGTTCCAGACAGTAGGCCTACAATGATTGGTGACTAACCAAAATGTTATACACAAAGCTAAGGCCAAAATAAAAAGTTACATGCCAGAACGGGATTTTATAGTACAAGGTCAGAACTGTTTCTTGCTTCCAGTGTACTTTTTTAACTTTCAGTCGGACATTTGGCATTGAATACATTCTGAAGTTTTCATTACATTCATGTAGAACTTTTTTTCAAAGCTTGTAATTAAATGGCAGTGGTCTAGCGAGTACTTTTTGCAACCCTAATTAATTTGTATGTATGGTACTTCCTTGAAAATAACTCTCATGAAAGCAAGAACCAATTAAAAAACATGTAGGCCTACATTTGTACACAGACAAAACTGTACATAGTAAAAATAATAATAATATGCAGTTTTTATTTTAGCACTTGATCACACCTGAGGCATCTCAAACACTCATTATTTTGTCTACAAGGTTGGGGAGCTACATTGTATGTTTGAGGGGCAAACCCCTTCTCTTGACGATAATAACCGGGTTCTTTTGCGTGCATTACACAACACACAGAACAAAAAGCTATACATGTACATCCCATCCGCATGGACAAAGCAATAATGGTTAAGTGTCTTGCTCTGGGACACAAGTGAACAGACTGGGACTCGAACCCACACTTAGCTGGTCGGAAACACCAGAGCTTGAGTCCAGTGTGCTTGACCATACAACCGCGACACACCACATTTAATTGTTTTGGCAATGTCATTTTTCGGCAATGTCATTTTTCGGCAATGTCATTTTTTGGCAATGTACAAGAGATGTTGAAAATATGCAATTTTCACACAAAAACAAGTTCATGTTTTGTGCAATCACAAACCTGTATAAAAACGAAACTGTGGAAATGTGTGAGTCAGGAGGCAGTGAGAAACCAAGCACAACTCTCAGCCTGCAAATGCATTGCCTTTTTGGGGTTGTAACAACCCAAATCAGCAGTTTTCAGATACAGTTTTCTTGAATACATGTATGGCTTCATTTTAGGGGGAAGAATTTCACAGAAAAAATGCTTCCAGTATGAACTATATAAAATCACAAGCTTTCACACTAAAATTCAACAATAATGTTTTTAATCTTAGCAACCCTGAATAATACCCTTAACTCACGAAAAACATGAAAGATAATTTTACTGATACTTTGCCAAAAAAGATAACCACACTCAATGATTTTTATAGTAATCCTTGTTATGAAAGGAATTATCAAAAAACAAATATTTTGAAACCTTGGTGGGAACTCGCAGTGTTTTTTACAGTCAGCATTTTAAGCCTCAGTAAACAAAGTGTCACCTCAACTTTTTGCACCTCTATGACTCAGCTGGAACGAGGACTCGGTCAAAAACACCTTTAGTGTTTGCTCTTTTAAATGTCATGAAAAGATTGCATTCTGTTCACACATGGTAATATTTTACTTGCAATAAAAAATGAATAACCTTTGACATTGTAAGTGAATGCGGCCATGCGCTACATTCACTACATGTTATGCGAACTCCACTGGCCCCTGATTAAAATGGGTATCACCTACATGTGTATAAGTTAAATCTCCTCTCACTTTCAAAGCTCTTCATGAACTTTCTCCTGACTATATATCTGATCTTCTGCATGAATATATTCCTGTTTGCCCTATTTGTTCTGCAATTCTACATTCAAAGAGCATTAAACTTCAATGCACTTGCATACCCGAATTTCATTTCTGCTTTTTGTGTGTCTTTGTTTTGCTGTCCTCTCACATAACATTGCTCCTGTTATAAAGAAGTAATTCGGCCAGTCCTGGCAATCTTGTTACAACGAGAGTCAAATATATGCCCAGTAAATTTTAAATCAGTTCAGCTTCAAGGTCAAATGTTCCCTGTGGTTTTTAATGATAGATTATACCAGCCTTCAAATTGATATCATGCGGTAACACAGAGAGTTGTACTAAGTAAGGTTTGCGGTGACACCATGTAAGAAATCTCTTTTGTGAGTAGTGGTGGCTCTGAAAAAAGCTGGTTTCTGCTCGACGTTTCGATCAGTGTGCTCTGACCGTCTTCTGGAGAAAGATAGTTGTATATGTATGCAGTTATGTGCATCAAAGGTCTAGAATTACACCAGTTGCCCCTGGTCTTGGCCTTGGTGCCCCTACATAAGTTTCCCATAGACTTGATTTTCCAATGGAAGTGCCCTTTGCAAAATGGAAATGGCCTTGCCCTTTCAAATATAAAATTCCAGGGTCTGGCATCATACGTGCAGTTGACTGGTTTTAAATGGTTGGTCAACTCGCAAATGACTTGATTAACTTATTCTCGCTACATACACACTGTATGATACCCAAAAGTTCTTTAATAAATGAATGCTATGCTTGCATTTTCTTTGACTTACCATTATAGCTCCCCAGTGCTGTCCAAGGAAAGACCGGTCCACCATATGTCCCTAGACACGGATAATGCTGCAACGTGGAATCATCGATCGATGCTGGAGCGCTGCACAGAAAATCAATTTTATGATTTTTTTAAAGCATAACGTTGGCAGATTCAAACAATAATTTCACCCATGTTAATATTGCAGCAACAGTACTTCATACACCTCCCTCTAGATGAGTTGCCTGGTAAAAAGTAATGCTTTTAAGGAGTGTTTTTTGTCCACGCACGAAGAAACAATCAGTAACTGGAATACACAATCTGAGAAACGTTTCATGCAGAAACGTTTCTCAGATTGAAATACTTTTGAATCCCTCTCTCTAAAACTACATTCCTTCGAAGGAAATCTTTTCTCCAAATGTTGCGTGTGCCATCAACAGCTGCAGTGCCTTCACCAAGTTAGTTTTTGTGGTCATTAATTTTTGGAGTAATGACCAAACGTATACCCTCCATTTAAGCAAGAAACTTCACCACTTTTGCTTCATCCTTTGGATGGGGCGAAGAGCCTTAGGTCTCATATGAGGTGCAATGCACATAAAAGAGCCCAGTTACACTTACTGCTAAGAGCAAGGGTTTGCTCTGGTGTTTTGGGCAGTGGCTGATGAGCTAGAATACCTTGTATGTGGTGCTACATAAATCGGTCTCATACATGTAGTTCGACAAATTAAAAAACTTGATTTAAAATGTTTCTCTCTGTCCAAGCACATTGAGTACCTTATTGGTGGACATATGCGTTATATAAGACTATTTCATTTCATTGTATCACAGCAAGCACAAGAAAGATAAAATTTTCCTTCGTGCTGGTTACTCCTCAAGTCGGGCTATGTCTCGTAACCTTAGATCTCAAGGGTCTTTCTCAGGATCCTTGCTGTTCACTTAAATTTGTCCCTATTACATCAAGATGTTTCCCCAGGGCTTTCGGAATGGTGCCCAGTGCTCCAACCACCACAGGGACTACTTTCACTTTCCACTGTCAAATATTACAATGTTTCCTGGCCAGATCTTGGTTATTATTATTATTTCATCTTATCACAGCATGCAAAAGAAGGATCACATTTTCCTTTTGTGCCGGTAACTCCTTGAGTCGGGCTATGTCCCGTAGCCTTAGATCTGACGGGTCTTCCTCAGAATCCTCGCTGTTCCCAAAAGCGTCGCCTTCTGTAACAGATCTACCCTCGAATTTGTCACTATTTCATCTAGATGTTTCCCCAGCACTTTGGGAATGGTGCCAAGTGCTCCAACCACCACGGGGACTACTTTCACTATCACCTGCCAAACCTTACGGAGTTCCCTGGCCAGATCTCGGTACTTTTTTATGTTTTCTACCTCTTTCGAAGCTACCCTTACATCACCCCGCACAGCTATGTCAATGAGATGACACATCTTCTTCGTATTGTCTAAGACTACAACATCCGGACGCCTATGTTCTATAACATTATCAGTTATTATTATTATTATTACTATTACTATTATTATTCTAACCTTAGACAGGAAATCAGATGAGTGTGGTAGTCGGCTTTGACGAAGAACGGGCCGTCTTTGATGGAGCTGTTGAGCTTCTCCAGGTCATTCTGCCAGTAGTTCAGTACGCTTAGGATGGTGCAGTTGTTGTTGGTTGGCGCTTCTGGCTTGAAGCAGATGTCCTCAAGGCCGATGGTGCGGTTTTCTTTCTCGTAGAATGCTGTGATTCCAGCAATTTGGTTCTGCAGGTCAAGTACCTATCCACAAAATAATAAAATACACTCATAATCACGTGGTACTGTCCAAATTCTTGATGTACTTGACGTATGGTTTTTTGGTGCGGGTTTGTGTTTATTTTTATATGTAATTTAGTTCTATTTTTTTTGTACAGTAGGTAACCATTTAGGTATTGTACAGAACTTGTTTGTCTAAATTGTCCTCAAGTACATTTGCTTTTTAAAGTTTGCAAGTGGCAGGGATGTAATTGGCTGTTGGGGAACAAAATCTGAACTTTGAGCTCAAAGCGCAAAAGCTTGCGAGTGCGAAGCGCAAAGCCTATACGGCTTCGGGTCAGTCAGAAGCACCCCCGAACGTAGCCTTTTGTCAAGGCCTCCATGGCTCTATCATAGAGCCATGATCCCAACAACTGGAAGGGGAGACCACGCATGCGAGTGGCATAGCCACGAGGGCCTTTTCCAACTTGTTTGCGGCTTCTAACATTTTTCTTTTCAGTCTTGATTTTTGCTCCCCCAAACAGTACCAAAAGTCCTAACCAATCAGAGGCAACAGGGGTCAGCGGGTTAGCGGGTCAGCATACATGCACAAAGGCGAATGTCTCTTCATGTGTATCATCAGATACTTGTTTGCATACAAGTTATGAATATGCACGTTTCATAAGTTATGAATAATTCATTTAAAAAAACACAAACAAGTTGGAAAAGGCCCTCGTGGCTTCACCACTCGACTCGCTGTTAACAAAGCTGTCCAAGCCACGAAGGCCTTGACAAAAGGCTACCCCGAACAAAGAAATTGATAAAATACGGAGACTGCCAACAAAGCTAAATAGCTCAGTTGGTAGAGCACCAGCACGTTAATCAAAAGGTTGTTGGTTCAAATCCCTGTCTAGTCAATTTTTCTTTAGTCAACAAAAAATTACTTAAAATTAGCCAGTCAGTTTCCCTTGGGGTTTATTACTAAAATTATCTGTCAGCATTTCATACTAACCTGAATGAGAACACGAAGATCCAGCACAGGGCCAAACCAATGTCTCACAGTGATGCCACTCGCTTGAAACGTTGTGTAATTATACGATGGGGCAGTGATGATCAGCTGTTCAGTGCGATAAAACGGCCCAAAGTGATCGTCAAAGTAGTTCTTCTCCAGGCGCGACCGGCTCTCCGGAGGGGACCAGAGCTCAACTGGGTCCGTCGTCACTTCAAGAAACAGAATGCCGAGGGACAAGCCCACCACAAGAACCAGACCCACCAAAATCACAAAGAAAGGATATCGGGCACACTTCGTCCCCCACCATTGGAAACCACCAGACAGCTTCTGGTGGAAGACAGCACCAATGTTTTCCCGACAGCCAACGTCTTTTTGGGAGACTAAGCGACGGTTTGGTGTTTCACCGTCATCGTCGCCATTGATAAGCATTTCTTCGTCACTTGGTTGGGCCAGCATCTGCTGCACGCAGCAGGATATCATTATGGCCAGGAGGAAGATGACGACGAACCCACAGTAGCTGCAAATGAGGATAAACATAATGCCGTCCATGCCGAAGATTGTAAAAGGAGGAGGGGGCTTGGGGTAAGGTGGGACAGGTGGGCAGGCTGCGGAGCAGTCCTGGCAGCTGCAGGGTTGGGAGGAGTTATCGATGGCCTGTGAGCAAGGATAGACGTTGGTGTCGTAGGCTTTCATGGAGGTTGGTTGGAAGGTTGTATTCCCGTGTATAATCGTGAAGTTGATGTTGAATGGCGTCTGTCCATTGTTGATGTTCCCCATGAAGTCGAGCAGATTCTGAGGGGTGCAAGTCTCGGCAGACTGCCCACACAGAAGTGAGTAGATCTTCTCATTGGAGCTCGGAAAGTTCACACCTTTACAGCTGTTGTACATTCCGTACATAAACTCATCCTGCAGAAAGTAAACAATCGACAGGATGCTGGCGTTGACCTTTGGCTCAAGGTCGATCCACGGCTGGACTGTCGCATTATCTGCTTCTGTCTCAGCTTCATTGAGGGTGTCAACCGTCTCCAGAGCAGAATCCTGGATGGTGACCTCATCAACGTACAAGCTGTTACTCGGGTCACAGGTCATTCCACAGTATAAGTTAAGGAAGTTACGGTAACAGGCTGGGCAGCGGGTCATGAGCTGTGTAGCTAAACCTGTTTGGTTCTGAAAAGTTTTCAACTGATCTAGGTTACAGCATGTGTGGGTCTTCTTCTGTACTAGATGGGGACACAGCTCTTGGAGGATATCCAGTGCTTCTTGGTCCTTTAGTTCAGGGGCTTTTATATTGTTGTAGCAGTTCAGTGGGTGATCGGTGCCGGTACGTTTTCCACACTGGCCGTACCACATGCAATATCCCTCCTTGTGTATTTTCCCTGAAACCTGAAAAGTAAAATTGTTAAATAACAAAAACACACATTAGAAACTAGAAATGGACAATTTGAGCAAAACAAGGTTTGAGAAACTCATGTCACAACAAATAATTTCAAGTAAACTTGTCAGCCTTTCTAAATTCTGCTGTCCTTCAGTGTCCTTAGACAATTACATGTATTACACTCTATTTTCTCTTTCCTACACCAACGCATTTCACTTTTATGTATTTTGTGTGAATGAAGGGCATAATATATACATGTATATAAGTAAATTACGAAAAGGGCTCATTATTGATAATGTAATGTTTGTACACACATTATACTGTAGGGACTAGCAGTAGTACCCACATGATAAATACAAAATTTCTTTCACCTACATGTAATTTATTAACACGTATGATTTGCTGATATTGTCTTCACACTTTAATTACACAGACTTAAAATAAAGTTTTAACTCATTTTACAACCTACAAAATATTGCTTCTCATTGATTTGAACAATTTCAAAGTGTCGAAATCATGGTGGAAAAAAACATTTTCAGGTTTATGGTGGTCTTGACAATGCAGCTTGCTACACTCCATTTTAGTTAGGACTTTGGGCAGAGTGCGCGAGAGTTCTATCTGCGCGATGAAGTTTGCATGAATTTTTCAAAAGTCAAAATTTAGCATTGTATTGATTGTACTACAATTCCTCATGAGGAGTATATATTTTAAAGGGAAATAAAGTCAAACATCTACTAACAAAATATAATAAATCCCTTAGAAAGTGGCACTTTTCCATTATCGCAACTAATGAATTTATGTTTTTGGTCTTATAGTTATATATAATGATGACATATGTAGGTCGGTCTCCTGTCTACTGACTGCCTTCACTTGCTAGCCTATTATAATAATATAGGCCTACCCCGTACACAAGAGTAAGACACCCACAGTTCTATTCAACATTCAAATACAAAATAGTGTTAACTTAAAAACCTAAAAGTTGAAACCTTAACTTTTAAAAAACCTACCTGCATGAATCCAGCAGAAACAAATACACCCAACACCATCAACAACATCAGCGAACTTCGACACCGCTCCATTTTAAAACTCTATTTCTATCTTTCTTTCTCTATATTAAAAATGTGATACTTTCCACAATGTCTCGTTCACGAGTACTAGTTATTTTACATGTGCGGCAGAAAGTCCTTCTTTTCTTGCCATAAATGTGTGGAATACACGTTTTACGGCAGGAAATCTGTGCGTAGGCAGTTCGGAATCCCCTCCGTGAACGTCAAACGAAGAATGGCACTGGCCAGACGAGAATTTCGTCAGGACTGCTAGTTTAGTCTGGTCCACAGAAAATGTAACTAACGTATTGCATTCAAAGGAAGTGGTTCTCAGACTTAAAAATTGTTCACTGTAGACGCCGCCCTTAAAAAAAATCAAGGGATTGCTCCCAAACGTTTCATAACGCTCTTTTTTTAGTTTGGATTCTTTAAATCAGTATCCCAATTGAAAAGAAAATCATCCAGGATTCATTTACATCAATTCCATTCGTTTTCCAGATAAACTGTGCGGTTTGAGGCTCGTCTGATATGTAAGCAAGTTACCTTGAGACCGGCGAGTTCTCTGTCTTGATGAATATTCATTACAATAAACCAATCATATACACGACTGATTACTGTATTTAATCAGTTGACTGCTGTTGACCCCCCCCCCTTGTGAGTGGGTCGGTGATCGTGCCATACGTTGTCATGTGACTCAGCAAACAATAGTGTGACGCATATCCCCGCAAGAAGATCGAGTGCACTCATTGTGCTTTTTTAGTTTATGCATTCAATGGGGTTTTAAACTGTAACCTCTCTGGGTACAGACTAATGTAAATGATAATATGTTTTTAAGTTCCCTGCTTGGATTTTTATATTAAACTTTGTGGCTAAAATTAACAGAAAATGTCTCTAGGTCAGATGTACTTTAACTGCTGGACAGCCTTTGGCCTTCGGCCTACTCACTACTGGACGAAGTCAGTCACGCCCACTTGAGGGTGGAGATGCCGACTAGAAATAATCTTGGTAATTATTGAAGGAAAGATTATCAGATTTTAGTGTGAAACCTGTTCATATCGGTACCAATCCCCCCCCCCCCCCACAAAAAAAAAAAATTAACAAAAATATTGGACTGTTTGGATTATTTGAACATGGGGGTAAAAATAAATTTACTCTTCCCCAAACCAGTTGGGCCTATATTTTATAAAGTCCATTCAATCACTAGTTTTGCTGAACAGAAACAGCATAAATATTCATTACAAGTCCCTATACGGCCTTGTGATTTGTTTAGAGTGTGTCACATGATATGTCTTATTTTTACTAGACATTCAAGCAGGATGCACTATACCCACAGCAACCACACAGTAGTATACCCACAGCAACCAATGTACTATTACCCACAGCAACCAATGTACTAACTATACCCATAGCATTCGGTGTATTATAATACTCATAGCTACAGCAGCTTTTTGGTACCTAGACGTCTACAAACTACAACTCCCGATGTGATCCACAGACCGTTCTATTTTCCCTCTGCTTTGCCTCCTTGGAGAAAACAGAAAGCGCTGGGGATCACCTCGGAAGTCCTAGTTTTAACCATAGCACTCAAAGCAGTCCATATATTTGTATACTCTACCATTCTATTATCTGTCTATGCTTTGAGTGGAAAATTTTTATATAATTCTATATAATTCTATATTATTAAAAGCAAACTTCTTGTTTTTTACGAAACCCATTTTGTAAAAAAAGAGAAAATGAAAGCTATTCTTTCCAAAACAATTTTGTTCTCTGTGTTACCAAAAACATGGCGTTCTCTTTTTATTAACATTTCATACAAATTTGCATAAAGGAAACACTCGATTAGAAAAGACACAATTACAACTTTACTGAAATATATATATGGAACACGGCTTGTGTGGCACTTTGAGACCATTAATTAGAAAAGTTAACAAGGCACTGATTTTTATGCCCTTCATTTCAATTGGTGCTCGATATGGGGCATGGTGGCACCCCCCCCCCAAAAAAAAGAAAGAAAACAAAACAACAACAAACAAACTTGTGTGCTTGGAATCTCAGGAATTCTGGGGGGGGGGGTACTTCTATACAAGAGGAAAACAGTGTAGAAAAATGGCAACATTAGGGGGGTATCCTCTGCCCCCATATCAGGCATGGTGTACTTCATTTAAAATTAAACCTACCCCAAAATTATACAAATACCATTAGCCCGCAAGTGCAAACTTTGAAAATTATTAAAATATTTATTTTGCCACCTATTGTCCTTATGTATTCTTGTACACACCTACAGTATGTCTGGCACTACTGTTGCGTTCCAACTACAGTTGATCCTATTAATGCATACTGATCAAATACCATAGAGAGCCGAAGGCTCAAGTTGGAAAACTTGATCTGAAATGTGTAATGTGCACTGGACGCCATTTTAGCAAGCAATACTTTGGGTGCAACAATACATCAATGCAGACAATAGCCATTGCTATCAATGATATAACAAAACATATTTGCTTGCTGAAATGGCGCCCATGTACATTTCACATTCCAATAATGGATAGAGCTCTAGTTTTCCATCTTGCGCCTCCGGCACCTCTATAATCTTTGATACCGATTCAAATCTCTACCAAATATGCACCAGACTATTTGCCCTTTCAGCCTCAGTTTGGTTAACACTGAAATGAATAGGAGAAATACAAGATGGATGCCCCACAATGAAAGTCGGTATTCACTCCGGAGAAAGTGAACAGATCCCGTGCAAGGGCCACCATTGCTGAGGTAAAACAATGGAATTGCACACATGTGTACTTATGGAGACCGAGAACAAAACAGACAAAGGAACACAAAGGGTCTCCATAGGGGAATTCTAAAGACTGGGGCGCTCCACAAGGAATTTTGTGTATGGGAGGTTCTTAACTACAGGGACATAGGAAAGAACAAAATATTTCTCCACAGGGAGAATGTGTGTTCGTTGCCGAGTGTATGCCATGTATTATTGTTTAAAACTATACTGCTCCAACAAATAAGTTGAAATTTGCCATATGAAGCATAACCTGGAACTTGTGATATGCACGAACTCGTTTGATCGACAAAAGAATTTGATGTACTCAAGGACTAACTATCACGGATGCTGATAGTTCTGTATAAAAAGGCCAAGATGGAATGGGCACTAAAAAAAACAATTGGAACATCTTAAAACAGATCATACGCATCAAATAGATCAGATATGCCCTCGTTGTCTCCGAGGGCAAACAAATAGTCGTCTACGGCAGGTGGAGAGAGAGGAACAAAGTCGTCAAAGTCGTCGGTGCTGTTCTGGTCCTCCGTCTCCATCAGGAAGCTCTTGTTGAGTGGTGAGATGTCATCCTCGTCGAGAGTGGAAGACTTTAACGCAGGATCTCCTGAGAAGAGAGGCGACAAAATTGTTTTCTTAATTTGATGCAAAAAAAATCCAATGACATATATCCAGAGATGAGAGCCATTCTTAACAAAAATGTCTGAAACTACAACCTAATTTTTACGAGGTTTATTGACATACGACAGGAAATTCTTGTTGATGGGGGGGGGTGGATGGATCCTATGGCAGGTCTGGAATTAAACCGCTACCCTGGGTCTTGGCCTTGGTGGCCTGTCAAAAGTTGC
>CM021539.1:10644984-10657909 GCA_010994315.2 Pisaster ochraceus | reverse complement strand
ACTCTGTGTTGCACACACTCTGTGTTGCATTCACTCTGTGTTGCATACGCTCTGTGTTGCATTCACTCTGTGTTGCATACGCTCTGTGTTGCACGCACTCTGTGTTGCACGACACTCAGTGGACATTCTTTGTTCTGTGCACCTAAGAAAAAACATTCTTCCACACTAAAAAGACACTTTGTGGATGTGTTTAAGTCCACATAGTGTTTCAAGTCCCTACAATATGGGGACCTCTTTTGTTCTCAGGTCCACACTTCGTATGGAGCACTTTAATACTACACTGTATAACACGGGGGGACTTTGACTCCCAAAATGGCTCAACCAAGGCTATTGTGATGACGACGTCAGATGAATTATTAAGGTAGCTCAATTGTTCCACTTCCCACAGAAATGATTAACGGGCCTGCATCTGTGACATCACTTATATTTGTAGTCATCACGGATGTCAGGTGCATAGTGAGTTTAAATCTTTGTTTGTGTGTAATGGGGAAAAAATGTTCTAAAACATATTGTAGGTATTCAGTTTCTTTTATGGCCAGTAATATTACTTTTTGTGTGGAAACTACTTAAAACAGTTGTAAAACCAACCGTCTTGTCGGCATCATTCTCCCGTTTTTTCCATTTAATGACGTACATGTATGTATTGAGCATACACATGTACATTTAATCTGTGAATGTCAATACAATTTATAGAACGTAGATTTTTATATCATGAGCAAAGATTACACTACTCCAAGTTAACAAGTAATATTGACTTCCTAAAAACCTTTATCATAATTGAGCCATCTTGTATTCATTCCGATTGAATCAATGTGATCAAACCAAGGCTGTAAGGCGGACACAGTCTGGTAAAATGAGAACCAGTGTTCATTATTGCTAATGCACACAGGGAACAAGACAATGATGGTCTAGGCATGATAAAGGTCTTTTATTTAGAGTTGATTTGAATGATGTTTTGTACAATGATTCGGGCCCAATTTCATGGCTCTGTAAAGAATCTGCGCTTACGGAAGTAGGGAATTTGTGCTTGTTGGGGTGCGTAGTTCACACTACCAGACACTCTTTGCTTACACAGCTAGTGCAGTAAGTCGGCCCTTGCACAGTAAGCGGAGAATGGTGATCACAAGCTCAGATTTCAGCAGTAAGCAGAGCCATGAAATTAGGCCCTGGTTGGTCACAACTGGGTGCTCAATTCCAGTGTTGCTACGTCACACTTGATTAAGGGGCAGGCTTCTGCATAGTTGCATGAGAGACAGTAGACACCCATGCACAAATGGCCCCTGAACATGTATATTACAATGAATTGTGTAGACTGAACTGTATGTACTTCCAATAATGCTGCATTTGATTTTTCCATTCGTAATGAGTTTCAGATTGTATAGCTGGGGACCAGTAATGGACAGTAATGTGTTGAATTTGGGCTGGTTACCATTTTCCGGTGCGAATTTTGTCACCATCTCAAAACATCCAGTGATGTCACATTTCAGATAGGGGTCTTTACATTGTTGTACGGGACATTTTTAGTTGATTCCTGAGTTTTGATGATATTGAATCAAAACAGTATTTTGACCTTTTGACATGTTTGACTAATCCAAAAGTTCCTCGTTGACATCCAATGACGTCTTGTTTATAATTTTGCTCTGAAAGAGTAAAAAATATATTGACAATTATACACCATTTTAACGGGAGGTTAGAAGCATGGACCCTTTTCTCACACTTTCATAAAGGACTATATCTATTGGAAAATGAGTTCATCACAAAAATGAATTTGACCTTGGAGCCCCTCTTTAAGAAAAAAAAATTCCAACTTGAACAAAATGTACGATAATTTTGTTATTGCTGCTTTTGAATTAATTCACGTGATGAAATAGTATAAAGTTGTGGTATTTCTGTCTTGTTTAAGTCCAGAAGACTTGGACTAGATTTCTGATATTCAGTTCTACATGCACTGCCTGTACAGTACTAGCCATTCAATTTTGTTTTTTAAAATAGACATTGGAAGAAAGTTAGTTTTGTATAAAAAAAAGAAGAAGAATTATATAGAGTGAGTGGTTTTGTTTGTGGTAGCACATAATAGATTTTGTTTACGGTCTTGATATTTGTAACTTTTACATATCATTCAAAATACAAAATTATGTTTGGTTTCTTGTAGAGGGCATCACCCTAACGTTTAATTGATGTTGTCCTTCCTGTTGTTGCTTTGTTTGGCCTTGAGGCAAGCTGGGAGGGGAGGGGTGTTTGTTGAGGGTGCAGGACCCACATTTTGCCAATAATTAAAGTGCACTGTATACCGCTCACCAGGACCCAATTTCACAGCGCTGCTTAACGTTAAGCAAATTGCCGTTCTATTCATAGCAGAAAATTTTGCTTAAGCGTAAGCGTATTTCACAGGTTAGCAAGAAAATTAGGCAGCCATTTTGCGCGTTCACCATGGATTTGCATTGTTACATCATTCATTTTCATACAGTAAGCACGGGAAGGTTAGCATGCCTTTTCATGTGCTTACGGTTAGCAGCGCTACGAAATGGAAATCGCAAAGTAAGCACAAAATCGACCGCTAAGCAGCTCTATGAAATTGGGCCCAGGGCCCTGCTTAAGCACGAAAAAGTAGCTGAGCACAGACAATGTTGCTAAGCAGTATAAGGTTACCAGCCAAAATACCATGTCATGTGGTGGTATGACTGGTATCCTGCTCATTATTGCTCAGCAGAAAACTATAGCTACTTTTGTGTACCTTACGTTGTAGCAGCTCTGTGAAGTTGGGGTCAAGGTGCTTTGTGGCTCAATTTCACCGTCCTTCGAAATCCTTCCCCATGCTCAATGCGGTTGGATGGATTTTGTACTGGACGATGAAACCAACTGTGCTTGGAATTTTTGACCCAGGATTGATGGCAGAAACCATGGAAGTGTTTCTGTGTTGAGTGACCAAATGCTGAATAATCCTGATAGATTTTTCATGGGGGAGGTGAGATATTAAAGACAAAATTGTATTTTTCCCAATAAGAGAAATTTTACAGAAGGGGGCAAGGATTAGTTGTATACGGCATGCTGTGGGTGTTTTCCACTTTGCTGTCATTGTCAGGTACCCTTGATACTAAAGGACTGTTTATAGCACTCTACCCATAAAGGGGCCAGACTACTTTCGCTTCCAGCCTCGTTTGAGACGCATGGACTTGTTAAGGAGAAAATTATGGGCAGAATTGGAAAAACATGTTTTGCTGCGAGAGTAATGAAACATCTGGGCCTAGTTTCATCAAGCAGAAAATGATGCTTGGGAAACCTTTCTGCTTTTTAGCAAAAATTGACAGGGAACCAGTCACAAACAGTATACATGGAACTGTAATTTGGCTGGTAACCAATTTCTGCTTAGCAATTATCTGTGCTGAACAGCTTTATGAAATTGGGCCTTGGTTACCGCGTTCCTGAACATTGCAACACTTTGCAAGATATTTTAAAACAAATAGCACTTTCTGGAAAGTCAATTTCACAGTTTGTCTTCCCCTTTACAAGAAAAACTAGTTGAAAGTGAAAACAGACTGGCCACTGACAGGTACCAATGCTACATATTCATTGTTTTGTATAGGGAATCAGACAATGAGGGCAACGGTTTGAGGGAAGCCATATTTGAAGTGTTGCTTTATCTTTGGTTTTTAATTTTTGTTTATAGTACATGTACAGAGTATGAATATAAGTAGAATAGGCTTTATTTATTTCAACTTGTTTTCTTGTGTTGAAAGTGTAGTTTATATTGTAGAATGTTCAATGTCCCTCGTACATGAGTTGAGTCGGAAGGGGGGAACAGAGAAAACGAAGTGCCCTACCCCACCCAATAAATAGTGCCAATACAACAGGTTTAGATTGAGGCTGGAATGTGGGCACAATTTATGGACTTACCCCCCCCCCCAAAAAAAATGGTCTTGACCTCCCCTTGTTTTTGTGTCAGTTTCCATGTGTTAGTTATGTACATGTAATATATCCAGTGGTAATACCCTTTGATAACATTATTAAATCATCTTTTTTTATGTTTACTTTGGTTAAGCACGATTTAGATTTATTGTCGAAGTTATGCATACTAGGATTACGTAATGTGGCAGAATTTTCTGTTTTTGTACTATTTGTAAGATAATAAAGTATGGTTTGAATTTTCAATGCTGTTTTCAATCTGCCTGAGCAATGCCGCCTCGCGTCTCCAATTTCATAGAGCTGTTTGAGCAGAAATATTGCTTACAAATTTTGCAAAAATAAGTAGGATACCAGTCAGAAATAGTGCATGTGGCATGGTATTCTCACTGGTAACCTTAGTCTGGTAAGCATTACTTTGTTGTGCTTAGCTACTTTTTATTGCCTAAACAGCTCTATGAAGTTGGGCCCTCCAGGAGTGGTGCGATTGCGTTTTCTAAAGACCATTCTTGAGTCTTCACCATGTACTCTTCTTTACAAAGAAGAGCCTGTTATTGAGCATGCTTTCAATCAGTTTAGCTACTCGGAGAGCGTCTGTGGTTGATTGCATCATCAGCAGCTGCTTGGTCCACAAACACAACACCGGTTACCATCCCTTCCTCAAAACAATCTTCAAGATACTGTGTGAGGTCGAGTATTTAGCCCTTGTTGTAGGCTTGCCAGGGCGGATACCTGCTTCTTCTGGGGTGAGGAGTTCATCAACAACAGGTGCAACTCTATTGAGTATCAGGCGTTCTAGAAGCTTGTTGGTGTGATTCAGAAGTGAGATCAACCTGAAGCTTTTGGGAGTCAGTGGATCCTGTCCAGGTTTCAGCTGTGCCATCCGAGGGGGCTTTCTTCTAGAGTATGTGTAGTCAAGCAGTGGTTGTAAAGCTTCAGAAGCCATTTTCCTTGCCTCGGGTCCAAAGTTCCTGATCTGTTCCATTGCAATGTCATCCAAGCTCCGAGCAGCTTTACCTGGTTTCAGTGAAGAGATACTGTGTTGAGGTCTGCAGTTTCCTTGGAGAGGCTGGGTATGTATTCAACTATGTAGCTTCTATAACTGAACCTGCTTTGACATAAATGGCACTGTCATTCCGTCGGTAGGGTCATGACCATATCTGGGCCAAATTTCATATACATGTAGCTGCTCAAGCACAAAGATTAGCTAAAGCACAACAAACTTTTGCTTACAAGAATTAAGGTTACCAACCTTGTCATATGTACCATCTGTGACTGGTATCCTGCTAATTTTTGCCTAGGAGGAAATTTTTAAGCAATGTTTTCTGCATAAGCAGCTCTATGAAAATGGGCCCAGGTAAGACCGGACGATTGTTGTCGCTCTCATGGAGTAGTTGGTTGTATATTTGTAAACGCAACATTTAAAAAAAGTAAATTAGACAGACACAAAAGAAATCCATAGATTAGTATTCAGTTTTAATATCAACTCAATGCACTTAAGTTATGAAAGACCCACAGTAGATAACACATTGATAAATTCATGGCGATTGCTAACAAGCATAAGATTTTATCATTTTCTTTCCTTGAACATATTTCGATCATCCGAACGACTATTTTGTGGACATAATTTGTTCTGCTTTGTCCTGATGCGTGTTTCCAATGAATCCAAGTAGCTGGTACACTCTCGGACAGACAAACTATTTAAAAGCAGGCATGGACTTAGCCTAGGTTGGACTCCTCTGTTGCAATGCATTGGAGAGAGGCATCCTACCAGGGCTAGCGATGACCCATTGATTTATTTACCGCTCGGTAAAAATGCATTATTATCGTAGTTTTTATTTGAAACAATGTATATTATAAAATTTCATTACAAAAGTAAAAAAATATTGCTTTTATTGCTTAATATAAAAAATTTAAAAACATGATGAATGTCACACAAAAAATAAAATAATGTAAATATTTTCTCCAGGATGTCAAAGCACTTATGAAACTGCGATTAAAAAAACCTATTATTTGGTTTTACCCAAACACCAATGTGTGTAAAGCACTCTATACTCAGTACTATGCCGAGTCCTGGGAAAAAACAACATGCATATTCAGGTGGGATTTGAACCCGCGACCTTTGCCATTCTAGAGTAGATGTCTTACCACTAGACCACTGAGATTTGCTCAGTAGCAGGAAGCACTTCAAATCATATATTAGCAATGGTTACAGCATCGATTTGATAGATGTTTAATTTGCTTGAATTTTGTTTAATATGACGGTAGCTTTTATAATAGTGTTGTTGCATTGGCCTTATGGCAGGGTGCAATGGGTGGCAGAATTTTTAATTTCACATTAAAGATGCCAACAAGTGACCATTTTTAAGGACACGCATGCGGTCAAAACTGCCAATCAAAGTTCGTCTTTCATGATGCCGTCCCTCTTCAGTCTATCGAGCAGTTTCAACATGGCATGCTCGATGGCTCCCTGTTTACTCTTGTAATGCTTGGCCTTCTCGCTGATACCACTGGAGATGTCCCACGCCGTCCCGTCGTAAACCCACGGCTCCTTGAAGCTGTGAACACGACCCTTGGCCTTGTAGGAGATCACTCGGCCGGCAATTGTAACCTAGTAGAAGATGAAGTAAACTTTGGTGATCAGTGGCAAGAATAAGCTAGGTTTGAGATCAAACTTTTTTTGTTTTTGCAAAGGTCCTGGGGTCGAATCCCACCCAAGTGTTTGCCTGTGGATTTTTTTCACAGAGCTTGGGAGAGCACTGAGTATACAGTGCTTAATACACATAGGTGTACAAGGGTAAAACCAAATTAAATTCTTTATCTCCGATGCATTATTAACATCTAATGTACATGTATTAGATCAAACCTTATTGTCATACATGTAGTAGATTTGTTTTTGTTTTTTCCATGACTAAAGCCTGGTCTTATTTCTAAACGCACGGGTAGTGAAAGGCATTCCAAAAGGATGTTTGTCTAATGGATTATTCTCCATGGTCTTTGTGTAAAGTGGTCTTACATGTAGCTTAGTGTGGATTTTCATCACAAGTTTACATGTACAAACTGGATTGTTCTTGGGTGATGCAATAAAGCAAAAGCGAAGTCCTTGTTCGTATAAAAGTAAATAACGCAGGCATGATATTCTTCCTACCTTAAATTGATTTTTGATTTTGAGGGCCTTATAAAAGTCAGAACAACTGTGATTAAATAGCCTGAAAATTCTATTAAAGCCTATACTACATGTACATGTTAGGTCAGCCCTTGTACATGATACAATTTTCCAACTTTTCCTCTAATTATCATGCCTGATAATGTCCGCGACTCTTGTGAATTTCCTGCTTAATGTTTTTCCATGATGATGTAGCCTGTTTCAATGGGATGCGAGTCACACCTTCAGCCACTCTGGGCCCAATTTCATAGAGCTGCTAAGCACAAAAATTTGCTTAGCATGAAATTTCTTCCTTGATAAAAACAAGATTACCAACCAAATATCCATGTGTTGCATATTGCTTGTTACTGGTACTCAGCTGTTATTTGCTTATCCTGAAAATCACGTGGAAATTTGGTTGGTAATCCTGTTTTTATCAAGGAAGAAATTTCATGCTAAGCAAATTTTTGTGCTTAGCAGCTCTATGAAATTGGGCCCAGGTTGTGGGGGTTGTGTTTTCGTTTTTCTGTTGTACCTGTAACCCTGTAGTTCCTGTACCATATGTGGCTACTCAGTCATATTCTACCACAAAGACTTTTGACCATATCAGCCTGCGATTACTAAATCGTCAGTTTTTGATGATTTGTTTTTGTTTAGGAACTTTTGAAAGAAAATAAAAGCAAGAAAGGTATGGGAACAAAGCTGCATTTAGCTGTCACAATGGGAGGTCAGTTTTTGGGACGGTTTTGCTGTGAACCTTGACCCTGACATTTGAGCAGCGAATGGGGTCATTTAGGTGTGTCTTACCTGTCCCTCCTCGTTAACAGCAGTGTTGATGATAGCACCAACAGCCTTGATCAGCTCAGGGCTGAGATTGAATGCACTCGACATAGGTACTGCAAATGGAATTCAGTTCAATATCATACATTATTTAATACCAACGAAAACGTTCGACGACAAATAACCAACGAGTGTGCGAGTAGTTCAGTTCAGACTAATAAAAAAAAAAATGCCAATGTCCCTCCTTAAAAAATTAATCAAATTAAGATAAAGGTGCAATACAAGAAAGTACTAGCGGGCCAATCTGGTAACTGAGAAACACCGACCTGGAACAGGCAGCGGGTAAACAAGTCTTGTATCATTCCTCTGCTTCAAGAAATACTACGTTACGTAGGGATTCATCGCACTGCTTACCGCGATATTTCGCGCAGATACTGCCACTCTCATCAGGCGCATTTTTAATGACAGTTCGTGGTAAGCGAAGTATTTTGTGGTAAGCATTGCCATGAAATTTGGGCCTGGTGTGGTTTTGATTTTGGGTTTACATTAGCCCTGCTGGTAGGACGTCAGTGTATGTTGCACTACATGTTGTACGCAACGGAGTGGGTCCAACCTGGGCTATGGTTTACATATCAATGGAGTTACTAATAGTTTGAAACTCCTCTCACAACTAGAATCTCTGCATGCAACCGGTAATCCGCAAATTTATATTTTCAAGAACTTACTTAATTTTAAATCCAAAGTCAGTGGCCTGACGTTTCGACCCTAGCAGAGTTTTTCTCGAAGGCCTTTCTCATTTAGCCTTCGAGAAAGACTCTGCTAGGGCTAGGGCCGAAACATCAGGCCACTAACTATTTTTGTTTGCATTTATACCATAGGTCCTTTTGGTTGGTAAGCAGTTTGCAACAGCTAATACTATTTTTCATTTAATTTTAAATCCAAAGTTTAAAATGAAATTACAAGATTTCAGAAGACTATGCCTACCTGCTGTTGTAATTATCAGTGCAAATAAAAGGCAAGCTCGCATCTCTTCGATGTGTCCACTACCTAGTAGTAGTACCCTGGCACAAGTAAACTTTGACAAGATCTCGCTCCCTCGAATCAGAGTGTCTCGTAACTTTCTTTAATGTCAGGTTCTATAGAGAGATGAGATCAAGTTCTGTCCGATCAGTGGTTTTTGCTAGTGCTTTTATACAGCATTCTGATGACCAGCAACACTTTCTCTGTGAACACCAGCGGCTAATCCAGTGAGTCAATCCGGGAATAACCAAGTACTATTGCGAAATTTGGGGATTTTGGTCTTCGCTTTCTGAGAAAATAACGATTGGTTAGTTTAGGGAACTTTGACTTTACTACTACTGTACATTGACCCTTTGATTTGTGTGTAATCTCTTCCTTCCTATTATTATTGCAATAGACCGTGTGTAAAAAGCTTCGCGACGGTAAGGTCACCATAGCTAGCTACCGGGCACCTGGGAGATTCCATAGGTTAACGAGGGTTGCATTTTTGTGTGATTTTTCTTTCTGCCACACATCCTTTTTTCAACCCCAAATGTGATGGATTGGAAGGATTGCATTTAAAACTAAAAATGTAATAAACAAAAATACATGACGGGGCTTACCAAGAAACGATTAATATGTCAAGATGTTTTGAAAATGACGGGGGGGAAAAACCCAAGTAAAAACTGTCGCCTCAGGCACAGGGCGCCGCCATCTTTGTATTGTGAAGGCGCCGCGTTTCCGGTCCCTGGGATGGGGTAGTCAACCTGGGTATGTGGTGGAGGTCTTGGACTTTCCGTCTGACGTAAATGGGAATCCCCGTTTCTACTAGTACTAGATTAGTCACCATACTACAACATGACTTGATAAACAATACTGCCAAACTTGAGTAAGTACACTTTACGATTTATAATTATATAGTGTAGAACTAGCGAAATGTTTAGACGGCATAAAAATTACGAGCTAGGCCCCTACTTTTAATTTTAAAATACACAGTCATGACAGCTGCCTTTCTTCTTCGCGGTTGCATCATGGAGGAAACTGGGATTTGTCACTGTGGGAAGGTAGAGCAGAGGGCTATAATTAACATCATTAACACGGAGTGTTACAATTTTCCAAACTGTTGCTAAACATTTTCTATTTTGATCAATCGTATTTTTCCCAGACGTATTCTTATTACAAGTTTGTTTATATCTTCAATAAGAGCAAGAGCAAGCATTCTGCCCTGTCTCCTGTACGTCCGTACTCATGGTTTGATTGCCTTATCATGGTCTGATCGTCAGTTGCGGATGGCCTTGTCTGTTGTTGAGAACACCAGGAAACGTAAACCTGGCAACACATTTCTACTATTCATCATGGCAGGTAAGTGGTAAGAAGAGCCAGTTGTACACAAATTCAACCAAAATATACCAACAATAAATAAGTTGAATAAATCCTGAATTATTTGTTAACAATCAGTGAGACTTTTCCCGAGTGAGTAAGGACTAAGAGGTTCGGAGTGGTACTGATTTAGAATGTCGGTCACTTTGCACCCAAGTCACTTCGTCGAGCAAGTCATATGCATATGATATGGCGTACTTGGACACGATTGTGTTAGTGGAGCTGTGAGCAGAAAATATTTATTTTTTAAAGCTGAATTGTGGGTAAATTTCTTCAAAATGTTTACCGGACTAGAATTTATTTTACAAGACCCGGAAACCTTTTTTATTCTAACAAGAAAGAGCTTTCTACAAAATTAAACATGTAAACTGTTTTTATTTGAACAATCAATATCCAAAGATTTATCTCATTTGTGTTATGAGTATAGGCCTAAGTATAGGACCTATAATTTAGATACTCTTAGTCTTGTGGAATTTTTGTATTTTAGTCCGAGACCAAGTCTGTGTCCTCCCCACCGAGTCCGAGTCCATTTGGATCCGAGTCCGAGGCCCGCATGTCTATGTAAAGTAAGCCTAATTGGCAAGTCATTGGGTAACACGCAATCATTTCTGCTGCCCGCCCCAAACAGTTTGTTACTTCCGGCTCCAAAGCTTGCATACGTTTGTTTTTTGTGTGAAAGTTTCACAAAAAGTCACCCACTTCATTGCTCAAAGGCTTTTGTTGATTTCTTTATGTGTTTAGTTTTGTATGCATTTATTCCTTAGGTATTCTGTTTGGAAAACTCCTCGGGGCATCTGGCAATTCCCTTGAAGATTTTGTGAGTGAAACATTCTTAACTGATGATGGACAGGTACGTTGACGTACAAAGTGTATACCTTTTGGCCAACCTCCTACCCCCATGCCCCGATCAAACTAGGTTTTTCTTTGTAACTTATTAATTGCATTCAATTTCGTTTTTGTGATACACGATTTCATTCTTCTCATTCAGGTTTATTTTAGTCATTCTGTTTCATAAATATGCACTCAAGACTACGTTTTCACCGTTCTGAAGTTGGATTTACTACAACCTATTTCAACTGATGAAACTGATTTGTTGACCAGCCTCTTGCTTTTGGCTTTTACAAAGCTGATTGATCTTTGCAACATAATGAATTTGAATAATCTTACTTGACCAGTGAAAGCTAAACTGCTGAAACGGTATTACTACTTTCAACCAATGAATACTGAAGCGCCGGATTGTTCCTTTTCAAACAAAACTGAGTGAGCTGGGCGTTAAATTGAACAATTTTTACAACAAAAATAAAATGTTTGCTTAGCAGAAAATTGTTAAGCAATAATCTTCTTATACATTGCTCTATCTATGATTAAGTTGAGCTGTGACTTGATTACGTTGATAGATCGGAACTTATTATGTGGTAAACATACAGACGTTTATTTCCTAAAGGTTAGATTTGAAGGACGCACCATTAACTACAGAGCCAGTCCCCGAAACGCCGGATTTCCAATATTGTACGTGGGAAAGGCGGTCGACCAAGCCTCTGGGATCACTGCTACCGTTGGTGAAACAGAAAACTTTAAACATCCGGAAGACGCAAGTCAAAAAGCGGTAATTAGTTGTTGTTTTTTTTACACAGATTTTTTCTAGGAGGAATAAATTTGATAAAGGATAACAAACAAAGACAAATGAAAAAAGTTGTTAAGCTTAGAGATATGAATGTTGACATGGGCCCACTGACACAACCATTCCCCGGATGTCCGGAAGATGCAAGTCAAAAAACGGTAATTAGTACAATGTTTGTTTTCCAAGGAATTTGTTCTGGTCAAAAAAAAAGAAGAAGGAAAAAACAAAGAGTAACAACATGCATGTGTGAAAGAAAAAAACAAGCACACCAAAAACAAAAACAACAATTAAGCTTACAGTGTTGACATGCTGGGCACTAAAAACACTGTACTCCAAACGTCCAAAGTGAACCGTATTCTGTTTAAATGAGCGAATTCTTATGAACGACTTTTCCAGATGCTAGACCTTCAGGGAAGCTAGGTCACAGGGTGGCAGCGATTTTTACAGAGGAACTGTTCTCGGAAATGAGCTCAAATTAATAACAATGTTAACAATGTACCCTTCCCCCTAGCATCTAAATAAGAATCTACCTTTAAAGAAATGCTGAGTCACCAAACTTGTTGTTGTTTTGATCTTCAAGGTCATTTTGAGATTTTTCTTCTATTTCCTTGGATTCTAAAGGTTTCAAAATTACTAGGTGTTCTTCGCGAAAAAGGATTGGTCATTGACCAGGTTCAGAAAACATTACCAGAGTCGTCTCCCTCGAAACCTGTACCGCTGGAACCGGAACCGAAAGTGCCCGAGCCACAGCCGACTCAGCGGCCAATAGAAGATGGACACGATTCCAAATCCGTTAGTAATTCTCCGTCGTCTGAACCAGGCTGCGAAAGAGCGCAAGATAAGAAGGAGAACGAGGAGGATTTTGAGGAACCGCATTTGGAGCTTGAACAGGGATCGAACCAAGAACCCGTGCCAGACAACAGTTGCAGTAATAATGAAGGGGAGGAAGCTGACCTGGCAGACAATCAAAGCTCTGATGAGCTGGAAGAAGATCAGGGGTTTCTTGCCAATCATGCAGGTACGCACTCGTAGTCTCTGCAAAAACATTGCAATCAAAGAACTGATAATCATGCCATCCATTTGAATTGTTTATTTAAAAA
>CM021539.1:10620783-10633857 GCA_010994315.2 Pisaster ochraceus | reverse complement strand
GTAATTTACCACAAACCTAAACTTATTAACTCAATTCAAACTCAAATTACTTTCATTTTCAAAAGAAGAAAGTAGGCCCTAAAAACGTTTAACCAAAAACCTTTGCTACTTTAAATAAAACACTCCTTTAATCTTTCTAACGCTGCGGCAAAAGTAGAACCTCATCACCGCTGTTGTCTTTATACGTCACGCAAAAGTAGTCCGTCATTTATCAACATTTAGGTTTATTTACCTAACATGAAGTTTGAAGTTTTTGTAAAGTTTGTGTATAACAGTACAGGAATTTTAGATATAATAGTTGAGAATTAGAAGCAGGTAGTGTTCTCAATATATCGCTGCCCTGTCACCCTTCTCGATCGGTGTAGGGATATTTCATTGCGGGTAATGAGGTCAAAACGGAAAGAGCTGCTGAAAGTTCTCGAACGGGCACCGCTGAAGTGAAACAATATTTCGTAATTTTATTCACGCTACCGTTATTTTACATTATCCACTCTATGCCAGGTTCCAAACCTTGTATCTTAGAAGAGTTTAGGTGAGTTTTGTATCTCATATCAATCTTGTATTGGCTAAACATACAATGCAAATGTGTCGAAGTTTTAATTTCATCATAAAATGGCGAACGTTGTTGCACTGGTGTTGATTTTGATACACAGCAGGGGCAGGACGGACGGCGTATTGTGTACGCTGAGATTGTTATACTCACACGCACCTTGTGTTGTGTGGACTGTTTGTATGCATAATGAGTGTGGGTAGATTGCTCACCTGCTCATCTAAGCCTTGTACATGTAGTTATATAATAGAACCAAGTGGTATGTCTTGCCGGTAGAGGGATCATGTTTATTGCATTCTAAAATGCGCAAGAGTACAGTGGCGTGTCGTGGCTGAGCAGATAAGAACACCAGACTCAAGCTGTGGTGTTTCTGATCTTTTAAAGTGTGGGTTTGAGTTCCAGTTGTGACATTTGGGGGAAGATGACGTTATTGTTGTGTCCTTCAAGTTCAGATGGGACGGAAAGCGGTAAGTCCTGTGTTTTGTGTAATGCATGTGTCCTGCCACCTATGCAGCTTTCCTTTTGCCTGGTTGACGGAATTAGTTTGTCTGGGCTTTGAAACAGTAACTTTTAAAAAAGATGGCCTTTATTTTAATTAAACATGTCATCTCGTTCATGGGTAATTGTTTATGGATACCATGTACACAGTCACCTGTGCACCATTTTTCAGATCGCTGCCAGTCTGGCAAGATGGGACAAAACCCCTCTGAGTTTTCCGGTTACACTCTTGTAGAGTTGTGGAGTGTGCTGTGATGGTTTGCAAGTTGCTATTGAATGTTTCAGTTAATACCATGATCAAGGGCCAATTTCATAGTGCTGCCTAACAGTATAAGCAAACTGTTGTATTCGAACTATAGCTATAGCAGAAAAACTTACTTAAGCATAAGTATTTTTCACAGAAAAGCAAGAAGATTCACCATGGATTTGCATTGTTACTTCACTCATTTTTAAACAGTAAATACAGTTAGCCCAGAAAGGAGCATGCTCTGTCATGCGCTGGTTATAGCGGCACTACATGAAATGGAAACACATACAGTAAGCACAAAATAGGCTGTTAACTAGCAGCTTTATGAAATTGTTTATTGATCATCTCCTAAAGACGACCAGATCATAATGATAAAAGTACAGATTTGCAAGCCATATTGATTCATTTATCAGAACCTTTAGTTTAGATCTCATTTCTGCAAAATAGTCGCTTTCTGGTTTGGTGTGACTCAGAAATGACAGTCTGAACTAAATGTTAAATACTTTTTACTCATTATGAAACAAATGTTGCCGTGATTGATAACTGTTTGGATCTGTTAAGTCAAATGCCCAGTGCAAAGCTTTCAATTGCAACAGTCCAAATTTTAACTGCTAAGATACGTACAATTCAACTTGGATTCAGACGTCAAATATAGCACTGAAACTTATTTGGAAAACAAGGACTCAGACTGGAACTTGGACAACAACAGACTCAGACTCGGACACAAAGTGGAAGACTCACACTCTAACTTGAACTTGGACAAGGGACTCACTCGGTCTCGGACTCAGCTGGTGTGGACTCGTTCACAGCACTGATTGAGCTAAAACAAACAATTCAATAAAGTAAACGATCATCAACTTTTTGTTAAATTTGTATTAGGGATAAAGCAATGGTCTTACCCACAGGGTTTTAGCTAGAATTTGGTCAAAGGGTGTTCATTGCTGGAAATTGAAAAACTGGGTGTCCAAATTGTTCATGTACAATACATTTACATTATAGGCTAAGTGACAGATAAAACAGGGTGTCCAAATTTCAAACAGTGTGTCCAAAAGACACCCAGACACCCCTCTGGCTTACGCTATGCTTACCCATACACCAATGTGTGTTAGTACTTTTCCAATTCTTGAGAAAAACACCACAGGCATAAATTACTTAGTTGGGACTTGAACCCATGACCCTTATTTGCAACTCATGGGAAGATGTCTTACCACCAGACCACCAAAATTGCCCAGTATGTAGAGGCAGTTCAAGTCCTATATTTTAGCAGATGGTAAATTAGCATCAGCTTGTCGAGCATCTTATCCTTTAATGCTGGGTACTGACACTTTCTCATGACAATATGCACTAGGATGCACTGGTCCCGTCAACAAGGGCTGCGTCAAAACCTCATCGCAGACACAATGTCCTGGTGATGATTGTAGAGATGCGCAAATATCTTTACATTGTGGATAATGTGGGACGAGCAATTTCAGACTTTTATTTGAACTCGGACTTCTTTTATTTGCCTGGTGAAAAAAAACCCTGGTATTTTGTCCTTAAAATGAGGAAATCTTTCACTGTGATCTACCTCGCTAGCTTTTAGGATGCTGTTTTTAGGAGATCCTTGTAACTCAGGGAGATACCAAAAGGTGAAAATGTCATCATTGAATTTACCTCTTAATTTTGCCTGGTTTCAGACCTTTTTATCAGCGATGACTCTCACCCTGGATAGCGATGACAAGCCAGAAGAGGGTAGTAACCACCAATGGGAAATTTGGAAGTTGCATGACACACACCAAGAAACATTTTCAAGGTTGCTGTTGACACAGAGGAGTAAGATTCAGTCAATGAAATGAAACCCCATTTTGGGGGTTATAAAGTCCGAGTTCTGTCTGGAGTTATCTGCTACAACAAGTTAAGTCATTGTCTACAAACTTCTATGGGGGACAACTGGCCATCAGTGCTGACACAACACATTAATGGTATGTATTGGTTGAGGACAAATGTTTCTAGTTCAGGGCTTTGAATGTCAAGGAGATCTCTTGGCTATAGGTCTCTTTGTGTTACAGATATTTTTCTTGCATGTCTTGGCCAACAGCACAGTGCACTGGACTCAAGTTCTGGGCCTAATTTCATCATAAATAGCTGCTGAAGGACTAAAAGTAGCTAAGGACAACAAAATTATGCTTACCAGAGTAAGGCGACTAGCCAAAACACAGTGTCACATTCACCACCTGTGACTGTTATCCTGCTAATGTAAACTGCTATGGAGGACAACTGGCCATCAGTGCTGTACATAACACACTAATGGTATGTATTGGTTGTGTTTCTAGATATAGCTTTGAATGTCAAGAATGTCTCCTTTTGGCTATAGGTAGGTGTCTTTGTGTCCCAGGTATTTTTCTGTCTGGGCCATTTCAAGCAGCCTAGTGCACTGTATGGACTCAAGTTGGGGCAAAAAGTTTACAGACAAAAAGTAGCGATAAGGACAACACAAAATTATGCTTACCAGAGTGTAAGGAGGCCAGAGAAAACACCATGTCACATTCACCATCTTTGACTAACACCCTGCCACTTTTTGCTTAGCGACAAATTGGTAAGCAAAGTTGTCTGCTTTAACAGCTCTATACCGTTATATTGGGCCTTCGTGGCGAAGTCGTCAAGGGGTTGATGGGCTTGAATTCAGGACACTAATTTGCTTCCCTTCACCAAGGAGTAAATGGCTACCTGTGAGGACAAACATGACAACAATATTTTTGTTTGAGGGGCACCAGTCACAAGTCCTGCAACAAGACACTGGCACTGTATAGCCAGTGATCACACCCAAGGGAATGCAACTTTTTTGTCTTAAAACTTGTTGTGAGATTTGTTCAAGGTCATTTGAAATTCCAGTCTTACATCCTGTTTTTCTCAATCCTGGTAAGTCTTAAATTATTTTACCAACATGCCACTCATTTTCTCCCTATGTTTGTATTTATTTTCAGTTGGTGTTCATGAGTAACACATCTTCATCCATCCTCCGTGATGTCATACACATCCTCCTGGGTGCATGCCTGTGATTCACCCCGCAGCACACATCTGATCTGCTCTTTCGGACTTGCTTCAGTTATTTAGAGCAGCCAGAAAGCAACTTGCACAAGGTTATCATCAATCAATAGGTATGTTCTCTTTGGAGTTTTTTGCACCGTTTCTATTTTGACTGAAATCTGCTAATATTTCACCTGTGAAAGTTTCAGTTAGATACACTTCCTACTTATTGAGAAAAACAGCAAAAGCTGTGAAGATATTTTCACAAAGATTGTCAAATCAATCCATGTTTAGCGAGGTGACAGCGGGTACCAACCTCATTTCTGCTGCATTGAGGGCAGCATTGGAGCGGACCCCACAGAAATTTTAAAAGACACCTTCTGGTGTATTCTTTGAAGATTTTTTTTCTGACATACTTTTATTGATTTCTAATCAACCGGGGCACTCTCTAATTAACAGGGGTACTTGATAATTAATCAGGCATTTTTTAATCAACTGGGGCACTTTATAACAAATAAGCCTATTTTATGTTACATCCTCTTGTGAGGTAATTCAGGTAAATCATCATGACAAGTCAACTTCCATAGGTTCAGTATAAGTTGTTGAATGATGTTGCACCAATGGAGCTCCGTAGTCAACTCCCTTTGTGTTTATATGATGCGTAAATGTGTACAAACAAAGGTACCTTGAAATCTAAAATAAATGGCAGTTAAATCTTTACAATGTCTTTTTCAACATAGGACATAAAACAGCGGCTTAATTAACATGATTAATAATCAGCTTTCTGTTTATTTAGGTGTTCATGCAGCAGCGCATACATGTCTTGTTGTTATTCAAGTTTTTTTAATATTTATATATATATTTTTTTCAAAAGTGACCAATCCTGACTATTGTCTTTAGACTGAACGTAATTTCAGTCAAACTCGATAGTAATTTTTTCATGAATATCAAACGTGTGTGACGGTGCACCATGACAACACTGCCACAGGCATGGTATTGTCCCTACTCTAGTCTGATATCTGAGTATTTTGCCCTTGGGAAAAATCAGACAAATTATGATTAAATAGCCTGATAAAAATGCCTATGAAAGTCTACACCATGTTATTTCGTCGCGTCAGTGCAGCAAGGTTGTAACTCCAATTGTTGTCTGGCATAGGTCACTTTGTATGGTTTGGGGATGTTTTAAACAATCACTGGTTATTTAAGACAAGTTCACTTGTCCACTGTAATCGTGAACTATTAAGAAACTTAAAATTAAAATACTAAAAAATATCTCTACATTAATAATTAGCTTAAAAAAAAGTTTTACACCTTAATTACCATGACAGTTGTTGGACCATTGCATGGACACTGCATGCGGTTTTAGACTGATCAAAAGGTCGTATTTTATTTGAGATACAACTGCACAAATCTGCATCACATCACTCAAATGGGAATAACGTCATTTCTCAGTGCAACAATTGGTCCTACATATACATGTATGTGAGATAGAACTTTGGTGCTCAGAACCTGTCTACGAAATATGACGTCATTTACTGTTAATAATCTGTTTCTTTTTAATTACTTTTGGTAAAAACAAAGCATCTTTTGTAAATGTTCTTATTCAATTTCACTGAAAATGTGACATACGACATTGTTGCACTGACGTGACAATATATAGGTAAGCCCTTGAACTCGATAAATATTTCTACTCTTTTAAAAGAACCAAGTATCATGCCTGCTACCAATAAATAAAGTAGGTCAAATCGATACCGAAGAATGTCCTTTAGGACAGTTACAATGACCAGTGGTGTAAGAGCCATAGAAACGCATTCACTGATTGAAGGTTTATTTAATTGGTTGAACACAATACAGTTCTCCCAAGAGTAATATTTCGTGAACAGCAATCCTTTTTAAATTTTGCCTTTAAAAATTATAATTTAAATCGTATGGAGTCGATCTATTTTGTTTTCATTTGTGCATTATTATGGTATCGTCTGGCTTTGCCAGACTTTTTGTTCTGTGATTCGGAAAATGATGTCATAACTATTAACAAGGCATCCCTTTTTACAAAAAATGTAAGCGCAATAAAAACATGCAAGTAAATTAAGAATAAGAGATCCAGGCAGGGTATTCTTTCTTCTTTAATCTGATTTCAAGTTTATTTTTTGCCCTTTGACAATTCAGCGAAATTGATATTAAATGTCCTTAAAAAATATCTATAAAAGCCGATGCCTGTA
Organism: Pisaster ochraceus; assembly: GCA_010994315.2. Lineage (NCBI taxonomy): Eukaryota > Metazoa > Echinodermata > Asteroidea > Forcipulatida > Asteriidae > Pisaster > Pisaster ochraceus. The sequence goes on along the minus strand of CM021539.1, from coordinate 10,627,337 downwards.
CTATGTCTAGGTCAGCCCTTGTAGGCCTACTCAACAAAATTTTTCCTATTTTATTCCAAGGGTCAAATATTCTGCCTGGTGATCAGAAACTAAAGAAATAATAGTAACAACAATTTATATTTCTTTTTCTTTTCTTTTTATATACGAGGTGAAAAAGTAGCTCATGAGTAATCTTTGATCTAACGAATTGAAGTTAGCAATTAGTAGAGTTTTTGGCATCAAAGACAGGCATCATTTTGAAATTGTAACTGATGTGGGTATCCTGCATAACAAGACAGAATTGGATTATAGAGATGAATTAACAGTGGGGTGGTTTTTTGTCATCAATCTTTATTATTTAATTGTTTTATATCTTGTACTGTACAATAACTTTGTTTATTTTAAACAAAATCATCAGCACTTGCGAATTCATAATCTTCCTTACAAGCAAAATATTTAGGTTCTTGAAGTGACTGCATTTTACACAACAATTTAGTCACAAGGTCGGGCTCACAGCACAGTTTGCTATCGAGAACTAGGTTGGTATGTCATCGAGGTTCGAACAAAAATTACGTTGTTGAATCGTGTATTGATGGCCAATTTATGATGTGGCTGCTATGGTTACAACACACCTGTCCTTTTCCATAACGGTACATCAAACCTTAACAATAAACCGCATTGATAAAGAACCGCCGGGCGCAAATTGATTTTATTTCGATGGCATCTAGTGGAGAGTGTTTAAAGGGCCTGGTTGGTATCACATCGGTATCTGAATTCATGTGCCTGGAAAGTTGTGCATAGCAAAAATATAATAAAAATAATACTTAAATACACAGTTACATAAGTACAAAAAAACTTAATCAGAGCACTGTTTCAAACCCTTGAAAGTTACAGAATAACATCTGTTTAAAAATCATATCTTTCCACTGCCCCCAAAATATCATATATGCCCATATATACATTTTAAAACAAACTGGCAATATTACATTTCAGTAATTAATCTTGTCAAAAACAATGCAGATTTCTCGACTATCAACCTACACTTAAAAATTTTTCATTCAAGTTGGTAGTTTTTTAGATGAAATCATTGCATTTCAGCAATTACATTTAATCAATGTCAAAATTATTGTAGATTTCTCAACTAGCAACCTACACTGACAAATTATTCCAGATCGATCAAGTTCAATGTAGGTTGTAATGTTAGGTAAAATTCGGCTAAGATTTACACAAAAAGTATGGATGTTTTTATTGTTATTTATTCTACAAAACTAAATCATTACTTCCTGAGAACAGTTCAAATTTGAAAATAACCAATTCCATTGACGTGTAAGTTGAGGGTATTTAAAATGTGCAAGGCCAGATTTTCGCTGGAAGATTTTATAGTTGTGTATATATTTGTATTTAAAAGATTTTTGACAGATGCTGCTGTTTTATTTGAAAATCATACACAAATTTTCCATATGCCACCGACAGCACACAAACTGCGTGTAACATACCAAGTTGTTGGTACATGGATGATGGACCTTAGGTGTCAGGAACCCTGATGGTAATTTATTCCTTTTTTTTCCTTTTAATTAACTACTTTTTATCATTGGCGGATTAGTTTTATTACAATACCTGAAATTAAAGCGTATAACTTTCTCAAATCTGTACAAGTAGCTATTAAAATTTAAATCAAATTTCTTCCTGGTAAAATCGGCCAAAAGTTAGACCATCGTAATTATAATAATAATAACTTAAGATTTATATTGCGCCCTTAATTTAAAATAATATAAAATGGAAGAACTTCTTTGGACAGTCAGACAGTCACATAAAATAAAAAAATGTATATATATAGATGTATAATTTTTTTGGCTGTATGCCATGCGCATCAAAGTGACCTTGCCGTGTTGTATCATGTGTGTAGTATTACCAATCTAACCAAACTAAAAAAGCATCATGCGCTGCTCTCGTCATTGCCGCACCCATGTTTCTATTGGTAACCATGGCTGAGTTTCATATGGTTACCATAGTTCCTGCATCTATATACGTATCTAAGGAGCGGCATACCAAACTTGGATTAGTACAGAGTTGACTTTACAAGAGTCGACAAGCTCATGAACCGGTGTCTCCTGCATGTTTCCGTCATGACCAAAATATGGATTTGATGGCATCACTGGTTAATGTTCTACTGATATCATCATTATCTATCCAAGGTAAGACTACTTCTTAAAGTGTAAAATAGTTTGCTGTATCAAATTTATCTATTGTAAAAAATGAAACTAGTGAGTAGGCTAACCTTTCATAAGGAAGCATATTTTCAGACAACTTGTCGCTTTGAATGAAGAAAAAAAACCAATACACTCTAAACACTCCCGAGTAAATTCCTAATTGATGCCAATCAGTCTCCCAAACTTTTGGGATTTGAAAATTTCAGAGTGAAATGTTACATTTTGTTTGAAGTTGATAATTTTGATGTTTTTTAAAACTATTGTCTCAACTTACATGCAGAATGCAAACAAAGTAATTGTTTTTACACTAACACCAGATTATCTAATTTTTACAAATTACATTAAAAAGGCACTAAAAGGGAGCTTTTTCAAGAAAAAGTCTGAAACTTGGCCAGAAGTGCCCCCCTAGAAAAAATGGTGCACCCCCTTGTGCCCCCTAGTTACAGCGCTCTACAAACATGACAAATACAACAATATTGATCATGTTAAAGCTTGATATTATACTATAAAACATACAGAGATATGGCACCATTCCTCTAATACTGAGAGGGCCACAAGGTTTGTTTTCTCCTTAACATTCAATAACTGACACCAAACCGACATCGATATAAAATAATTATTTACATTAATCGGGATTCTTTCCGAATTCTTAATGCTGGACAGGTCAATAATAATGTCAAAATTATTGAAACACTTTGAACAGCCTGAACATGTGGGGCTATTTTTGTTTCCAGTTCAAGCCCATGTTTGCTACGTTAGTCAAGAGCCAGCCGCTGAAATTGGATATCGCTGGTACATTGCTGAGAGAAACTTGTGTGCATGCACAGAGTTTCGACTGGGTGGATTGAACAACAAACCAAAACCTCGTCCGAGCGGAGTGGGTAATATGTACAACATCCCATTCACAAAAAACAAGGAGACGATTCGTGAAGGGATTGGATGCAAGAATGGTATGTTTCATTCATGTGAATATCTCTGAATATCCAAAGGTTCCCCACGTTGCTGTATCTCTTTAATACTTTTTAGTAGGGGTTTAATTTCGTTGAGTGATTTTGGAGATTTTGAATTATCAGATTATTCCGTTCATTCTTGTACAATAAATGGCCATAAGTTGGGCACAAACTGATGAACAGCATTCCAAAGTCTGTGATTGAGGATTTTTACTTAAGAGGGTTGTGAGGCTCTGTTTCAGGCAGTACATTATTATGGGCTACTTGGAAAGGGGAAAAACACACTAACAGACAGAAGTCAAGACTGAGGTTAACTTTCTTTTGCTTTCTTCAATACCCGTGGAGTACTGTAATAGTTATAAATTTAATACATTTTATACAACAAGCAATCTTTTCAGTAAACATGTGAAAAAACTTGCTCAACGACTGCTAGTTGAAAAGAATACTTTCATTAAATTTCAGCAAGCCCATTAATGCATGAATCACCACGTGACAGATTCACTTCTACAAGTAGTGGTGTCATTGAGAAAGTATCAAGAGTAGAACTACCAGTGGACATGGAACTAACTATAGATCGACAAGAAGGTGTGACTCTATTTTTTGCTACCGAAGAGTCAACAATAGAAAATGGCATCTTCAAAGTGGGTAAGTGCTATTTCACGACTGTAAAAGTCTTGCCACATGGGACAATTTTTGCTGGCAAGTTGGAGGCAACAAACTGTACAGCTTGCAAAAAGAACTCTTTAGTGTTGCACAAAGGAAGTTTTCTTCTCTTACTGTAGGCCCCTATCCTTTATTTGAAAAACTAAATGTAAATATTTTGCTATCTTGGGGCTTGCTTAGAGATATTAGCATATAAATTAGCCCTGTGTGATTTGGGCTAAAGGGAAATTGCTGTAAATTGTTTACTCATTTTATCTTTTTCCCAAATAAGAAAGTTGTCAATTTTCATGTCCTTTCTTGCAAATAATATTTTAAAATCACTGTGGAAGTTTCCCTAATTAGATTTAGCATTGATTTTTTAAAACATGTTTTCTCTGTTTTATTTTGTCCTTTAAAGAGGTGGGGCCAGTTTTCTATTCAGCCATCTATGTCAACGCCTATGGCAAATGGTATCTACAGGAAGAAACTTCAAGCTCGAACTCCATTGTGTCAGCTGTCATGATAACATTTGATGGAATGAGCATCAATGTCGGGTTGAAAGGGATTCCTGAATCATTCGTCAAATACAATTCAACTATCCCTTCTCTTGAGAATGTCGAGTTGTTTGTTGGCCTCTTAAGTAACTCAGAAGGTACAATTTGGTCATTTTATAAACCGCGTGGTTTATTCAATAACTGAGATAACCCTTGGGTTTAACAAAACCAGAAATATTCTACTCCAAATAGTTAATTCAGTGCCAAAACTAGATTACATTTTTAAAGGGACACAATTCGAGGGGATGCACCTATTTTTCTAAGGGGGCACTTCTGGCTACTTAAAAGTGTAGTTTCTGTTTGCATTTTTCCTAAATAATTTTCTTCTCAGCACTCTCTTTATGTCATTTACTATTTGTTGTAAGATAATCTGCTGCGGATGTAAAAACAGTACAAAAAGTAAAGGGATGCATCATTTTTTCTAAGGGGGGCACTTCTGGCCACTTAAAACTGTAGTTTCTGTTTTTATTTTTCCTTAATAATCCTCTTTTTAGTGCTCCCTTTATGTCATTTACTATTTGTTGTAAGATAATCTGCTGTGGATGTAAAAACAGAAAAAAGGTATAAAATTACTGACAATTCTACCTAAAAGCTCATAAAATGTAACGTTTGGGGGAGGGGATGGGGTGCGGACATCAATGGGGAAAGTGGGCACATGCACCTCCTTAGTTACGGCACTGACCAATATAAATCTTCAAATAATGTTGACATAATTTTGATACCATAAGCCTACACTTAAGAACTTTCTTTTCTCAAAAAACAAGCCATATTTATTTAATTTATTGAAGCTTGACTTTGTATTTCTTTTAAATAGTCATTAAAAATTAAATAAATTTAAGTATTTATTTGTGTGTATAAAAGTCTTAATAAGATTGGTAATTTAATAGCTGTCAATGTTTAGGAAAGGTTATCTAGAAAATTATATTCTGCTGTTATGTAGGCCTTTCATGTTTTATTATATTAAGTGCATTTTATAACACAAGTATTCGAATGTGTTAGTACTCCTTGAAATTTGAGAGACTTTTTAGGAATCTGATCAATAGTTTCTAAAGTATCGTTATAAAATGTTTCAAAACAAAAAATTAGTTTGGACCCCCCCCCCCAAAAAAAAAGCAAGCAGATAAAGGACAGACAGACAAACAGGCAGGCATACAATGAAAAAACATACAGACAAGTAAACAAAAGACTGGCCGGAGGAAAACGATGCTTCAATCAAAATGTAGACTTTTATTGTGAAATGATACCATTATGTCAAGTTGTTGTAAATTAATCAAAATCAAGTTTGATTTAAATTCTATTATGCAGCATTCAGTGTAACAAAAGTGTTTTGAGGATGGTCAGTAAGGGCATCAGATTTTGCTAAAAATAGGACACCGATTGTAATTGGGCTTAAAATATGATGACATATTTTATTCTTTTAGGAAACAGTTTTTGTTTAACATGTTTAACATGACAAACACTCTTTTACTCAGACTTGACAACAGCAATTAAATATTGTTTTGTGTAATTCTGGTGACTTTTGTCACATACAGTGTAAATGTAGCATGCAAAAAGTAGCAAACAAAACACGAAACATAAATTCAAACACATGAAAATTGAAGTTAACTGAAGCTGCTGAAGAAATATAAATGTTTTTTTATTATATTTTAAACATGTTGTCTTTATTATAAATTGATGTAAATAACACTATTTTGTTTAATTAAATACAAATAAAAAGTATGTTTATGGATGCAGGTCTAAGCGCACAGATATCCTTGTTTTACTAGTGTTCCATTTGTGTAATTGCAGTTGAACTGGAAATCATATAAACATTTAATTGTTATGTAGAAAGCATGGATGTACACTGCAATGAATGAATAAATGAAACATTGACAATGGGAAATAAACATTATTTTTGCGAGTTTTATGATTGTTCAGCACCTTAATGTTGTACCAGATGTACACTTAACACAAGGACTTCAGCAAAACTGAAGTTTAAACAAGACTGCAGTTCATGATTCATTCTTGTACAAAGTTTGTACAAAGTTTTGTACCCATGCCTTGTGTCTACTTGTACTTAGTTGGTAGGTCAACTGTTCCTACCATCCATGCCGGTAGCAACCTGGCGTTATAAAAAACTCAAGAGCCTGGAATTGTGACATCAGGTGTTTGGGCCAATTTAACTAGAGCTTCTGTAAAGTAGCATTACATCCAGCAGTGTCGCCAGGTGGGGGGGGGGG
>CM021539.1:10569793-10594509 GCA_010994315.2 Pisaster ochraceus | reverse complement strand
AAAAACAGATAAATCATTTATTTGTTAATGTATAATCATGCAGCCCTTTTATGTCATACCCAAGTAAGCATGCATCTTCTTATTTGAGTTTGATGTTATCCTTTCTATGGGACCTCTGGCTCTCTTTCCATGTTTTGCCTGCCAAAGAAGGACCTTGGAAACTGCTTCTTCTTCCCGTCTGGCAAAATGACCGACAAGTCTAAGCCCCGACCTCTCAGAAATTGGCTAAAGGTGTCCGTATAGATCCTTATTGGTAATGTGTGATTGCCATGGAACATCTAGAGCCTTTCTTAATAGCCGAGAATGTAGCATCCATGTCTATCCTTATAAATGCAATGCTTCCATTAACATCTGAAAGTGCATTTAAGAATTGTGCGACAGAAGAAGAAAACACACAAAAACACGTGGGTCAAGTCTAACCTCTACAAAGCTCACCTCATTTTGCTTCGGATCCTTGAGGGATATGTAACACACAATGTATCCAATCAACGCCAGGAACTCCAGACCAAGAGGCAATGCGAAGTATACAGTCCTGAAATGGACGATGTCGTAGACGAGGCAGTTGCCAGTTTCCCCGCAGGATGTCTGAAGTAGAAGACACGCTTTCTGAATGGCTGCGCCGAATATGAGGGGCGAAGGGATGACGCCTGTGAAAGAGAATCGGAGAAAGGTCAACTGTTTGATGGGAAATAAAAACATTTCCTAATACAGACATGTTTAGAGTTTCGTGAGGGCATTCCGATTACATTGACTCCTAATAAATGTTATAATTGCTACATAATGGAAGCTGATGATACAAAACTGATGATGATACCAAACTAGTTTTGTTGATGGTTTGGTTGTACACTTTTTGTAATAATATATTGTATTATTGTAATTGTATGTTTTGAGTGGTTCGGTTGGGCATCAGTGAGACTTTTACCCAGTATAAATATTATAAATACATAAATAAACTTGAAAGATAATTCAGTCGTGGTTTTGATTTTTAACGCTGTTTACAACATGCAGCCAACCTGTGAAAATGGTGTCAAACCAGAGTCCACTTTAGAGTTATGACTGATGGTAGCCACGTTTTAAACACGTAGCCACGTGTTTGAAGCTATAATGCATGGTGTGAAAATAAGAATTACTATAAAAAGTAAACTTGCGGGTACATGTAAATACGCAGGAGACGAGCAGAGACTGTTCGAAACGTCGAGACCACAACGGCTCTTTTCAGAGCCAACACTCCTCCAAGAGATTTTACACGTGGTTGTATACCCGCAAGTTAATCTTACAAATAACTCCATTGGTGGGTTGTATACGTGATGGCATACTCAGACAAACAACATCCGACCATCTTAGAATGAATCCCAATTAGCGGAAAACAACCGTTCATCACTCAGTGAGTAAACCAGAGTAAGGTCACAGACCTAACATTTGATCTAATCTTACCCAGCAAACGCATCAACAAGGACGACACACCAATAGATAAGGAACGGTCATCGTCTTCTACTGCCCTGTGATGTGTACACGAGATAAGAACATGTTCAACAAGATGATCACTCTCTTTTCGCGTATGGAAACGTTGCCAATTTGTGGAAAACTAAAGTGGAAAGACAGTTCTGTTTGCAATACATTGGGACTACAATGTATTAACCACTGCCCGTATCCGCCCCACGGCAGCCCTCCAGCGCTGAAACTAGCATACAATTTTAAGGGGCACAAAGAGTGCGCCCATTTTTCTAAGGCAAATACATTGTCTGCGTGTAGTTGGAAAAATATTTTTCTTAAATTACATTTTTACACTTTACACTAAGCTAATAAAAAGGTAACATTTTACTCTCACTGGTACTTTTAAATCTCAAAAGTTCAGATTTCAAATGCGGCAAGCGGCATGGACATCAAGTCAAGGGGGGGGGGCACACCGAATTAATGGGGTTACCTGTCCCCATGCCCCCCCCCCCCGCCCCATTTACGCCACTGCAACCCTCGAAGCTGGAAGAGGTCACACGTACCTTACTGAGACCACGAAATATGTGTTGGTAATAACTGCATGTAATGTTGCACTTAAAATAGCGAGTGCAACGAATGGTATCAGCGTGTTGCAGGAGCTTGGGCACTCTCCAGCAATCGCTGTCTGCTGGTCGTGGTCATCGGCGAGCCAGTCGGTAGAAGCGCCCACACAACTGCAATTTGCGTATATCTGCATCATAGAATGAAAAGTACATTGTATCATTGGTTGGTTGGTTGGTTTACTCATGCAAAGCATACCTAAAAACTTGTATAATAATGAAATGTTGGCCATCAAGCCTACGTGGCTTGCGTAGATGGCCCTAAAATAGTCGCCACTAGGAGAGTGGTCATATTAGGCAAAACTAGGAAAGAAAATAATTGAATGTTTTTCGAAGAAAACGAAAGGAAGGGCTAAATTGGGTGAACATGGGGAACACTGAACAGAGTGGGCCCCAACTCTACTATTGGCAAATACAGGTCAACATAAAACAAAAACACACGCATAATTTATGTTTTACATCCCTAGGGAGACATCTTGTGTTCCTTCATTGTCCTTGCAGTTAACATACATGAAAACCAGAGCCTAATATTACGATATTGAATACCACAAAATAATTTGCTATTAAAAACATTTGTAATCTCTTGTACCGTAATGTTCCCCTTTTCTACAGTGGAGGTCCTTTCTACAGTCGTTAGACAACCTGCGTGACAAGGAGTCGCATACGTCACGCCGTCCGAGCCGCAGACTGGTGTGTAAACTGATGGGCATGCACAGCCAGAGTTGCAGCCAACGGTAAGATTAGGCAATGCTCCCATACCCCTAAAAGTCAATGCCATGACACAATTCTCGTGACTTAATAATATCGGGAAATTTTTCATGAGAATGAGAAAGAATGAGAATGAAAACTTACGGAGCCCTTAAAGGGACAGTTAAGGAAACTATTGAAAAATAATTTAAAAGGGTGAAGATATTTTGTACTGAATGGGGGACCTTTGGGATGTTAGGTGGCCGGCAGCAGACTTGCCAGGTAAATCCATAGTTCTTGGTAATGCGCGCATGCTCAGAACATACGTAAACAATGAAAATTTACCTGGTTAGCCACCTAGTGTTCCAAAGTCTCCCATTGGAAACGCCATAGTATTTCGAAAGAACACAATCTAAAGGGTACTAAATTCTTTCGAGGGATTGGATTAATATTTCGAGGGAATGAAAATAAATTATTTCGTTGGAGCGAAATGTTTTCGAGGGAACAAAATCAGTTCTAAAGGGTTTTGTTAATCTTTTGTTTGTCCTGCAGTATTGTGTTGTTGCAAAATTTCCATTTAAATTCTACACCGTTAACATCGGTACCAATGGCTACTAGTAGGATTGGGTGAAAATTTGTGACACCCATCCATTCAGACCTGATAACACGCCGCTTGTGCTTGCAAAGGCAAAGTCAACAAAAAGGCAATGCTTAAATACAAAAATCTATCAGCGATTGTGTCAGCTTTTTTAAGGAAAGACATTGTCAGTGGACGGTGTCATAATTTACCTTGATTTATTGATTGATTGATTGATTTTATTCGGATTAAATACAGCAAGAACATGGCAAAAATACATGCACAACAACAGGAGATAAAAACAATGTAATAAAAACGTAAAAAGAACACAAGAAAGAAAAACTGCACAAAATAATCCAAGGATAGCCCCCAAAAAGCCAATAACTTAGACTTGTTTCCATTGGGGGTCCTTACAGAAAAACGGCAACAACAAAAAAATACCAAAAAGAAATGGAAATACAAAAAATAGACTGACCTAGCCAAGAGCAAAAAGATGAACCATGGAAAAGCAAGAGAACACAACAATACAAAATAATTATTTTGTATTAAATTTATTAGGTTTTTACAAATAAAAAAGCAAAAGAGCACAAATAAAAAATAGGAGTAGCACAATCACATTTACATACATTTCGTTTTAAGCATCCAATCACCATAAAAACTTTCATGAAGGCTTACGTGGTATTGATAAGGTAGTCTGTGGTCAGTCCGGCTGAGTTCCGGTTGTCACATCCCAGGAACAAGAACACAACCTGGATGAGTAAGACGACCGGCTGGAGGATGACAACAAAACCGGCCATGCCCTTCCTTGTCAACTTCATCTTCGTTACCATTAAGCCCCCTATGATATATCCCAACAAGGCACCAGGTGTTACCGTGATACCTGAAAAGGGACAACCACATTGATGTTATATATTTCGTTATTTCTCGTTAGAAATAATAGATTCACAATATATTGCGCCTTCAAGAGTTTTACACGAGAGAGACTCGATTATATACAATAATATCAAGTGATATCCAACTTGTATATCCAGGTTGTATCGTAAACTTGGGTATGACCCCTGGCTTTTTGGCAGCTACAGGTTGAACGGCTTCTGACTGGCACCGAACAAAGATATTGACAGAATAGGGAGACCGCCAAGAGCTAGATAGCTCGGTTGGTAGAGCACCGGCACGTTTATCCAGGTCGAGGTTGAAGTCCTGCTCGAGTCAAGTTATCTTTGTTCCAACCCCAATTTACATATATAATAATCAATACACGTGCGCCCACTGTCCGCGTGCGTCTTATAACTGTACAAAACTAGTCTGTTTGTTTTGTAGTGACATTTAAAAAAACATTTCTTAAGTATTTTGCAGACGTCTTGATATATTTTGCCAAATAAAGTGAGAAGGCTTGAAATGAAAGGCGATGCTTATTGCACTCTGTACCTCCCGGGTCAGAATTGATCGGGATGAGGGTCGCATGGGACCTGAGTCTGGGTCAGTGTGACCCGGAATCTGTGTCAAAATGTCCAGAAAAGGGTCAAAATGACACAGAATCTGAGTTTAAATCAAACTTTTAACCACTTTCCTTGTCAGCCTGACCCGGAGATGTGTCAGGTACCCTTCGACCCGGCATCCGAGTCAGTTCTGTCACGGTAGATTTGAGAGGTGTAACGAGATTTATTTACCAAAAATCATGGGGGCCGTGGTGGCTGGCAGTGAAAACTGAGTTTCTATGTACTTCGGCATGAAAACAAGGTTTCCTACGAAGGCCACTGTGTAAGCACACGCTCCCAGAATGACAGCCATGTAAGACACATTGGTGGCGATTCGGAACAAAGCCTTGAAGAAACCTAGCGTACAAAACAATAAATGATCAAATTTATTCGATGAAACAAAAGTATAATAAGGTTTTTAAAAAATATATATATATATTTTTAAATGTGGTCAAGACTTAAAACTTCAAATAAACATTATCTTACCATTAATTATTACTTTAATTTTTTGAAATTGTCTCCAGCTGAAGCAGAACAAAGCTGGCTACCGGAAAATAAATAATATATCTGTGAATAGGTTTGGTTTCGTGTTCGATTCTTTTTACCTGTTACAAGTGCGTATTTGGCTTTGCCGCTCCTTTGGAATGTCGTCGTCCGGTGCATCCCAGTAGCATTGTTAGTGGTGACTTCGGTTTGGTTCTTCGATATCTCTTTCTGCCCAGCTCGTCTATGGACCCTCTTGGGGAATAGAATGATCGGTATACTCACTAGAATAATCAGCACACCGAAAGTTGCATACGTGAGCCACCAGGCGCCGATCCAGTTAGGATCACCTTGCTGGGCGGTAACTGGTGTCCTGAGAAAGTCGGCGTGAATAGAGAGACAGAAGCCGCTGATGGCGAAGCCAACCAATGGTCCGACAGCGTAGCATACTGATAAACACGCTGCAAGGTACGAGATCAAAACAAAAGACAAAGTAAGAGTAAAACTAACTGTTAAGTTTTTGTCCGTAAGGATAAAGACATGCACTTGCCTTACAGACCCAATGATTTCATTGAATGCAATGATTTCATTTGATAAACGTGCAGTGATTGGTCTGCTCCAAAGTGACGTGTTTGTCAAAGTGACGTGTTTGTTCAGGAGGAACTTTTCGATCATCTGCTGCTGCGCGCGTGTACATAATGTTTGTATGTGGTGTTGTTTTATTCACAGTGTAATCTGTGTATGTAGACCGCGAATCTCCGCCGTGTGAATGGATGTGAAGCACCTTGTAAGATCCTGCCGGTTGCTCGATCATGGGCGGTATCTGGCGTTATTCAGGAGTAGAAAAACGCCTCGCCAGTCAATATTAATGGAGTCTAGATCAATGCGAAGGGTCCATTAACAAAAGCTTTACACATACCTATATATATTGGAAGTGATTCACGGTGCAGGTTATCGTCCATGTACGTGACGGCTAAAGGTGATATCGGCGCTCCACCAACACCAGTCAACATCTGGCCAATGATAATCCAATATACCTGCCACATGAGCGATCCGGAGGTCTCTTGTTCCTCGGAGGTACATACCTCGGTTTCTGTGCCTCCTGTTGTGTTGTCAGATATGAGGCATACCTTTAATAAAAAAAACATAACAATTTTGAAAGACAACAATGTGTATAAATCACTGCATTGGTAATCTAAGTTGAACATTCAACATACACAAATTTCCTTAGGAATTGCAGATGGTAGATTTATCATGCAAACTAAATGTTTTAATATTTGGATATACACAGGCCTAATTTATAAATGTTTTAAGCTCTCTCAAACCGTGTAGATATCGAAGGAAATAAACAAAACATACAACAGCTTGTGTGGAGAATTACATGCTTATAAACTCGAACCTTTCTGTTACCACGAGTATTTTGTGCACATTCTGTTGCGTTTACTTCTTTACGAAAAGGGACCTATTTGTAGATAACTAATCATGCATCTTGCAGTATTTGGGGCATAAAATTTAACAGAGCAATCCGTACTGCAGCACGATTGTTTTATTTATATATTTCTGTGATTGTTACATGTACAATAATCACACCTTTAGAATTAATGTGTTTACCTGATAGAGACTACCAGAGGATAGCTGTGCCGACTGGTTCTGGTACGTGCCATCGTCGTTGATGGCCTGTGAAAACTGCGACGGCGTCTCGTAGATAAATTGCGGCAGCGTGCAGAGCAGAAATCCCACCCCGATTATGACGCCGCCACCCCCAATAAAACGCGGTCGATGACTTTTGTGCCCGAAGTGCGCTACGAACAGCACTAATACTATGCTGACTACGTCATTACAGATAATAAATGGCGCCATCTGAGAGGTCTTGAGCTGGAAGCGTTTCTCTATTGTGCTCAGAATGCCTCCCCTGCAAAAACACAAACAAATTTGGTTTTCAAATTACATTTCAAATTACAAATTACAACATGGCAGTGGCGTAACCAGGGGCTGGGGGTGGAAGCCACCCCCCCATGTGAGATCGAAAAAAATGCGTACATGAATGTTTTTACACTCAATAGCCCCCCCCCCCATTATATTCCCTTGCCTCCCCTCCCCCATACACACGCACACAGTACACACAACGAAAAGTCTGGTTGCGCCACTGCATTTCGGGTTCCATTACAGTTTACGTCAATGCCTCAAAAATACACTAACATTAATGCACAAAACTGAGACTGGAAGTTTCTAGCTCACTAAACATATATAGTACAGGGTTATAGGGTTAGAGAAAGGGTTGAACCTTGTTCAATAATTACACACTCTACGCAGGAGAATCACAGTTAATGCTAATAAACGCTGCTTTGAACACTGTCATAAGAAATATGACGTAAAACCCGAGGAAGATGAGTTTTCGAAGACCTCTACTGATATACCATAACCTCGGTTCAGAATCAGTGTGAGCCATTTGTTGTTTAATCTGATGCACCTACATACCTAATATGTGCATGTTTTCCCATGACGGTGAAGTTTTATATTCGACTGTGAGGAAGTTCAAGGCATATCAGTTCATAATTAGAAAACAAACTTGACTAAAACAAATAGCGGCAGCTAACATACAGTGATAATGTTTCCTTGCTGAGTGCAAACAGATTTATTTACCCGGTTGCAGAAAAGGAAGCCGACATTACGAAGCAAACAAGACTCAACCAGACGATGAAGAAGTACGGAGAGTCGAGGCTTTGGAGGCATCCGCAGCAGCACTTCTCATCGGTCGTAAGGACGTCTTTCTTCGGTATACCCTCATCGTCGCGATCACGGTGCTTCTTCGTATTCCTACGTCCATTTTCGTCATCGGTTGTTTGCACCGGCTGGTAGCTGTTCCTCGATTCGTCCATTTTGTGTTCTGTGACGAAGTTGGTATTTGTTATTTGGAAACGTAGCCTATGTTCACAGGAGTAACAATTGTCTACTACCTGTTTCCCAGCCAGCACTCTGTATTGTAGGGATCTGCTTCAATGATTCCGTGTAAACTTTGTCAACCTGAAAGTATTCAATTTCAGCCCTATTTACACATTCAACCTTTCTTTGGGTACAACCTTGCACTTTATAATATCTGGTATTTAGACTATTAATATGCTGTGAAAAGAAGATTAGAGTCCACCATTTTTTACTTTTCCTATATTTGTTTTTGAAGAACAGGGCTGATTAAATCTGTTACTGACAAAACATTAGTTTTATGTGTATGTGCATGCCCTATTCAATACTCACTGATTGCAAGCTAGCAGATGACCTACGTGAACTGTCACGTAACTTCCATAACTTTACGGTGATTTAAACCTTGAAGCATGGGTTCAAAATGCAATGGAGAACGGTGCCTTAAAAGGTTCGTTTTTTTTCAATGAACCACTTATGAGAATTGGTAAATATTACACCAATTATGTCAAACTTGTTTTCAAGTATATTTTGTAAACGGTACACGTAAAACTATTGGTGTAAATGCTGTGGCGCCCACGGTGGCGAGTATATTGTCATATATTATCTGGAAACTTTGTACAGTGATTTCCCCTTAATAATTAGGCACAATGAAATGTTTACTGTCCTAAGAAATGTATCCGTCTGTGTAATGCCATAATGCCTCCGGGCACACCAGTTCTTAATTTGCAAAATGAAACAAACGTTGATTCAAGTTGTTTCTTTGATATATTTAGTTCCTGTTGCAACTTAAAGAAGGATTTCGTTTGGCAGAAGGCGGTACATTTCTCTACAAATCTAGCTGAAGTATCGCCTCTCTCATCATGAAACCTCGCTGGTGGAACTGACAGAGGAGCCTGAAAACCAGCCGAGACTCTCTTCAAACCAAACTTCATAAACTTACATCATGCATCACCCGCTGTAAGACTTGTTTTATTTATTTACTATTAGTGACACTTTACCTCAGCCTGTGAATGGCCAATGTGAGCCGAAGGGGTCGCACTATTATCCAAGCCTCGGTTAGGGCTCATTGATTTTGAATGAGAAAAAAAAATCAACAAGTTTGACACATCATGGTTAAGTTCTGTATTACAGTCCAACTTTATTTCACTTAAAAAAAAAACACTGTGTGGACATGTGTAAGTCCTCATAGTGTTAAAAGTCCGTACTTTATGTGGACTTCTAACTCTTAGGCCCTAAATACAACATAATACATGTGTACATTGTATAAACACCGGAAATAATGAGATAAAATAATGCTTTATTCATGGTTACATTACAAACAATTTTTCTTTAAAAATATAGTATATAAAATTCTTTGTGTGGTGAAGAGAAACTGTTAAAATCGACCTAAGCAAAATATTACGCACGGAACTCCCTTTATAATGTAAGCCTACAACTAAAACAAACTAATGACAAAAGATAAACAGTACCACAAAAAAAAGCAATGACTTTTAAAAACTTAGTGTTTGCAAGTAACATGGATATGAAGGTAAAATATTTCATCTTTTAGCAATCTTTAGTTCATAAAAGATGAACTAACCTCAAGTAGTTTCCGAATGGATTTGAAAATGCACGGCATAAGCTGGTTGCACATTACATATTTTGCTGAAATTCCCGTTTGTCATCGTGTAGTTAACAAAATTACATTTGTAAAACCATGCCCTCTTTCATTTCAAGCTTTTCAAGTTGTCACGATCCCTGAGATTAGTCTTTTATCTTTACTAAATGACGTTTTCATATTTTGAATATGAATGACGTTGTACCCAGCACGTGTTCTCTTGAATTGGTTGACGTTTCAAGATATTTTACATCACGCTCAACCCAAGCAACTGTCATGAGCTGATGGAGTTCGCGTCGATGTGCTTGAAGGCTCATGTTCTGTTCGCATTCAGCGTTAAAAGTTTGATCTTGTCCCCTCTTCCCTTTTCAGTTTCTCTTAAAACAGCACTCATCGCTCCTTTAAAAATACTTCCTCCTTCTGTTTCTTTATCTCTCATTACTTGTATCAAAAATGTTATGCACAGAGGGATTCGAACCAATATGCCAACCACGCCCACCGGCTGCGCCTGCTTTACACGGCGGACTGTCTGTATTCAAAGTCTTTGTTTCCATCCAGCTCCCGGTCAGTGAACGTTGTCCCGTCTCTCCCATTGACTTCTTTCATGGCTTGGAAACCCTGAGGTGAGTAATAGAATAATGTTATTAATGTTCCCTGCGATGCCAAAACAGTGTCGCCAGACGACACGGTTTTTTTAATAAAACCCAAATTTTTGGGCAAATACTGTGAAACTCCAGTTATGCCCCTTTCAAACCATGCCAAAAAACATGGTTTAGTCACCTTTAATCCTGGGTGAACGCACTTGCGACACCAGCCTTGACAATCGCCCATTAGTTTACACTGTTAAACACATTCCTTCGTGCCTGAGCCACCAGCCACTAGTCACAACAATGATACACTTGTCTGGGATGTGGGTTTTCTCGGGTTACACATGGGTTAGAGGAGGTCAGATGACCCCATTCATGTATTTAGACTACTGAACAGAGGATTGTATACAGACTTGGAGTGTACACTGCATATACAAAACCTGCTTCTAAAAGCGACACTGTTTGCACCATAGTGTGATTTTGAGTCGTATTGGAGGTGCAGGGTTTACAAAATGTATGGTATTGTTCCATGGGTGTGTAGACTTCAAAGGCTGCCTTTGCTATTATGCAGAGAAAGGGATGTGTTGAGCGAGGCTAAACATGGTATAAGCTGTGTATGACGTCAAATGAGGTGACGTCATGCATAGAGTGCCTCACATTCAGTCCCACATTCAACTAGTTGTAGACTGTGTCTGAATCGGTGGCTAAGGCTACAGCTTGATCGCCACGTCATCACGCGTTGAAGTGTAGGAGGTTCTCTGCAACACACTTAGCAACACACTCGTAGCCGTAGCCGTAGCTGTAGCCACCAAGTCGGATGCAGCCTAAGCGTTAGTCGTCACCAAAGTGGAATTTATATTCCTTTTTGCACGGTAGATGCAAGTGCTTTGGCACAATATAGCGATTACGCAATCAGCATAACGATTCCACCCAATTTTGCATTGCCCAATCCATTGCCCGCAATCCGAACTCCCAGATTATGTAACTCTCTCACTGTCAAAGACCTTCCCTCCAGCGGGTCCCACACCGCCATCACATTTCTCGATCTCATCATTGACTCGTACTCACTCTGAAACGTACGGTGCCCCCTGCCTAAGTCAGCAAGCTCTTAAAAACCGTCGACGACGTTTTGAGCTAGATCGCTTGCGTGCATCACAGGTAAACCCATCTCCATGGACCTTACCCAAGGCCCAGATCCGCCTCACAACGCGTGATATGTACCGATCTACCGAAGCCACCACCTTGACCCCCAACCCCGTCAAATCAGGTAAAATCAGAGCTAAGCTTTTGGTAAGCCAAACTTAACACCTACAATGGGTTTTCAATCAAGCAACAACACGCCCTTCTTTGACGAACGGCATTAGCCAACTTGAGGCATTTCGGCTCATTAAAAAAATTGAACAATTAAGCCAAGTCCAAATCAAGTAACTTTTGCCATGGCTAATGCTAGTATTGAAGTACGTCTCACTGCCAACTTACCGAAAGTTCAAACAGTATTGTGTTCTTTTGTCCTCATTTGTGCGCCCTTTTTAATCACACAAGGAGAAGTAAAATAGAAATGTACTTTTTAACGTAAGAATGGAGGGAAAAAGGAATCTTCTGAATAGCCTGGAAATCTGACGTCACACTTCGAGGCTCATGAATAACGCCAGTTGCCAGCCTTGCGGATAAAGAGAGTGGACCAGTCTATCGTCTGAACAGTATACGCTTACTAAATGTCTATGTTTTCTGGAGGGCGCCCCAACTTTACAAACCTCTGTTTCTGGCTGCTTAACTTCCTTGATCGAGAAGTAACAAACAACGAACGCCACCGCAGCCAGAAAGTCAAATCCGAAGGTCAGGCCCATCAGCACATATCGGAAATGCACGATGTCGTAGACCAAGCAGTTGCCAGTCTTACCACAAGACGACTGGAGAAGGATGCATGCCGTTTGGATGGCTGAACCGAAGACGATTGGCGATGGAATAAATCCTACAGGAGAAATGAACAGAACGATCAACAAATAGTTTGGGGATGAATCTCTATTATTCAAAACGGGTTTCTAAACAAAGTTCTCACCAAAAAACGTCACATTACAAAAATTACAATAGGCGAAACCAGTTACTTTAATTGTAGTTTGCTTATTCTACTCAAACACCAATCGTCTAATTTGTTATACGTGTCTATTTGGTTTCTTGAGATATTTAGGTTGTTTGTTTCCCTTTTCATTTCGTGGGGTAGGATACAAACTGTTATAGTCTTCTTTCATAGATTTTGTTTCTTTGGTGAATGTATGTTGTTCTGGTTGTCGCCGTCATTGATATCGTTGTTGTCGTTGTCGTCGTCGTTGTTGTCGTTTTCTTTGTCGTTGTCATCGTGGTGGTTGTGGTTTTCGTCGTTGTTGTTGTTAATGTTGTTGAGATGGCTCAGTGCAGCAAGGGATATGAGTATACATGGTGACCGAAAATTTAAATTTTCTTCGTTCGAATTATTTCAGGAAATTCAGGGGGGATTGTTATTTATATAAACAAAGGCAAAATAGCCTGGGAAAAAAAACACCTGGAGATAATCAACGTACCGAACAGTCGCAGCAACAGTGAAGTGAATCCAACAGCTATTGAACGATCGTCATCATGTACAGTTCTGGAGAAAGAAACGAAATTCACATCAGGTACTTGCAGAGCTCACTGCCTTTCATTATTTCAGATGCTTTTTTATTGACACACGGAGCTTTAATGTAAATTGCACCGAGTCCATTGTCAAGTGTTCGACCGCCCGTACCTTCCCGCCAAAATAGGACCCATTTGTCACAAACGAAAACAACAGAAACCGACAGATGATTTTGAAATTGATGAATTAATAGGGACTTTTAGGGCGCTAGGTGACAGTAGACTTTACCAGGTAAATCTGTTGTTCTCGGTAATGCGTGCATGCTCAGAACTAGTAAACAATGGAAATTTACCTGGTAAGTCTTCTGCCACCTAGTGTTCCAAAGTACCCCATTAGCTGCCATCATCGAATATCGGGCGTTAGTTTCGGGAATACTAAAATCATTTTCTCAACTTGCCGATTAACACATCATCCAAACTATTGAGTGGTCCTATTCAGTAACATGTGAGGGGTACAGCAAGGCGCGAGAGCATTCTCAAGAGATGGCCAAAGTACGGAGTTTGAGGGAAATCGCAGGCGCATCATGGCGGGGCCCAGCGGAGCTCCGTTCCCCACCAAGTGGCCGGACCGATTGGGTGATGCACTATCCCCATATAGTAAAGCATCGAAGAATAAACGAACCTCAGTTGGAGCATGAACCCTGGATTTCCCATGATCGTTCCAAGCAGAGCATTGGTCATGGAGAGAGCTATAAATGGATTGAGCGCGTTGCACTCCGTCGGGCACTCGCCTCGTACTGCGGTGTGAGACAAGACCTCTGCGTCATGACTATCCAGACCATTGATGCAGCTACAATTTGTGTACATCTAAATATGAAAGAGAGTAAATAGATACAAACTTTCAGATCATGGTAAAGGGGTTCTTTATTATTTCTCATTAATTTGTGACAAGTAAATCAATCATAGTTTGTATGCAGAATCATGGTCGGCACGTTTGATGGGCTGACTTCAACTTGTCACCAACTTCATCGGGAATTATTGTGTGATTGTTTGTTTCTTTGTTTGTTTGTTGGGGTGTTGGGGTGTTTATGTGTTTGTTTTCATTCGAGATTTGGACGCTTACACTATCGTGTTATTGACTGCTAACACTAATCTGAGACTGTCACTATGATCTTTTCAAAAACAAAACAGACAAGTTACTGGTATTCTTTCGTGAAATTTTGAATTTGCCAATAATTTCTTCATTTAAACTGCGTTTATCAACACACATAGTCAAGGCTTGAGTGGGTTTTCTCACCGTTACGTTCCCGGTGTCCACTTCCCCCATGAGCGCTCCTTCCACCATAGCTAGGCAACCAGCGTGACACGGCGTCGCATACGTCACACCGTCTGAGCCACAGATGGGCGTGTAGTCTGATGGGCATGCGCAGTCAGCGTTGCACTGCGCATTGAGATTTGGTAGCTCCACAGTTGTCCTTTGCGAAGTGTAACAATTTATTCCGTGTTAACATAGTTTTGAAAGCACATATGTGAGATTTATGAGTTATCAGTATTTTCATGGTCACTTGTAGAGTGACACATTTGAAACGCATTGCAAATGCCATGCCTCAGCTCCCACGGGAGTCGTGGCTATGCCAGCCTGCTTTGGTAGTCATCATAAAGGCTCTGGGAGGCCCGAAGATAATTTTGTTGACAGGGTAAGGGTTAGTTTAGCCCAGTAAACATCCCAAGTTGGGGTTTGGAAGGTTAAGGGGTAGGGGGTTCAGAGCAAGCTACCGTTTCTACATCACTGTTAATTAATTACATCTACCCTTAAATGATCATATTGTGAACAAGCGAAACCATTCCATTATTTTCTTTAAGGCAATAAAGCATCTGTAGGCCCTCTGGAGGGGTCTTTAGACTCCATAAAGAAATACTGACCAAATTTACCACACGCGCACTTCCACACGCCTACTACCCTGCGTGTTTTATGATTACCATGACCTATACTCTGTGGCTCACAGCTATGTAGGGATAATTTCAATATTACGTCACGCTGGAAGGTTTAAGAAAACAAAATGGCCAGGCTTTTGGCTGAAGGAGTTCTCGTGCACGGCACTTGTTGTAATCTCCCCCACCCTTCGCAGATATAATATTATGAAAGTCCAGTACTTAACTGACCTGTTTGATGTTGGATAGTTGACAGTTATACCAGCGATATCCCGATTGTCACAACCAATGAAAAAGAACATGATGATGAACACCAGCGAAAATGGCTTGAGGACGACCACCATTCGAGCCATGCCCTTCTTGGTCAGTTTGAGTTTCTTGACCACAAAGCCTCCAATCAGGTTGCCAAACAGGGAGCCAGGTGCTAGCATAATACCTGCAAAGAATGTCTTTGTCATTAATTGTATTTAAAGATACAACACCGGATTGGTTATTTTCGAAAACCAGGTTTGTTTTTAGTTCCAACCTACAGTTCGAAATTTACAAAAAATGAAGTTCATACCAGTGCCACAAAAATAAATACTTTATTTTTGTAAGAAAAACCGTGAAGATCGTAGGATGATCTGATCCACAAAGTTATATGAGGACCCTCAGAAGGCAGGAATAACAGTATACATGTACATGACAACAGTGCATGGTCTGATGCCGTACGAAGTGGTGGTCTTTCTGCAAGGTGCGCAGGTTTTCCAGCGCAATACAAGGAGAGAGGACCAGGACGCCCGCGAGCTAGTTGAGTGGACAACCCGACACAGTGGAATGGTCTTTCAGTTGCTGATCTAAACGACGCTCGGTTGAGCAGAATTGAAACCCCAAAACTATCAACACAGTCAATTGGCAGAAGTGGGCGCCTAATACGGGCTAGTCAACGGCTCTTGGCGTTGTGATGGTGAGGGCCAAGAATGGAAGTTTAATGTAATCGCCGTAGCGTAACAGTCTCTCTGCCAAATAAAACTAAATTTACGTTGGATCTATTGTCTTACCAAAAAGCATTGGGGCCATGGCGGCTGAAACAGAAAACTGCGTCTCGATGTATTTGGCCATGAACACAAAGCCGCCAATCATGGAAAACAGGAATGCGCAAACTCCGAGAATGAGCGACATGAAGGTGAGGTTTGTCACCAATCGACGAATGGCACTGAGGAAACCTGTATGAACAGACAGAAATAGTAGTATTGGAGATTGGTATCGGTATAAACAATAGTGGCGTGACTAGACATTATTATTAATACTGCACTCTAAAAACTGACCCATCTCTAGGTAGGTCAGTATGATCCGGAATCTGTGTCATCATGACTCAGAAATGGGTCAGATTATACGCAGCTTCCGAGTTAAGATCCCATTTTTTAACGAGTTTCTGAGTCGGCCTGACCCAGAAATGGGTCAGGTTCCCTGTGCCTTGAAATCCGGTTCAATTCTAACCTGCCAGTTTTTAGAGTGTTGGGGAAAAGTAGGCGGGGCTTGTAAAGCCATTTTGTGGGGCTGTTGCTATTTTCAAACCCGTTCAATTGTTCATGTCTTTGATCTCATGAACGGGGCAAGGGTTGTCAGAGAGGAGGTGGTCTGGTAACACCAGCGATGGACAGTAAACCTTCACGTTGCTTTTAATTAATTGTTTCGTTTGGGGATAGACTTTATCATCCTTTACTTTTGTTGGTCCTTACCTTTTATACTTGCGCATATGCCCTTGCCTTCGTCGTGGACATTCAGTCGGTAGAGGGCTCCGACTCCAATCTGTTCTTGGTCCTCCTTGTCCTGTGCATCAATGGGCTCCTTCTTGACTCGCATCTTCTTCGGAAACATCATGATTGGAATGCTGACTGCGATGGTCAACGTGCCCGTGATTGCGTACGTTAGCCACCACGCACCTAGCCAGTTGGGCTCGCCCGGTATGGCGAAAACTAAACCCTTGAGGAAATCGGCGTTTATGGACAGGCAGAATCCGCTGATTGTGAGGCCGCCGAGGGAGCCGAGGGAGCTGGATATGAACATGCAGGCTGCGTGTCGTAGACGAGAGTAAGATAAAAACAAACAAGAGCACCGTAAGATTTTGTGTCACCGTCTTATAGTTCACGAGTACACAATGACGTCTCTATGTAAGTGCTCTCTGGATGCAACACTGTGCCTTATGGTATAGTTTTACAACTGACTATCATGTACGGTGCATTTGGAAAAAAAGTTCTCGACACACCGGTTCTTGTGATGTAAGTTTAGGTCTGACTCTCGCGTACGGAGCATCAACGTGACGGTACTCGTCGTAAGCAGGATTCAACACTGTAATTACTGCACCACAATCAACTTTGTTCTCGTTTACAGGTTTCAAAGTTTAGACAATTCAAATGAAATCCGTAAATGTTGGGCACTGATGCGGCCAGTATCACCACCATAACAATGACTGAATAGTGTTTTGTTTTTGTCCTTTTACAGTGATTGTCTCCTCACCTCGAGATTTGAATACCTACCTACATAAACTGATGTTGATGTACGCTTGAGGTTATCATCCATGTAAGTAACGGACAGAGGTGAGATCGGAGTGGTGCCTATTCCAGTTAAAATCTGACCAATGATTATCCAGGACACCTGCCACATTAGTGACCCCGAGTTCCTCTCTTCTTCCTCGGTGCAAACCTCGTGAGCTTCACCTCCCGTCTTGTTGTCGGCTATTTGGCAAACCTTCATGTCACAACGAAAACATTTTAGTCAGAGTACTCCACTCAAGAAACATAGTAAGTGGACTTAAATGCCTTTCGTTCATTAGCCTATTCGTACGGAGCCCAAGAAGGGACAATAATCAGCTCCTACGGTGTAGCAATCCTTTCGGATGGTTTAGTAATCCCTTGGTCACAGTCACACCGTGCTCATTCACTCTCCTTCCACTGGTGTAACACTCACCCTCTACCCTCACCCAACCCTACCTTTACAACCAATCCCCACTCGCCGTACCCAGGAACATATCCTACTCACCCACCTCTTCCCTCACACCAAACCCCAACCCCATGCCCTTACCCCCATACACCCCCTCTCTGCCCAGCTTACCCTACTCAACCGTTCGAAGTTAATCTTACCCATGTGAACGGACAACTAAGCCGTGCAAACGGATTGCTAAGCTGATTCATTTATATATACAGTAATTTTTCCTCCTACCCGGGCTTTGTATATTTGGATCTTTGCTGCTGCTGTGGCAAATAGAAATAAAGACAGAAACAAACAAACAAACAAACAAACAAACAAACAAACAAACAAACAAAAACAAGCAAATTAATGCAAACTAATAACAAACGAACCTGATAGGTATCACCCCTAGCTGCGGAAGGTGTTGTTTGGTTATCTATTCCTTGACTTGAAGCGAACTGTGGCGGTGTGTCGTAGATGAATTGTGGCAGCGTGCACAGGAGGAGGCCTAGGCCGACGATGAAGCCTCCACCACCGATGAGCCGGGGTCGGTGACTGGTGTGACCGTAATACGTCACGAAGAGCACCAGGATGACGCTCATCACGTCGTTGGCGACTAAGAACGGTGCCAGCTCCGATGTCTTGAGCTGGAAACGTCTCTCGATTGTACTCAAAACTCCACCTCTGCAAAATAGATGACAATGTTAGACCGTGTTATCATCGGAAAAAGTACAGCAATGAGCTTGCGTAATTGCAGTCAGTAAATAATACGAAAAACTGCGTCCAAATTTACATCTATCCATTTAGGCCAAAAATCAATAAATTATCGGAATTTGTGCACATGGTTCCGTGGTTCAGTGGCTGCTGCTATGACCTTCTGAAACTAGCTCTGTACAAAAAACTGCTGGTGCTGCATACTCACAAGGAGTTGAGATGGTATTGGAGCCCGTAAGACCGAAAATACATTGTAGTTAATGACTCGCTCAGTTTTTAGCAAAAACAGGTGACACCCTGTATGTTCTATATCCTCCCAGATAGGCCCGATTGACATGGCCTATGACCCTTTAGGCAGTTTGACTCATGGACTCAGAATCTCCAGTAAGAAAACATAGACTTGTGTACACAAAATACTGCGTTGTCACAGTGTAAAAACATAATGAAAACACAAACAAATTTAAAAGTTAATACTTATTAGATGTGTTTGCCAAACTATCTCTACAACGTCTGGAAAGGTTATTAGCTTTGAAAAGAACATGAACTCAACGCTACAAAGGAGGTTTACACGTTTTACCAACGGTATACACGACAGTCATGTAGTATTTAACAGGGGTGTGGCATTGCAGAGTTTATGGCGTAGAAATGTGAAATGGTGCAAGGAGTTTCGATGAGCGGTCTAAACCAGCTAGTTAAATCCACAAGCCCGGCCTACATTTCCATGTTTAAGCTTTTTGATTTTGTTTTACCCATTTGAAGAAAATGCAGCCGACTGTATGAAGTAGAGCAAGCAAACCAAGAAGCCGAACAGGTATGGCGATGCCAGGCGTTGCATGAAATGACAGCAACACCTCTCCTCTTGCCCAAGGTGACCATCTTGACACGCCTCTTCGTCAGCTACCCTCTGTTCCTTAGTCTTCTCTCCAGCAGTGGTGTCGTCTACATTTTGCACCGGGTGGTAGCCGTTCTTCGTCTCGTTGTCGGTCGTCATGATCCAGTGGTGGTTCCTTTCAAAAATGAAACGATGACATGAGACTGGTAAGATTTTAATTTACGTCATTTAAGACCCCCTTCGCAATGACGTCACACGCTACTACTGTCAGCGCATGCATCTTTGGGACATTTTTTGGGTCACAATATTGCACGTAATGATATTGGTGGCGCGTCTTACCGCACGTGCATTGCTGTCTGCCCCCGGATATTCTGTCCCCGCATACAGCGAACTGTGAACAAATTTCTGCTGATAGCGCCCTCCCAATCTTAGCCCATGTTAGTTTCCCGTACAAACTCTCCGGGGACAGATTTCCCAATGACACGGCCCAACAATCGGGAGTTCCAAAATGGCGCAAGCAACCTTCTATCGTGTGAGGACGTTCTTTGAACTGGGTTAATTGTCAACTTTGCTAAATATTGCAGAAATAGGAACAGTGCGCTCTTGAGGTCATCTATAGCGTAAAACGTAGGTCCCTGCAGCATGAGGACGTATACATGGTAACATTACAGGGTTCTGATTGGGATTCACTGGCTTCATTGAAAGCAGGATATATAGAGAAGATTCCAGTTGTAAAAAAAAAAGGTTTTTGATTATCCTTGACCAAAACTAAATTGTGGTATTAAGTCTCATTCGCTTCACTTGAGTTTTACACGTTGTTTGTGAACGTCAAAGTATTGAAGCATTACATCTATTACCATGTTCCAATACAATCTATGAGAACGCATAAACGTCCGTGTTTTCTCGAATGTTGTTGCCTTTATTCAATAAACCTTGCTAGAGTGGTCGCGTGATGATTAGGCCTTTTGAAGAAAAAGAATGCAAAGCTTGTATTCTTCCCAAATCTACCAAGCTGAGCTAAACTGCGTGCAATCTACAGATCGACACAAATCGAAGGTCGCGGAGATTGCAAAACACTTTGCAACAATCGTGGCAAACGGCTATTGACCAACTGTATTGTGTAGTTCACACGCGAATTTTGTGAACCGTGGACTAAACATAAATACACCATAAACAAATGTTTGAATACTTTGACCCTAGCGTGTCGCCATAATAGAAAAACTTAGCCTCAACTCGGAAAGGGGTCGTTTCTAGCAAGGTTTTATAACATCACCCATGTAGTTTTTTATCGTCATATTTGTTTTGAGTAATTACCAAAGGTATTCCATTAAGAACCCAAGTATCATCAAAACAACCTCCATACAATCTACTGGCTTACTGTTACACGAAATTAGTAGCAGAAATACGCTAGCAATTGGACACATAACGGGCAGTAGTCTTAACTCTTAGTCTTACACTCTTATATATTCTGGGTTCTTTACAGTGTTTAGACAATGCCAAGAGACATTTTCCCCAAGGAGCAAATAATCACTGTCAGTTATCAATATGCTGAATGGGTATGGGTTTTGAGGCATTGTACAGTGATGAGCTATCGATGCATATTCGGTGTGCAGATAACACCATGCGTAATATACTTTGCTGTGTAGATTTGTTTTTGAGAACTTGTCTTGCTATTTATTCTACTGCTGTGGAGGAGTAGATTTCAGAAATCGGGAGACAAACAGTTCTAAAAAGAACTGTCCTACTTATTAAAGTAATAACTGGGGAGGTAGGAATTGTATAACTGGGCTACCGTTTTCGCTCAGCCGTTGTTAACTTCGCTGCTGCGGAGTGAGTTTTAAATTCGTCTCAACGTTTCGACTAGCCTGCTCTATAGTCATCATCAGTATGACCAGAGCTGGACTCAATGTCATAGAGCTGCTTAAGCACAAAACTATAGCTAAGCACAACAAAATTATGCTTAACAGAAAAAAGGTTACCAGCAAAAAAAAACACCATCCGACATGTAGCATCTGTGACTGGTATCCTGCTTATTGTTGCTCAGCATAATTTGTAAAGCTTATTTTCTGCAGCAGCTCTATGAAATTGGCCCCAGCCTAGTGTGATCAAGAAGCTGGATAATTCCTCCACCCTGTCCCTTCAAACACTGTTTTATGCAAACAACGTTCTTTACAAAGGATAGTACGCATTGGAATGGTTTATATAAATCGACCTCGGTGTGTTACGATTCAGTACACTTATGAGCGACGTACAATTAAAGTGGTTTCCAACCGGCAGCAATTTTTTTTTGCACATTGTTCCGGCAGAAAAAAATGAGGGCGCTCTTCACACAGGTTTGAAACATGAATGCATGTAAAGTGTTGCATTGTGGAATTGTGCAGAAAACTGGTGTGTGCTGTGTGGGTGATTATCCTGTTTATAATATAAACATGTATGTCTGTACCCAGTTATTGTTTCAGGGTTTCAAACTATTAGTGTACAAGATGTAAAACATAACACACGGGGTTACATTTTGAGTGAAAACAACAAAAACACGGTTCATGTCATAAGGCTTTTACATGCTCATTATATTATTATTTCGAATGCTTTAAATCAGGGCTAGTTTTTTGACCAACAGGTTTTTTTTCTGGAAAGTCTTTCGTGCTTCGTTGACGACTTTTTTGATAGTATACTATTTCTCTGGTGAGTTGGCTGTGCTTAGGATAGGCTCTGAAACTTTATTTTCACTGAAACTTTATTTTCAGTGAGCTTTCAAAAAGCCGTGATTTTACTTATAAGAAAGGGTGCACAAATCCCATCCAATACAGGAAGCAAAATTATGAAAAGACAACTTGTGGAAATGTGTTAAACAGCAAAGTGAGAGCTTTCTTTTTATTATTTTTTTTATTAGGATGCTGGGGTGTTGAGTGCGTTTTTTGTTGCTTGTACGTTTTGTTTGTTTATAATGTTTAAAATGAAGCGTACTTTGACCTAGAAAACTTTAACGAAAAGCGACCGTCCATAATAGTATTACGCGCAGTTACTATCAACAGAAACTTCACAAACTTACCTATGCACTAAGTTGCGAATCTGATGGCAAATTGGTTGTTTTAAAACTCAAAGCTCGTGGATTTTCCAGACAAGTGGGTATCCCTGAGGAAAAATAATGTCCATACTTGTACAACTACTGTGAATAACTCTTTGCATTGAGTTATACCTTGTGTGCACTACCTACTGACCGGTTACTCAACGTTCTAATGCATGCAGGGAACGACCTTATAGTTTGTTTGTCAGTGAATTCTTATAATAGAATATCTCTACAGCTGACCCGTATAGACAACAAAAGCCCACCGTCGCTACCAGGAACCGGGTTTACTTATAGTCTTTGCTCAAGCAATAAAATTGGAACTCCTTGTGTACCGTGTGCCTATTAATTTGTTTTTAGCGAATCTTATGGGCAAAATTATATGAGAGCAGATCAAGGCTTCAACAGTTTGATGTGGGGTAGAGTTAGAGTTAATAAAGGCAAAGTATATCTTTGGTTTTTGGAACCATTCGATTGTTTGAATTATATGTATATAGGCCCCTAAGACATACCTGAGAAAGTTTTATTTCCAAAAGGTGAAGGCGTTTTTTAAATATCGCCGAAAATCTGGAGCGAATTATGTCCACGCAGGAAAAATAATCTAACAGGACTACACAATCTGAGAAACGTTTCTGACAGCAATGGTTCTCAAATCATTTCTCTATGCCCAGGTTTCAAATTTTGGGGGATAAAAACCTATATCTTTTTACATAACGACGTCATAATTTCGAATTGAAATGTTTTTCAAAAGGCTTTACACTATCGCAACCTGCTGTAGGCCTACTTCTAATCAAGTAAGTTTTATTTCCATTAATTTTTAGAGTGGTTATCAAACGTATACCTTCCCTGGTAGGGCCTGTTTCACACGGGGAAGTTTACTGGCAACAACAGTTCCAGGCAATCTCCACGAAGAGGAAAAACATTCACTCGGGAAGCTCAACATAAGTGTCTTCGGGACAGTCGGATATAACAGAGAAAAGCATGATGTAGCCTACTCATGTAGTACTATTCCTTTTGCATGCAGTGCTAGCGCAGTACACCTCCAAGCATGGGGTAGAAATTCATATCTCCATGCTCCAAGTTGTGTTTTTAAAAATTGCACTGTAAAGGCCTTTACTCTAGTGGGACCTGCCCTATGATCAAAAGTATGTACAAGGACACGCCCGTAGAGTTGTTGCTCTAAACGGACAGCACAAACAAAAGAGAATAGGCCTACCTGGATGTACCATGGAGGAAGGGGGAGCTCAGTAAGTTAAACCAGCATCACTTCATGTTGCAATCGATTGTGGATGGCTTCGTGAATGAGCTTATCTCTTGTACCTCACTGTATTATCTAATCACTGTAATCTAGCTAGTAGCATTCTATGTAGTATACGAGGCTCAGAACTTAGACCACTAATATTCTTTTATCGCTAGCGAACATTAAATCGCAGCCAATTCAAACTTGAATGAAGACTACGACTGGACCTTTCGTCCTTCTGTAATAAAGAAGGCCTTGTTATTCGTGAGGGTGGACAATAGTTGCATTATAAGAATACATTGTGTTGAAAAGCGGTGGGGAGGGGAGGAATAACGCTCCCCGACCTGCATGTTCGCTGCAACCCCCCCTAAAAAAAACCACTCAAATAAAGTAGGACAGTCAAGAGGGTTAGATTTAGGATTTGAAGTTGATCTTTTCGGCTCGTGATGTGGATATTTGGAGGAGCGCTTCATTCACTGCAAACTGGCAGCAAGTCGGTTTGGGGAAAAAGCACATTTTTCGGGGGTGTTTTTTTCTGGGGTAATTAGCAAACATTTCAAACTGATGACTTGCCGAAATTGAAAAGAAATCTGAAGTTCAATTGTCCAAAAATATATCTGATTTATTTTTATGAGGCTGAGAGACTTAAAATATTTAAGTGAGTATTTTGAGTATTTTAGCAGTTGGCACTGTCCCTTTCCCCCGAATTCGCCCGCTGGTGAAACGCGCCCTCTGTTGTTAGAAGAATTTATTAAATTAACCTTTGACCTTGCAGTCGCACATGGCATAAGAGAGTAGGCCGTGCCGAGTGAAACATTCACAAAAATGGGCAAATCAAAGAAGGGAAAATCTGCCAAAATAGGGGGTGATCCTGTATCACGGTCAGCACCACTTGCAGAGCAGATACTAGAGAACAAGACAGTTAGATTAAAAGAGAGGGGTAAAACAAGACAACGTCAGGACGAAGACGAAATGGTATGTCCATGATCCATGTTTTTAATTTTATTTTATTGAGAA
>CM021539.1:10537887-10548439 GCA_010994315.2 Pisaster ochraceus | reverse complement strand
TAGCAAGCACCCTTGTTTACAGGTTTCCTCAGGCTTGCGAGCTACAGTGGTTAATTTCACTTGTGAGGCATCCGTTGTTTCATTAACAGAATTGTATAAAAACAATCATTTAAATTCTAAAAATTGAATGCATAATCAGATTAATTTTTTAAATAAAATCCTATTAAACAAACATGCCATTCAGTGTTTTCTTAAAAACCATGTAAGTTTTAGCTCCATGTAACAAAATTGAGTGTATTCTTTCTATTAGCGTAGATGTAAACCACACTTTTAATAAGACCTCTCTCATTTACATCCCATGTGGCTACAGTCCGCCTATTGTCTGTCATTTTGAAAATTAAATTGCACGTAAAGTTAAATGGAGAGAGACAGTATGGTCAAGCACATCCCACAAAAAAGAGACCTTTTTGAACAGCACTCAAGCCATATATACAGAAGAAACACAGAGAAAACTCACAGAAGGTATTCCAAGTTGCGATACTTGTGTTGTTTGAGTGCCTTGGCCAGCTTCCCAGCTTTCCTCTCATCCAGATTCTTAGCATTGAGATTTAAAATCTATCGTGGAAAATAAAGAGAATCACAAACACGAATAAAATACTGGAAAATATTATGCCATACAGGCATTTTAAGTGTACATGATTGTTGATGACCCAGAATCAAGATACCTGATAGCTATTTAAGCATCTCCCCACGATTTTTCAAAACTGGGGGCAGTTTTATCACAACTTTGGCCAAGAGATGTTGAATTGAGACAATATCTTTGCAATGTTTTTTTTTTTGCATTTTATATAGACTTTTATTTTTGTGAATTTATCTTTAATCTAAAAACAATTTATATTTGGTGTATTGACTAATATTTAGGCAGTATTGGCTTGCATTTTGGGCATATCGGCTAGTGTGCATGGCCAGCACCCTACTAATATATAACAGCTTCACTTTTTTATAAACATCAGCTCAGTACGATGCACAGAATCCTTGCCTTAGAACAAAAATCTTTACTTTATGCTTTCTCAATTAATTTAAACTAAACCAATCTGGCTTTCAGGTTGGCATGTATATCATCAATACTTACCCTGTAATTTTTGTCAAGACCAGTGGCAATGGATCCAGAGTCCGAAACTGATGAGCTAGAGGTCAGACTACCCTCTGGGTTCACTTCCTCCTTTGGACCATCCTCAGTCTTATCCTCATCCTTGATCTGATCTTGTTTGACTTCAACCTCCTCCTTTTGCTCTCTGTCTTCATCCCCTTGAACTGCCTCCTGCTTAGACTCGACTTCCTTCTCCGTTTCATCCTCGTCTTCAGTTGTATTTTGTTTTTGATCAGCTTCCTTCTCATCACTACTCGTGATGTGTTTGCCGGCATGGTTGTCCTCCTCTGCCTGGTCGTCCTGCACATCTTCCTTCTCTGTATCTGTCATTTGCTTTTCATCATCTTCATCTATCTTGTTTGAATCCACTTTTCCCCTTTCGCTATCTCCAGCTTCCTTCTCATCAACTTCATCATCTTCCTCTTTCTGTTCTGCATCTGAAGTCGCCTCATCAATCTGTACATTAGGAGCATCCCTCTTTCCTGCGTCACTTTCCGACTTTTCATCATCATCCTTGGTCTGAGCATCCCCATCATCCATATTTCCCGAAGCTGTGTCAATCCGCGGAGAGGCTGTATCACCTTTATCTTCATCTTTATCTTCATCGCTTACCAGTCTCTCAGACTGAGATTGAGAATCCTCATCCCGGCCAGGTTCTTCAGATTTTTGATCTTCTTTCTCGTTGTCACTTTCTGGCTTTTCAGGGTCATCTTTAGTCTGAGCATCACCATCATTCCTGTTCTCCGAAGCTGTGCTCCGAGGAGAGGCTGTGTCACCTTTATCTTCATCTTTTTCTTCTTCGCTTACCAATCTCTCAGACTGAGACTGAGAATCCTGGTCAGGTTCTTCAGATTTTTGATCTTCTTTCTCAATGTCACTTTCTGGCTTTACAGAGTCATCCTTGGTCTGAGCATCACTATCATTCCTGTTTTCCGAAGATGTGTCTTTTCCAAGAGAGACTGCATCACCTTTATCCTCACCGTTTTCTTCATCGCTAACCAATCTCTCAGATTGGGACTGAGCATCCCCGTCCTGGTCATCAGATTTTTGATCTTTCTCTTCCAGCATTGTAGAAACAGCTCCTGTTTCTGCCTCCTCATCTGCACTGACGACATCCTTTATCTTCTCTTTATTATCCTCAGAATGGTCAACGTCTGCAGTCATATTCCCACCCTCTTTACTAATAGAGTCATCTTGGGTTATTGCATCATCTTGCATTTCTTCTTTGCTCTCAGCTTTAATATCTTCCCTTTCAGAGTCCGACTTCTCTACCTTTGATGCCTTCTCACTGTCTGAATCAGAGCCTGACTTTATTTCAACAGGGACTGGTGAATCTTCTCTCTTTGCTTCTCCTTTCTTCTTTCTGTGTTTTTTCTTCTTTTTTCTCTCACCGTCTGAATCAGAGTCAGAAGAAGAATTAGAGGAGTCGGAATCCGATGAAGGGAACATGGACTTTATTTTATCAACAAGTGATCTGTCTTCTTTGTCGGATTCCTCCTTTTCTCCTTCTTCCTCCTGTTTTTCTTTGCTTGTATTATTCTCTTCTTTGACATCATCTGCGTCTTGGTCTGCCTTACTATCATTGGTGTCTTTGGGATTCTCAGGCAATGATGATGACGGCTGTTTGTCTTTCACTTCTGGTTCCCTCTTTTCATCTGCCTGCATGTTGTCTTCCTCATCATCATTCAGGTCGACACCTTTCCTCTCTACCTCTTTCCTGTCCTTAGCTGGGATGACTTCCTCTGCCTCTTTAGTCTTCCTGTCAGCATTATCATCCGAGTCAGAATCTGAGCTAGAAGCCACAACGGTGTCGGGCACCTTCTTATCTGCCTCATCCTCTGAGGAACTAAAAGAGCTTGAAGATGACGAAAACACTTTGTTGTGATCCTCTCCATCACTATCAGAATCGCTGTCATCATGAGCAGAGCTCTGACGCCCAGCTTCACTATGTTTATCGGCCTCCTTCACTTGGGGTTCCTTCTCCTCAGGTACCTCATGAGTGTCATCCTCCTCCTTCGTTACCTCTTGTGGCACACCTCCATCTTCTTTATTGCCCTCTTCTGCTTCTTCTATTTCAGAATAAATCGGCTCATCTTCAGAAACCTCCTTTACAGCGTCTTCCTCATCCACTTCTTCCTTGATATCTTCTTCTTCCTTGACCTCTTCTTCTTCCTTGACGTCTGCTTTAATTTCCTCATCTAGCTCATTCACTTCCTCTTTCTGTTTCCCATGATTTGACTCCACCTCAAAGTCAGAGTCTGCATCGTAGTCAGCATCATCTGGTTGCTTCTGCTCGGCATCTGACTCTGGACCGGAAAAGAAATGATCTGAATTCTTTTCCTCACTTTTTGCAGCATCTTCTGCAAAAGTACACAAAGAAAAATTGCAAATGTCATAAGCTAGGAAAAAAGAAGAAGAAAACTTGATGGCCACGACAACAGACAATGAGTTTTACGTGCGTGTTTCTTCAAATACTTTAGTTCAATGTAATTTATGGCTATAAAAGTTATATCATAATGTTGAGAAAGTGGCTTCTTATGTAGCGCTCAAATCTGTCACTCAGTGATACTCTTGGCGCTCCAACATTAGGGGCCATTTATTTCATTCCTTAAACCATCTCAGCTCCCTTGGGAGTACACAGACTGTGCTGCCAAATATGTAGCGCACCAATCACAAGAACCATCTCTGCCCTCACAGGCACCCACTTACCCCTGGGTAATTTTAGTTAAGTGTCTTGCTCAAGGACACAAGTGTCATTACTGGGATTCGAACCAGCATCCTTATGACTAAGCAAACACAACTTGAGCCTGATGCACTAAACCGCTCGGCCACGACACGCTTTTAAAAACACAGCAAAAATAATCTTCCAAACACCATCTTGATTAACAGCAACTGACCTTTCTCAGAGTCTTCTTTCACATCTTCATCTTCAAAGTCTTCATCGTCATAGCCACCCTCCGCCTTCTCTGCTTCCTCATCAGCTGGGATTAAGGGAGAGGGGGGATAAGGGATTATCATGCAATCATGCAACTAAAAAGGGATCCAACTCTCTCTTTCTACTCTAATACTTGCTTATAATTAAAGATATGCTAATGTAAAAATAAATAAAATAAAAACAAGCTTTTTTTACTATTTTAATTCCATTAATAGCTTACTGTTTATAAACTTGATCAAATGTCCAGAAAAAAACTTCTGTCCAAAAATTTTCACATTGGCACGTGTGAGCAAACTGCTCCCAAACACTTGATTTCTTATTTCAAAATAAATCAAGATTAGCATTTTAAGTAGACGTGTATTAACGCCCACAAAATCTTTGACAAAAATAATTATTTTGTACATGTGTTGTCAAAGTATTGCAGCCTTTTTACAGGCCTGGAATTTCATCTTCGAAAGGGCAAGGCCATTTTGATTTCACAAAGGGCAGAACATTTTGAAGTCTACAGGAAACTTTGAAGGGGCACCATGGCCAAGATCGGGGCAGCAGAGGCCAGTGCCTCCTTGGCTTCTGTTTGATTCCAGGCCTGATTTGATAAGTTTTCACCTGAACTGTCTCATTTCACCTGTTAATATATCCTACCATCACTTTAACACACCATGCATCTACTGGGATTGCAGATCAAAGGGCAAGGATACAACAAACTTTTAAGGGGCATGCAATGGTGACAACTAAAACCTGAACAACTGGAAAATAGGATCTGGCAAAATTACTGCTTTCAACATACATGTGTACATTGGTGTACATTGTGTTCAAGAAATCATTAAAAATCAAAGTCAACCAAATTAAAGTAAAACTGCTACTGAAACTCAAAGTGCTGTAGTGTTTTGTAACAGTGTATTCCAAAAACAATGTTCAGATGGTGCTCAGTGTTAATAGAAAACGTAACTTAGTGTGTGTTTTTATAAACCACAAGGAAAACTGACTGGGTAAATAATTTAGTGGTGAACGAAGAACAAACTTGACAAGAGTGCGATTTGAACTTGCGACCTCTTGGTTTATGTCATACAACAGTATGGCTTCTGACTGTGGTACCCCCAGAATGAAGGTTTTGCCAACTTCAGGTTAGATAGCTCAGTTAACGACATGTCAACCACTACCAGGAGGTCGGAAGTGCAAATCCTGCTCAAAACTGAATAATACTGTATTATACTGGAAAAACATTCAACTTGTAAGTTTCCTTCTAAGGAATATTGATTTAGAGAGATTTTTCTTCCTGAGTGGACATAACCGCTCCAGACTTATGGCAATATCTCAAAATTGCTACATGAACCTTATTTTTTAAATGAATTTTTCACTGGTTAGTTTGATAGTACATATCTACATTTATATTGATCTAGGATTAAAACAGTCAACCGGTTCCAAAACCCAAAGGTATACTTTGCCTTTAAGACCTGATGTTGAAAATTGCTAACAATCAGTAACAAATTCTTTCAACATACGTCAGGCCTGGAATAACACCCAGGCCATTAAAACGATGGCCTATGTTGCCCTGGTCTTGGCCTTGGTGCCTCTTCAAGAGATTCCCACTTAGATGTTTAAGACTTCCAATGGAAGTGCCGTTTTCAAAATGAAAATGGCCTTCCCCTCTCAAAGAAGAAATTCCAGGCCTAATATACATGTACCTGTGGGCAATGAAACAAGACTTTCAAAAGTGGTTCCTACAGTCATGACAGTGCATGCAATTCTAACATGAATGGTACTTGCAGACTCCAGACACAGACACAGAAAATTTAGAAGAGGAAATCTCAGAAATACGTTTCTTCACGTTTTTAAGGTGATACTACACTACTTTATTGACAAACATGGGCTCTAGCAACAAAGGAATTTGTGGTCTCCCCAGGGCTGTATTCCACTGGGATGTTAACATGTTGACTGCCGGTCATAGATTCGTAGGGCGTTCCCATTTGCCAAGTGCGTTACACATGCGCGCAAACTAAATAGGTACTTTTTGTACATAATTGTAATACAAATTCTTAGGCTGATGTCCTCCCCACTGCCAGAAGCGTACATATTTGTTGCGTTCTCAGCGATGCCAGTGTATTCAATTAACAATACAAACACCTTTCATTCTCTACGAGATACTCATAGTGGCAGAATCTGTTACACCTGTTACTACAAATATACTCTTAGGCGGCAGTCAATGTGATACAGTGTGAAAGGGCTTTACGTGTGTGTACATGTACACTGCACACGTCCCATGTCTATATACATAATAGTGAATCTCGAGAGAATGTACACAAGTTATACATGTAGTTTGTAGTTAGCATTAGATCAAAGATGTAAGTGACCAATAGCACTCTGCACTAATGATGTCACTTTTGCTCAAAATACCCGGCTGTCGGACAAACGTTCCACAACTTATGCGATCACCGCATCATCAGCTTGCCAAACTGCACTAGTAAATTGGTCAGTACATGCGAGTAAAACATAAAGTTTGGAGATGCACAGGCACCTATAGATAGTGAAACTTTACACATTGTCTGAGGTCTGGGTACTGAGTTTCTACATGTATTTTTAGCATTAGTGGAGAGTGCTTGGGTGGACTGGTTGAGATCAGCGGATTGTGTATGTATGCTTGTAGTAATTCATAATAGTGCACCCTTTTTTATGGCATGATTTTACCAACTTGATCAGCTCTCACTAGTCTATGGAATCATGCAGCATCATGAGCATTGGGGTAGTTTTTTGCTTTGTTTTTCTCCCAGCCTTTCCTAAGAAATCAATCAGTGCATGGTCGCAGAAATAAATTTGTGTGTTGTGTTGTAATTTTGCCTTAGAGAAAGACTCTGCAAGAGTCAAATTGTGAGGCCATTAAGAAGTTTTTGGCAGAAAAAAAGGACATAAATACTTATGTCACCCAGGGTCATGTTTATTAATATTTTTTAAAAATTTATTTCTGCAATCGGGTGCTGATTGGTTCCCTAGGAAAGGCTGGAGAAAAAACACAGAAAAAAAGTTAACCCAATGCTGCAAGATTCCCAAGACATTAGTGAGAGTTTATCAAGTTGGTTACATCATGCAGTAAGAGGGCGCTGTTACAAATTACTACAAACGGCACACACAATCCACTATCAATGAAGACTACATCTGTACTTTAGTACAAGACTACAATAGTACTACAAGTACTACAAGACTAAAAGTCCCTAGCTATTACGTCTTCAGAAGACGATCAGAACCACAACTCATAGGGAGATTATTATATTTTATTCCACAAACTTCACAAGAAAATATTACATGATACGTCACCCTCTACAGCTGAAGCTAATGTATCATGTAAATGTATCAAGACTGTAATGTTAGTTTTTCATGAATAGAGTCAAAGTTCAATACATCTTTGTACAAGTAGGATACATGTAGAAACGCTTGAGAAAGTCAGTTCACATTTAAGATATGAAGGAAAGTACATTGTAAGCATGAAAGTAAGACAAACATGTTAGAGCATGTCATATTTTGTAATTGTGTAAGTAGTTATATAAGTAACTGTAATTGTAAGTAGTTACATGTAAGTGTGTCACAAAGTGAAGCCTTTCTACATCTGTGCAGCTAGATTAATGTATTACATGTACTTGTACTACACATGTCCTACAGTCCTATCTGATTCAAGAGATGATTAAAATCCAAATTGAAGCCTGGCTATTCCATTTTACTCAGCTTCGCCTTGTGAAATGGAATAGTCCATATCTCAACTCGTGATTATCTTCTGTAACAATGCACCCAAATGCATCCAACAGTTGTATAATATTCCACCAATGTTTCAAGTTAAAAATACATGGCTTGTTTGGCATTCTTCTCTTATTCTGTGGTTGTGAGCAATTAAAAGACGTCCCTTCTACGATCCCTTCAACCACGTTTTGGAAATTTCTCCTGGCATAGTGCTTTAAGAGCTATAATGAAAGCTTGATGACAAGTCCTCACTCACGCTAGTGTCACTTTCAGACAAAGAACCCTTTCTCTCCACTCTGTCACCATCACCCTTCTTACTTTCATTAGGTATTTTAGAAGAAGCACTACTATCTACGCTGTCACTTTTTGTCTCTTTCTCCATATTTTGTTTCTGCAAGTTAGTTTTACTTGATGTTTTCACATCTTTTCTACTGCTTGCTTTTGAAGTTGTCTTTTGTCTTCCTTTGCTCTTCCTACTCTGAGTAGCAATACTATTAAAACCTTGGGATATTTTTATTTCATCCCCAAGGGAGCTGTATTGAGATCCTTCACTTGAGCTATCACTGCTTTTTGATAACTTCTTCTTGCTCTGTTTTTTGTATTGCATATGACCATTTATGTGAGAACCGCCCAGTGTGATTTTCTTTGTACCCGTCGAGTCCCCGGATGCATTTGGGCTGCCAGAAGTGCCCGTAAAGTCCCTGGGTGCATCCA
Organism: Pisaster ochraceus; assembly: GCA_010994315.2. NCBI lineage: Eukaryota > Metazoa > Echinodermata > Asteroidea > Forcipulatida > Asteriidae > Pisaster > Pisaster ochraceus. The sequence goes on along the minus strand of CM021539.1, from coordinate 10,539,974 downwards.
GGCTACAACTTGACCCTCTAGAGCTTTGTGAAGTATAAGTACCCTGGCTAGAACTGCTAGACACCCTAGCTACATTAGAGTTAAGCACATTACTTCCAGAGGTTCTGGGTACATCTGGGCTAGTATCACTTAAATCCCTAGTTAAATCAGGGTTAGAGTGGGTACTCTTTGTGGGTACATCTGATTGACTCTTGAAATGCTCAAGCACACCAGAGCTACAGTTAGAATCCCTTTTGACATCCCCTTTATTCCCTGCTTTTCTCTCACCTTGGGCCTGTTCGTTCTGGTCCCTTGTCTCTGGAGGCGGGGGGTCACTTTGGGTGCCCTGACTCTCCAGAACTGGTTCGGGTTCTGGCTCTGGTTTGGGCTCTTCAGTCTGGGTGTCCTTGTAGCGCTGGCGTTCCCTGCGTGCCAGCTCTGCTTCAACCATGCATCTGTGACAACATATCAAATGTAAAAAAATTAATAAACAAATCATAGCAGGAATAATCTTTTGAAAAAAAAAATGAAAAAAGGCAAGGACAAACTCACATTTATTTCAATATAAATCCACCCACAAAAAACAGGTGTATACAAGCAGACAAGAGGAAACAAATAAAAATGGACGCATCTTTCTGATGGACTTCAGACACAAAACATGAACATGAAAGAGAACAAATAAACACAACATAGGAAAACAGCATAGCAAGAAACAAGAGTATAAGTGCATCCATGTGAAACTGACGCCAACATGAAAGGTTGACTACTGCCTTTGTTTAGAGTCAAATGGAATCACACTCTCGTACCTGTAGCATGGGGAACCTCCGTCGACACGCCCAAATTTGAAGTGCCCCTTGCGCCCTCCTAGCAGAACCCCAGGGCCATATTTGTACTCACAGCAGGCACTGAGCCGCAGCACCTGGATCTGGTTCATGTAGAATGTTAGACTGAATGGGTAGCCACGGTGACGTCGAGATGTGAAAACCAGATCGGCTGTATGGTAAAAACAGATAAAACTTTGAGACCACATGGGCAAAAAATCCCACAGTACCCACGTACGAATGAGCGTTCTTGATTTTGTTTTATTCACCAACTCAAAACAAAATTGCTGTGCTGTGACGAAAAAAAGACTGTTGTTACATGTGTTATTCATTCCTAATCCAATAACTCCCTTCTAAAATAACCTTGTCAACAGCATTCTAGTCTTGGTTCAGAAAATAGGCACAATCACCCACCTGTATAGGCCTTGCTTATCTTCAAAAATGACAACAAATTGCATTGTTTGTTGGACAATTTAGCTCCCCTTGTTTTCTTCCAGTTTTAACTATATGCACCCAGAGTTTCTTCCCAACACTTCCAAATAGGCCTTTGTCATGGTGTGGCCATCTTGATTTTCTCCCATTCAAATCAATGCAACCAAACTGAGACTGGAAGGGCAAATAGTCTGGTTCCGTTTTGTTTGATGAATATTAGCATCCATTACTGTTGTTGGATACAGGGAACATGATCAAAATGGTGGCAGCATGATAAAGGCCTGCTACCCCCCATTCACAGTCTACTTACTTCCAGGTTCAACGAGTCCATGGAACACTACAAGGTTCTCTCCTCCACAGTGCTGTTGGTTGATGATGATTTCATCTCGCTTGTCCTGTCGCTCGTACTGCAGCTTCAGGTTGCTGCCACGGTATCGGATTGTGACATCGCATAGAGTCTGTTGCTGGGCAGCGTGCGGGTAAGCAGGTTCCTTACGATGCAAGGAGAGGGAGCCCTAAGGATGTTCAAGTGAGAGAAGGAAATCATAGTAAAATAAAATGCATTTCAGAAACTTATACTGCACGAATCAAAGACAGTGGAAATCAACAGTATTTTATGTGCACACTTAAAAATCCAGTAGTTCTCAGTAACAAATGCAATTTTTTTTTAGTAGCCCACTTGATGATGTCAGACAATGAGATCTAGAAAATACCTATCATTGGCTGAGAGTTGTGTGCTATCATTGGTCGAGAGAGAGAGTTTTGTATGGCCTGTATGCATGTGTTTGACATTCATAATGGCAGCCAATGCAAGGGGTCTACACAAATCTGATCTCCCCAGATGATTGTGTTTAG
>CM021539.1:10389436-10408313 GCA_010994315.2 Pisaster ochraceus | reverse complement strand
GTTTCCCTTGTGGTTTGTTACTTGATATTTGAAAGAAAAAGTGGCATTCCCTTAGGGTGATCCCTCTACTGCTGCTTCCCATGTTGTATCACAACATTGGGCACCTTGGGTGTGATCCCTGGCTGTAAGGCAGTTACAGTTTGAATGGCCTCTGACGACTGGCACCCTTGTTGGCACCAGCAACATGGGGCTTAGATAGCTCATCCGGAGCACGCAGGTTGTGAAGTCCCACTCTAGCCATTTTTTCTTTGTTCAACCCCAAACTTATTTAATGTAGCCTGTAGCTTTGAACAGCACTACGATCTTTTGTGTGGCGCTTTAAATGGCTGTATGTATGTATTAACGAAAATAATCACATTGCAGAAAGCTCCAGTCAGGAATTTCTGAGTTTATGCCACAACTCAGAGACTATTCATCCTTTTCACCCATTAGGTGTGTTCAATTAAGTTGAATTGCTTGGGACTTTAGACTCAATGGATGAGCAGTTAATCTGCCTGGAGCAGTCGCTGCCCTACTGGTTTATGAATGATCCAATTATGTCTCTGTTCGGACAAGGAATTACATGGAGATAACAGGTGTGAGCTGTCAGATGGAAAGTTTGTTTCATATGAGCCTCTTTCTTTAATGGAACTTTCCCCTAATAACTAATCGCCATTTACCACAGTCCCCCCCCTTTTTTTTGGGGGGGGGGTTCACACTCACCTCGTGTTCCACAGTTTGTCCCGGTAAAAAGGGGCGGGCACTGACAGAAGTAGTCTTGCTCATAGGTCTTTGCTGATTGTTGAAAACACTCTCCCTCAATACACGGGTTTCCTGCACATGGGTTATCTAACATGAGAAACAAAAGAACAACCAAATGCAACAAATTATACATTGTACACATGCCTACAAAGAAAAAAAGTGACACATAAAAACCTCATAGGAAAGAATCATTACCGTTTTTACGAAGAGCCACTTATGTCCAAACGCTTGATTGAGATTTACATTTTTACACTGTGCTTGGCTTAAAACTGCAAAATATGCGACACTAAAGACATGGTTTGCATGTAAGACCTCTCATATGATTTTGGGTTAGCTTAACATCTCCATTCATTAACTAATTTATTCAAATATATTGGCTACTTGCTATAGTAATTTAGCCAAAGATACGTGTCTCTTCGTGAAACCTAAAATGTGACATGTCCTACTTAAACACCCAACTCGTTAACATGTTTTTTACATACATGAAAGGAGCACACATGTCACGTGATCACACGCATAAGTGGCTCTACGTGAAACCTAAACAACATTTTGACCTGCATTTTTTACTCTTCTGTTGCAATGTATTACAATGCTGAAAACGCAAAATGCAATTGTTGAGATAAAGGTCCCCTTCCTGTAATAAACAATAATTGTGTTGAGAAAATGGTGGCGACATTACAGTTAAGTGTGCATTAGTCAAGGACCAAGAAAATAATGTTGTGCTCTTTATATCTTCTCACCCTTTGTGCATGTGGTCCCAGCTGAACCATCTTTACATACACATTTGAAATTTGAGTCATCAAATATGCGACATCTCTCAGTGCTGTTATCACACAGCTGATATGAATGGCGGCACCAACTGTTTTCCAATTTTCCTGTAAGAAATAAACCCAGATCAGATTAAGGAATCTGGCGTCTTGCATTTAAAGCACATGGATCCCTGGGAACAGACTGTGCAAGTCTCGCCCTAATTCGAACAAAGGGACCTGTTAAATGAAGGCGCGAGTTTGTTTCCTTCACGCGTTGAAGCAATTTACTTGGGACAATGGTCCCCAAAATGTTTGAATTTGTTCGGGACTTGCACAGTCTATTCATGGATATGTGTTTTTATCCCATCTTTAGTGGGGCTGTGAATTCCTTTGGCGTTCCTTGGGATTTCCAATTGGACTGAGTTGGTCTGAGATTTTATTCCAGTTGGAATATATACAGTATTCCTATATAAACCAACTCACACCAACTCAATACCAACTTTTTTGCAACTGGATACACAAATGGAATGAATTGGACATTTTGGTAAGGTACTGCAGTGCATTTTTCAACAATTCTTTAATAGATGTTAAATTTTCATCGGGGATTAGTCAAAAGTTTGTTTTTTACCCTAACACCGACTCAGGTAAAGTACTACACATTCAGTACTTTCACAAGTCCTGTGAAAAAACCTAGAATGGCAAAGGTCACGGGTTCGAATCCCACCCGAGGAATATACCTGTGTCTTTTTTCCTAAGGTACTCTTAAGTGCACAGTGCTTTACACACACCGGTGTATGGTTAAAAACCAAATATCATCAGCAAATCTTCATCAATTCCATCCATCAATATATATATATAGTGTAATAAGCTTGCTACCCGCATTTTTGTGTGTGGTAGATAGACAATGCATCCCCTTTCAAAATCAAGCGCTGAAACTGGTTCTGCATTCCAATGTCACCCTATCCCCACCATGTTTTTCTTTAAAAGTATTATACAGGATTGGTAGGGATAAAAAATATTATTGTTTAATATTAGTCTGAAAGGTTCCTGATTATGAAATTCATACTAGAACCTATTTTCTGTCAAATATTTCCATCTGAAATATTCGAGGAAACTACTTGATGAAAAACCTTGAAAACCTTGAAAACAACGACCAAAAGTAAGGACAATGTGTTTACATGCTGGAATTTGTGCATGGTTTGTCACTATTTTCTCCTGACTCACACAATGCAATAAACACAAGTTGTCACAGGTTTGTTAATTTATTTGTATTTGGTTGATCACACACAGACTGACCTCTGGCTGCAACTGCTTTTCCCCTCTACCAACCCTGTATAATACCTTTAACTGCCATAAGTTTATATAAACGTGCTTTGAGCACAAGGGAAGAAACATTGCCTCGGGGTGGGTTTCAGCAGTTACCCGGAGTGTCAGTGAAAAGGCACTATGTCAAAAAAAATTATAATAATAAAAAGGAATGAAACAAAAAATGATAACAAAAGAGAAAAATTTTGAAACTTGTTTAAACTCTCCGTGGCCCAATTTCATAAAGCATGTAAGCACAAACATTTGCTAAGCACAGAAAAATGTTGCTCAGCAGAAACTGGTTACCAGCTGAAATTCCGTAAAGTTCAAACTGTTTTGAGTGGTGTCCAACTCATTATTTATTTATTTTTTGCTTTCTAATAGCATAGAAATTTGCTAAGCAGTGTTTTCTGCTAGCTTTATGAAATTGGGCTCTGGATGGATGCATACAAACCAAATTGGTGCCAACATATTCTATGAATTTTTCACCTCACATCTTGTGTAAGAGGTAATGAGATAATAACAAGACCAAAATATACGCAAATTTTTGCATTGCCACAAAAAAAGTATATCCCTTTTTCATGAAGTTTGTTCGGTCAAGCTTGGTATTGGAACCTTACCCTTGTAAATGTGCAACCCGGCTGCTTGTTTGAAGCTATTGGACCCAATCACTTCAATCTTTCTCTCCAGACTGAAGTCAAGACGGAAAAGAGATCTTGAGGTCCAGTCAGTCCAAAACAAATGGTTCTGATAGTACCAAAGGTCAAAGGGATGGATGTCATGTGAGGTCACGTTGGCATACTGGACTCGATTTCCACCTTCAAAGTCAACGGATTCGATAGTGTTGAGCCCAGCATCACACCAGAACAGTCTTCTATCTGTTAAGGTTAAAACAAGTGAGTACATTTTTAAAAAGATGTCCTTAAGAGAATTGTTATACTAATTTAACTGTTTATTGTTGTGGTAAATGCTCTATAATTGAAATCAAACAAGTCTTTGTAAAGAACAGGCTGTGTTTTCAGATTTTTTTGGAAAATAGCTTTTGTGTAAAAGTGTATATAATCTTTAACACATGTAAATTTGCAAAATCTGCAAAAAGTGTTTCTATAAAAGGCGTGAAAAGTCTTACAAATACCTACCACCTGTACATGGGGGCCAGCCCTTGTGCTCAATAAAATTGTCCCACTTTTTTCCAAGGGCCAAAATATTATGGCTGTTTTGAGCACTGTTATACTCAGTACTTTTCTGAGTTCTGTGAGAAAAGTAAAAACAAAACCAACAGCCCTGATGCAAAAGTAACATAAATCATCGGGGTACTCGCTGCTAAAAAACACAATTCAAACTGTCTCTAGCCAATGGGCTATTTCGGTGGTCTAGTGGTAAGGCCATCTGCTCTAGGACGGCAAAGGAACCCCACTGGAAAGTACAGAGTATACAGAGCTTAAAATTCACATCGTTGTAAAGGCAAAAACCAGATGATAATATTCTACAATCTGTTTTTCAAACAATTATCCAATGAGTGTAATGTCCTCAGAAATGTCAGGTTACTGTATTGTGCCGATCAGCCCCAGTCTATCTATGATGACATTTTCTTAGCTAATGAGAGGCCGTCCCAATAGTGACTTTGGTGTAATGCGAAGGAGCAGCTATAGGAATATATTCCCCTGTTTCAGAAAGATTTGGATCATCCCCAAAAGTCTCAATGCAAATTTTATATATCAAGAGCATTACGACGCAAATGTTGTTGGTTGTTGTTGTTGTTGTTGTTTTTTTTTTTTTTTGGGGGGGGGGTTTCCCCCACCTATCACACACAATGTGAATACTTCCTTCTTCTTGTAGTTCTACATTGAAAACCACTTTTTGATTTTTATAGTCAGTGGTATTAGCTCCCATTGCTGTTAGCAACTTCCCATTTGGTTTTATACACGGAAGCGAAGCCTCAGGGTCAAGGGGATGCACCATTACAGGCCCTCCGTTTCCTATTGGCTGTCTGCCAGCACTCTCTGATTACATACCCTCCAGATCAAGTGCCAATCCATTGGGCCATAATAGTTCTGAGTCAACGAGTACCCTTCTAGATGTTCCGTCGGTGTTAGCTCGTTCGATCTTTGGAGAGCTGCCCCAATCTGTCCAGAACAGTAGCCTGAAATAGGTTTCAAAACAGAATTTATCAATGAGTTTGGTAACGCTATAGTTCAAAAACATGTAAGTAGAGTTGAAGGCATTAAAGGGAATGTATACCTTTGGTTTTTGGAACTGATTGTTTTAATCCTATATAATTGTTGATATATACAATCAAACTAATCTGTGAAAATTTCATTTCAAAAGGTGGTAGCAATTTTGAGAAACGTTAGTGACAGTAACATTTCTAAGATTCGAGTTTTTGGGAATAAAAAATGATTCTCAAAATGCGTTATACTACCGAAAGCTGCTGTACTTCTAACCAAGTAAATTGTTATTGCCATTAGTTTTAAGAGTGATAACCAAACGTATACAGATCCTTTAAACTCTCCATCGGCTCATTCAGAACGATTTTGTCTCAAATTTACTTTAAATGACTTTGCAAAGAAGCAGAGACATTGTTACTTGTTGTCAGGGTCCACGACGATCGCCCTGGGCTCCACGCCATTCTGAGTGACATCTGAGAGTTCTAAAACCACTGTCCTTTCAAGCCCATCCAATGTAGCTTTCTCTATCAAGTCACTGCCCGCATCGGTCCAATACATCATCCGTTTCTCGAGGTCAAGGGTCAAACCATCGGGTACTGAGAACAAACAGTCCATCGTAATAATGGGTTAAACTTCCAAGTGGTGTAGCCGGAGTGGCAGGAGCTCGGAACCCACCCCCCCCCCCCAATCGAAGGGTTCATTACATTAATTTGCCCTCTACCTCCCCAATTATTTCTTTACCTGTGCTTACCGCCCCCCCCCCCACAACCAAAGTCTGGTTAGTCCACGGGTTGAGAAATTGGTCCATTATAGGATTTAGAGAGTTTTCGCAAGCGCAGGATACATATACAGATACGATAACCGAATCCGTTCACGTTAGATGCGTGTCAGATTTAGTTTCGTAATCATAGTTTTATGTGTCAAACCTAAGCCAAAGTATCATACTTTAGTAAGTTTTGCGAGCAAAACAAATCAATTTTTTTTGTTACGTTGGAGAATTTGATTGAATGGTATTTTTGTTTAACTGTTCGTTTTCGGACCCACACGTTAAACGTGTGTGAAGAAAGTTTCCAGCCAGCCTAGGAAAATAGAGACCCTGTTTACACTGAATTAAAAAAAAAATTATTGTTTGCTTACAAATGACCTACAAATTGATATCTATATATCGTGAATGACACCTTTAAAAGCAATACCGGGATTTTTGTTGTTGTTAATCTGGGGCAAAAATGCAACTAAAACCAGCCAAATGGTGTCAGTTTTTAACGTATGTACGTGTATGAGCACCCGTTCCCGTTGTCAACGTGCATGCAAAGCATGGAAGCCGTGGTTAGGCGTCACATGAACACACAAAGTGTTCACGTAACCGTATCTGTACCCGTAGCCATGCGAAACCTCTCTAGTGTCAACATCAGTGACACGAGGTCATATATAAGATTTTTAGTAAAATTGATTAAAAATTTACAAAGGGTGTTTTATTTTTGTCTGAATAAATTGTACAAATTAGTTTTTTGTCCAAAAAGTAATTAAAAAGATACAGGTCATAACAATAAAATTACGTCATAATTTGTTAACATGGTCCGAGCAACAAAATTGTATCTCACACATAGGACCTTGTTGCACTGTGAACATTATGACGCTATTCAAAAATAGCGGACTGTCTCAGTTCACGAAGTAAATGGAAAACCGCACAATTTCTATGTATAAAAAAAAATTGTGTGGATCATTAAATTAAACTTTTAAAACATCTTTCCAACCATATTCATTTCATAACACTTTTTATAGCCCAAAGCTCCCAATCTAATAACAATTGTTCAAAACATGGAAAGGCAAATTACTTCCTTTTCCCCATACGGAATAATCCTCACAGCTCAACCATGTCTTTCTAATGTGCTTCTGGAAATTTCTGGAAACCAAGATTGTGTAAGGGTGACATAGCGAACAATACTGAAGCCTGAGGTTTTTATTCCTTTGAATTCATGAGTTTACTCCCAGCCTAGGCAGAAATAAATGCTGTCACATGCACATCATATTATTGAAATGCTGGCGCAGTTTTGAAAATATAATGTCTTGATTATTGAATTAGCAAAGTACTTGATGCATCAAGGTACCTTTTAAAACAGGGTTTACTTTGGGTAATTGTCACAGACCAGTATCTTTACTACAGTGTTTCCCAACATATGCATGAAATAAAAAACCTGTAAACATTTGGGCTTGACTGGTCATTGAAGTTGCAAGAAAAATGTATGAAGGCAAGAAAATACCCTTGTTGCATAATGAGCGCTTTCAGATGAATGCGAAAGGCTTCATGTCTGAAGCCTTTCTCACATTAAAATGTTGAGGGGGGGTATTACCTCTTTCTCGAAACTGCATTACTTTAAAGGAAGCCGCTTCTAACAATGTTTTGTACTACAACAGCTCTTCAGTAGTCTGTACTGTAAGTTTTTATGGTCAACTTGTGGAGTAATTACCAAAAGTACACCCTGCCGTCAACTCTGCATGATCAGTAACTTGCTTAGTCCTTTTGTACAGCTAAGTTAGCAAAACTGACTCTTAATTGGTAAGGAAAGAGGATATTAGAGTTTCAAAATAGAATTATATGCCTCGAGTTTTGATAAGCTTTCATATCCAGAATCCCTTCAAATTTCGCACGCACAACCACATGTTCTCAAAAGGGATAACGGATACCAAATTGTAACCTGGTAAAAAAAAATCATACTCAGTTATTCCGGGGGGGGGGTACACATGCCCCACTCATGTAGCAGAAGTGACCACCAAATTTGATGGGGTTTCAACAATTTTAAGGTTTGTTCTCCGGCAAGTTTATTGAAAACTACACGGTGGAAAGAAATTTACTACTCGAAAAGTTCATACAGTATGGCACTCTCACAATACATTCTAAGTTAGAGCAGACAGTGACAAAATTTAAAGAATCAATACAAAGACCAGGGCTCGATTTCACAAAGAGCTTAGATTGACCTAAGATATTTATCAATCTTTGATACTAAAAAAATTGTGGTAAATCACTAAGGTATAACAACTCATCTTAAGATGAATTTTAGTGTTTTGGGAAATCGAGACCTGGTATGAACAAACCGGACTTACTTTGAAGGCCTTTTAGTAGAACAACATGACCGGACCCGTCCAGCAATGAACGACTGATGCTCCCACGTTCAACATCTGTCCAGTATACCATGCCATCTACAGGATCATAATCGATGGCAAGAGGCCTCCCTAGCCAATCTCCGATCCCCGGGATGGAGGTGAAGTTGAAGGTGTCCGTAGAAGCCCAAAATAACCCTGGAGGGTTGAGGTTGGCTACCAACGCCAGATCATAGTTTACTGTTTCAATGAAAAAACAAAACATGTTGCGGCCAAGCGGTCTATTTCGCCAGACCCAAGCCCTGGTGTTGTCAGCAGCAGAGTGTGGGTCATGCCACTTGTACAAAATACCCTTGAATAAGGCACTTAACCATAATTACTTTGTGAAAAGTTGGGAAGGTAGTACATTCTGCTCTACTAGCCAGGCTCCTAGTGGAAGCCTACATACTTACGGACTGTGAAGGGGGTAACCCTGTTTCAGCCCCAGGATTAGGTGGGCACGTGCCCCTGGTGACAGTTGATTTGGGTTGGCAGCCTTATTCAGTTAGAGATAGCCCTCACCTTGAAATGGCCGACCGACCTTGTGATGTTAGGCAATATGTCATATAAAAAATATATATATAAATAAAAAAAATTTTAAAGGACATTATAAGTAATGTGTGCATTTTGATAGGGCCAGTATCAACATGAAATTAATCATGGGTGAGATTGTACCACACCCTGATTTGACTCATTTACGTGGTTATTTTTGTAATTATTGAGAACCAAAATAGAAATAGTGATGAAGTTCTTGAAAACGAGAGAGTGTAGTAACGAACTTTTTGTTTCTACTGGAATTTGGGTATATGCATTAGAGTTAACTTTTCATCATGTGCCCCTAAGGTAATGCTGTAAGCCCTTCTCCCAGGCACACTATTAGTGTACTTTTAGTACTTTTTCCAGTAACAAAAGGCCTTAAGCAATAAAATGGCTCCTGATAAAAAACCGATGAGGCGTTACAGTAATTATTTTTGTTGCTAGAATTATCCAAAAGAGATGTTCTCCCATTCCCATGCAAAATGTAACCGTCCTATGATGACTAATGAATGGCAGAAAACCGATCAAACTTTCACATTCAGTTGCCTTAAAAGACAATTTTGCACAATAATTACTTCGGTAACTTTTTGTTACGTCCTTCTTCCACGCACACAACGTTTTTATGTTCAGTCTTACTTTTTACCCCTTTAGTGCCAAGGAGTACTTCTTGCCTACAGAATGTCTTCTGTTACAGACTGCTGATGGCCAGAGAAAAAGTCAATGCAATGGTAAGGACATTGTATTCATTTCTTCGTGTTTAAAAGCAGGGGATACTTTTTGTAATTGCCAAAGACCAGTCCTCACTTGATGTATCCCAACATATGCATAAAATAACAAAACTGTGAATTTTTTTGCTCAAATGTTCATAGAAGTTGCAAGAAAACAACAAAAGGAAAAAATTTGGGGTTAAAAATTACCTCTTTCTCTGAAACTGCATTACTTCAAAGGGAGCCGTTTCTACCAATGTTGTATAATGTCAACAGCTCTCCAGTGCTCTGTACCAAGTAAGTTGTTATATGGTCATTAACTTGTGGAGCAATTACCAAAAGTACACCCTACCTTTACCTTGTAATCCATCCGCCCTTGTGCACTGTGTATAAAAAAGCCCGGGGACAAGACACATCCCCATTTGCCGCTCTGATCAGCGACCGATGACTTCACCATACCGTTTAGTATATTAGAATGGTACACTTTCGCTGAAACCCTGAAGACGGAGATTGGAACTGATTTGTAGTATTTACTGCTGCGCGGCAACTATCTCTCTGGCGGAAAACACTTGTTTGTTTTAGGTTTAAGGTTATATTTGTGACTTTGAAAAGTTTGTCAATTAGTATATGTTAAAAAACAAAAAACAAACTAGACTAAATGGAGAGGAGAAGAGTCAATGTCCTCTGAAGCCTTAGAATTATAATAAATAACAATATTAAAAACTTATAAAGGGCAAAAATCCACAAAAACGCTCATGGCGCTAATACACACAATAACATGCACATTTACAATAATCAAAATGGAAACTTAGGCCTAAAAGCTAAGAAGAAATAAAGAATACATATAAGTAGTAAAGAAATACAAACTAAAACAAAGACAAAACATAAGTTAAAACAAACCATTTACTCAAATACTTGATTGAAAAGATGTGCATTAAAAGCTTTCTACAATAATTTTAGGGTAAGACTAATAGAGGATCAAAAAGTATGGTTAGGCCTACACTCAAGTGTTACAACGCCTTCATGTTAGCACAATATATGGTTGTCGGGACATAGGGGTAACAGAACCCAGGGCACGGGCGTCAGAACCTACAGGGCAGGGGTTGTCAGAACCTAGGGCAGGGGTGTCAGAACCTAGGGCAGTCGGTACAGGGTTTCTGCGGATCCTTTTATAAAAGTGTACTACAAAGTCTTAGATTGAACTATCACAATTTAAGGCCTTAAGAAGTTATTTGAGGTCTTAAAAAAATCGATGAAGTGTAATGAATTTTCCTCTCAGCTCATAAAGAACCGAATTACGCTCTGTGTAAAAAACGAACATAAAGTGCGACAGGGCATTAGCTGTTTGTCCCCTGCTTTAATCACTTGCTTTTGGACCTAAATGTTTGTTAACGGTAGCATTAAAACAGTCTTTAAAGGTCTTAAATTTGACTTTTTAAAATGTGCAGATACCACACAGGCACAAAAGAACACACTCGTGCACCAAAATCTTTTTTTCCCCATCCAATTAAACATCAATGTTTTACTTCTTTTGTTTCAAACTTGGGTTTTAACTAAGAAAAAATTGACTGGAGCGGGACTTGAACCAACAACCTCCAGATTAACAGACCGGCGCTCTACCAACTGAGCTATCCAGCCCTATGTTTGAGGTTTTCCTATTAGCTGCCGTGTAGCCAGGGATCACACCCAAGTTTACAATACAACCCGGGAAGCGGCAGCCAGGATATCACCCTAAGGGGATGCAACTGTTTTACATTAAATATCAACTAATACACTGCAGGGGAAACTGACCGGGTAAATTTTATAATTTTGGTTTGAACAAGCTCAAGTTATAAAATTTAACCAGTCAGTTTCCGTTGCGGTTTATTGCTTTATGTTCTTTTGTTTCCCGAAACTTTGTTGAAAGACAGTTTAAACAACATTACCTTTATCGTTACCATCCACTGGATAGCAGCAACAAAAACACAAAATGGCAAGCACTGTAATTTGCATGCCACCAAGTCTCATGGTGTAGGCTTGTCTCAGATTATAGAGAAAATACCATTTGAAGACGGTGATGTGGGGAAATATGTCGCAAGAGTAAGCGGCCAGATGTCTGTTCCTCGGAATGTCTTCGAACAAACTGCAGCCAAATTGTGTTGATGTTCAAAGTTGTTTTCATGACTATAAATATCAAGATAAAGATGTTGGATCGATTGACACTGCATGGCGAAACAATCAATGTTGAACCTTGTGCTGGACACGATTCAAAAGGGGCTTTCCCTAAAAAATTGCAGCGACCTTAATTGTTGACGCTAATGTTTCCAGACTTTTCTGTTGTGATAATCTGTTTCCTACATTAGAGTAGAGAATGAACCAAAGCATGTTTTTGTATTGCTATATTTTGGTTGCTCCAAAATCAAAGTTCCTGGTTAAGTTTTTACAACTGTTTAAGATACTATCACCATTTTTTTACAGGCAGGGTGTACTTGGCTAAATGTCAAACACGTCCTCACTTGGTGTATCCAAACATATGCAAAAAATAACAAACCTGTGAAATAATGAAAGAAACAACCTTGTTGCACATAGTTGTGTACTTCAGATGTCTGAGAAATGCTTCATGCTCGAAATCTTTCCCAGTTTCAAAACTACGCTCCTTCAAAGGGAGTCGTTTCTAACAATGTTTTCTACTACCAACAGCTCTCCAGATCTCTTTACAGATACCTGCCAGACCGGATATTGGCAGATGTACCTTTGACCTAGCATTCATTGCACACGAAGACTCGCAGTCAATTCACACGTACATATGTTCATATTACATAGCAAATAAAACAACACTACATGACGGTAGTTGCATGAAGCAGACGATCGAAAGTGCAAGCTGGCAAACTACATCACGGCTTACGTCACAGCACGTTTATCCAATGAAATAATTGGGTCTGTAAAACCAGTGCCTGTCTTTATCCTTACGGATAAAGACAGGGGACCAGTCTAGTTTTTATGGTTACCGTAACTAATTCTTGGAGTAATAACCAATGGTATATCCTCCCTTTAAGTAAATAAAAAAGTGAATATAATAATAACAACAACTGTATTTATATAGCGCCTAACACCTTCAGCAGAAAGTCTCTAAGCGCTCAGGAGAACAACAGGAAAATTACATGTACGATGAATTGAACAGAAACGTTTTGAGAAGAGTCTTGAAATGTGAGATGGTGGTAGCTTGTTTGATGTGAAATATAGTGGGTTACAAAGCTAACACGAAAAATAATGATAAAAGCAATAATTGACACTACAGAATGAACATGTACGTTAAAGGGATGTGTTGAACATGTTATACCTAAAACATTTAAATGTAAAGACCAGCTTGATCGAAAACGGTAACAAGTGATCTTTGCTGAAATTTAATGAAAATGTGTTAAATCAAAGAGGAAATTGAGTTCGCGCAAGAGTAGACAGATTCAATCAAATTGAATACCCTTCTCTGGTGCTTTTCAGAAAGATTGGCGAAAAGCCCCCGCGCATCATCACTTATGTTACGTCATTTTAAAGATCTCTGTTCTGCATCATAGCCGCTTTGTAACAACAACAAAGCTACAAGCAACAAATTATGTCATAGTATTGTCATTAGACTCGCGCCGTCAACGGCAGAAGTGAAGCAAGTTTTGCAAAACCTTGAGGTTTGGGTCTAATTTTTTGAACGATAAACAAATGCACTATAAATAAGTTTAAATAGCATTCCCATTAACAAATTCTCACCCAAGTAAAAATTAACCGACTGAGGGCTAACAGCCACCACTTAAACCACTCACCCTTTTAAATAAACGGTTAATACAGACACCATAAGGCCTGGATAATCATTTATGAGATTTTTGTTGTACTATCCAATAAAGGCAACATGATTTGAAGATGTTTGCTTCAAAAGTCAAATCGGTACATTAATGTTTGACAAAATGGTAAAGTTTGGGTGAAATACATTTGTAAAACTTCTTGGGGATTTTGTCTAGAGAACTTTCTGTTTTTGTGGGTTTGTTTCCTGTTTTGAAGCAAAAAGGGCAAACAGATTATTTTTTACAGAGTTAAAAAACATGCGAGTGGTTCTTGTCACTCGACATGATGTAATTGTCAAGGGCACTAATGTCAGTATCAAAAGTCTAGGTCATAGACTGAGAGGGTTGGGGTGCACTAGTTTTCAGTTTTGTTGCTTTCCATTCTTACTTATTGTATGTTTTCCCTAATTTTTTTTTTTCTTCTGTTTTTTTCTCTGGATATATTACACATGTATTGTTTACATTGTCGATGCACCTTGAACATCTTTTTAGATTGATTTGGGGCATTATTGACTAATTGTTATTTCATCTTAATTATCACAGCGTGCAAAAGAAAGAGAGAATTTTCCTTTGTGCTGGTAGCCCCTTAGATCTCAAGGGTCTTTCTCAAAATCCTCGCTGTTCCCAAAAGCACCGCCTTCTGTAACAGACCTACCCTCACATTTGTCCCTATTTCATCTGGACGTTTTCCCGGTGCTTTTGGAATGGTGCCAAGTGCTTCAACCGCCACAGGGACTACTTTCACTTTCATCTGCCAAATCTTACGAAGTTCCCTGGCCAGGTTTTGGTACTTCTGGATCTTTACTACCTCCTTAATTCGAAGCTACTATTTTGCAGTACACATAACAGTCAGCACTGTGTGTGGGTGGGTGAACATGTCTACGCATTCAAACCGAGGACTTTAGCAATAGGGATTCGGAAAAAACCCCATCGGGGACAGTCCTCGGTTTGTTTCGTGTACAAAACCAATGGGAACGTCGCTAAAAAGACTAAGTCCACAGCATTGTGTGTGTGTGTATTCCTTTTTCACAATAAATAAGGGGTACAGTTGTAAAAACCTAAAGGTAAAAACTATTTTCAATTTCGTAAAATGGTTTACAGGTTTTGATATTTGCTAGATTTATGGCCGCGGTGCCGATCGCGATCGTTCACTGCACCATAAGACAAGGTGCTGCATTTTTATTGTGCCTATGTGATAACAGTAATAAACGGCGCCGTATTGTTCGATCACCCGCCGGTCATCCATCGCACAACAATGGTGTATTTGTGCTGTACAATACAGTAAGTCAAAATGCCCAGGTAAAACCAACAGTCGGCACGCTTTGCTTGGCTGTTGATAATTAACTCAAGAATGCTTGGCTAGGCTCGACTCGGTGCACGTTTGTGACCAAGTAAAAGGTAGCTGCACCGTGAGGTTCAGGCCCGATTCTGTACCTTTGGGGTAAGGCTACTCAAACATTGACAACTAAGATGCGGGGCATACACCTTGCGTACGATGAGAGAAAAGGTTAATTGAAATTTCCCTAATGTGCGTTGTCGACGAACAGCGATCGTTGAATCGAGAATATGTAGTTGCCAGATCGTCGTGAAAGGTATTGTGAGCAGATGCACGCCAGTTCTTTGTATTTTAACAATGAACATGGTGAGAAAGGAATCCCAAGATGAAAAATTGAGAAAAGAGTCAAAGGATGACTTTGTGGTTTCATTTTTCAGAACAAAGAACTTTTACTTCCTGCACTTTTCACAGCATTTTTGTGGCCTCCTTCGCTTGGGTATCTGTTTTGCTAGTCTTTGCTTTGTCACCCTGTTTACTGTTGATCCCTTTTTCAGCAGTGCTCTCCGAATAACTGAATGAAACATCATCTGTATTATTATTGTGTTTTTTATAGTCTCCTCGGATCTGTGCTTTTTTTTTGGGGGGGGGGTCAACTTATCTGGGAGTAACTTTATATCTAGGTGGCCCACGGTCAGGCGGTAGTTTGTGTCTAGGATGTCCGGGAAAATTATTTTTGTGTAAAAAAAATATATAAATAAAAAAGTTTATTAGACTGTTCAGACTTAAAGATCAACGTGAACGAATTTAGCATTATTGTTTTTTAAAGTTTTTTTTAGAATGGTAAATAAGTGCGTAATGATTACATAGAAATGAGGGAACCCCAAAGAAATTGTGTCATAATGTCAACAACAACAGCGACGGCGACGGCGACGGCGACGACGACGACAACAAAACTTCTCCTTAGGCTTGAACCGCTAAAAAAATTGTGAAATAGCAATTGTTGTTTATTTAATAATTGATAAAAGGTGTTTTATTTAATCTTAATTTCTTAAAAAGAGCTACGATCGGTGTATACTGTAGACCCCAAACTTGGCAACGCCCAGAAAAGGGCAGTGAGAGGACAAATTAATCTGCAAGGCTTGGTTCGCTTGGTTAAGTAAGCATAGTCAGCTGTCTACGTGGTTTAGTAAATCCATTCATACAAATAAAATTCAATTTTTGCATATTACATTTAAGTAATAACCTCTTTGTATGGTTAAGTAATCCATATGGGTGCTGTAGTGATCTCCTAATTTGTTCGAACGGTTTAACAAACCATTGGGAATTTCAAGGTTAAGTAATCCATTTGAACGATTTGTAATCGATTTGACTAGTTTTCGCCAGGTTTGGTATTTATTTGATTGAACGAGTTAGTATTTCACTTGAACTGAGGTTGAATAAGCCGTTTGTGAGGTTCAGTTATCCATTTATTTATGGATTACCAAATCGACTTATTAAACCATTTTAACACATAATACGTAAACTGTGTACAAATAAATATGTTTGAACTTATAATCTATGCTAATGGATTATTAATTCATTCAACAGCTAGACTGGACTAAACCTTGCAATAATGGATTCAATCTAGAGGGAAAATCGAATGGTCTTTATAGGTCACTCAATTATACGGAACTATATACAGAGCCATAAAGGGACATAATAATGACGAAAAACAATTGAGCAGATAAAGAAGTTGAGTTATTTATTTCTGTGCTCAAGATAATTTGTTTTGTGTAATCAAAGTAGTTTTTTTGCGTGCCAAAACTTGAAACAATTTAGATCGCTTGAATAATTTATTTTGTGTACTCAAAATAAAGTATCTTGTGAGCTTGAAATATTTTTGCACTCTTGAAATAATCGATTTGGATTTCGAGTTACATGTACACTAATTAGTTGAGGTTGTCCGGCTGTAAAATGTTGGCCTTTGCAGTTCATCAATCAGTTATATAAACACACAACTTGTTTGAGTTCTTCATTTATAGTGCTCAATTTTATTTTTTTGTCTCGAAATCATGTTGAGCAGTCGAAATAATGCAATACCATTTACGTTGTCAAGTTAACTAGAGGTTTAAAACCAATTGGGTTGTAAAGGGCATAATTATTTCTGGTTGTAATGATGTATTGTTGGTGTTATTGTATTAAAATCGTTATTGTAATTTTCAAATCGGCGTGCTTCATAAATCTTGTGTGTTTTTTACTCCAACGTTGCTATACACAGAATAGTACATTACCTAACTCTGAAAAGTGGAAAGTTGGGACTTCATTCTTTATTAAAATGACTCGTTCGAACAAACAAAATATAGCATTGGGCTAAAATTCCGTATCTGGCCACCTCTTAAGCGTCCTTAATTCAGGTCATATTATACCCTAACCTGTCCAGAAGGGTTGACAGAATGTATACAGTGAGGCACAGGCACTTACATTTGAATAAGAGCCATTTTGAGTCTATGGTGGTTTTGACAACGCGGCTGATCACTGTAGCCCTACTCCATTTTAGTTCCTTTGGCATGAGTGTGCGAGAGCGCTTCAATTTACCTTTGAAACGATAACAACAATAATTCATTTTAGCTACCAAAAATGCAAAGTCTATCCATTAAAAATTCCTTAGAATGTGGTGGCCAGATACATTTTCCCCTAAACAAATATTAGAAACAAGAAACAAATGAATAAAAAAGAGTTAGTTTTCCATCGTATGGGGGTGGAATTCACCGCACTCTGATGATTACGACGAGCGACAGTCCCAGGCAGTGATTAACTCCTTGAAGTCAAAGCCGCTTACACTGCAGCCCTTTAAAAATCTGTCATTATTATTGGAGTGCGCCCTCACTAGTTCAATTTGTGAGAAATGGAGGGATATTTGACTTCTCCGCCAACAAGTCACTGTGTTTATTTAATGAGTAGTGTATTAACCTTCAAATATACCTGATTGTTTACCAAAGACGTGTCCATGTTTTGAAGGAATGTTTCAAGTGAACAAATTTTACAGTATTTGTATTTTTCTTGTCGACCCCACACTACAATTTTAATTCCAGTCTTGTCGTCATACACGCCCACTTTCTAAGTAAAACGCCAAGTTTTCAAAGAACGAGCACGTACATCATATACATATACGTATCGCATATTGCAACTAAATAGTACTGGACCTTATTCCTAACATTTTTGGAATTACTACGATACATGATACATGGTGGGGGTTTATCAAGTGATTTATTCGCCCAGATACGAAGTTATGAAAATGAAGAAAAAAAATTAAAAAACGTAAAAATTGCATTTCATCTCGGTGGTGTGTCTGAACATAGAAAAAGGTCTGAACGCCGTCATCTTTGTTTCCTAAAAGTCTGTAGAAAGTCGGGGCGCCCGGCCGACCACAAAGTCATGAATATGCAATATTGACGTCTCTTATGGGGGTTTCTTGGCCGTACGCGCATGACGCTACACGCCTCCCTGGCCATTCTATTTAGTGTAATAAAGTAAATAAAAGTAACATGCATATTCATGACCTGGGCAGTCTTCGTCGGATTTCACTTAAAGTCAGGTACCCAAACTTCTCAAGATCGACAGGCGTTCAAGATGGCGGCCTCCAGATTGTACGAGTTTTACGTGTTTTTTTGTTTTCGTCATTTTCAAAACGTCATATCTGGACGAATTAATTGTCTGGTAAGCCTACAATTGTCTAGTATTGTCTAGTATATCCACAATTGTAAGGAATAAGATGGAGCCTGTTGGAGCATTATACGATGCTAATATAAGACTAAGAATGTGGTATTTCATTTGCAAAGTGTGGTATGTCGAGTGCGACCATGACGACAGTGTAGTAATGTACATGTACATGATGTAGACTTCGCGTTTTAGACACGTCTGACATTCTGAGTGATGGTGAGCTGTAAAACGCGTAGACCGATGTTAAAACAATAAAAGAGAGCCATAACACAACAGACAAACAGCGGAACAAGGTAAGCTTGACTTTGTATTTAAGTTGGTGCTTCTAAAAACTAGACTATATAGGCTCACGTCACGAGCCTTTTTTTATACTATTTTCTTGGCAGAAATAGAATTAGAATCTAATCTAAGTTAGATTAGATTTTTTTTTTATAGTAGAGTAAGTTGATGAAGTATGGGTCACATATGTTGGGCCTTTGTGCTACTGCAGCTAATGTTTTCAAAATAAAATGTAGTTGCAATAATTGACTTCTATCTAGAAAATAACTTATAATATAAAAATAAGGTTCCCCCCGTGAGTTACTCCTACTCCTAGAACTATTTGGTTCGTTCCGCTATCGTCTCCCCGACCCTCATAGGTCAACATGTACAAAATCCTATTCGAAACTTTTTCCCCTTCACGTTTATGCACCTTGACTTCTCTTTTGAAAACGGAGCTCGCCAAAATTAGGCTCTATGTATTCATTGT
>CM021539.1:10250858-10262977 GCA_010994315.2 Pisaster ochraceus | reverse complement strand
CTTTTGACTAAATAAAATCAATTCAAGCAAAATTGTATTTTGAGATGAACCCACATGTTTCTTTCTGCTCAATCAACCATTTCTTTGAATAACGCCCTTTGTTTACACAACTTAGCAAGGCTGAGTAATTGCTGTACAATTCCTATGGGAATTCCTGGAGAGCTGGTCAATGTTGGATTGTGTTAGTTAAAAACAAACCCCGGGTAGTGATAAGACATTTGGCATGCTATTTGGCTAGATGCAGTTGTAAAACTAATGACTTTTTAATTAAAAACTGTTACTCAATAAGTGAGCGATGGTGTCACAACCCTGCAATACATTTAGTTTTTAATAGACAAACTTTTACAAACCAAGTGGCATGTCATGGCCAAGTGGTCAAGCACACCAGACTCGGGTTCTGGTGTTTTTGATAAGCAGAGTGTGGTTTTGACACTTGTGAGCAAGACACTTTACCATTATTGCTTCGCCCAACAGATCGGACATAAAACCGATGATGTAATGCACGTAAATATAACCTAGGTACACTTATTGCTAAGAGAAGGGGATAATTCTGATTACGTCGAAGGGAAATTTCACCTTCAAACTTCAAAAGGGCAAGGCCATTTTCATTTTGCAAAGCGCACTTCCATTGGAAAATCTCAAAGTCAATGGGAAAGTTTTGAAGGGGCACAAAGGCCAAAACCAGGGGCTACAGGCCATGGCCTCTGTGGCTTTATTTTTTAAAGTCATGTTTACAAAAAATCGCAAATATTTACACCATTTTGGTTTAAATTACAAATCCATTGCCAGTATTAAATAAAAAAAACTAAATAGTCACCAGTCCACTATAAATTCTGCCTGACTGAAAACGGTGCCATTTTGTGCGCATTAATTTGGGCTTTTACTTGTTCATCTCTCTGTAAATTGTGGCGTGTTGTGGCCGAGTGATCTAGTTCACTGAACTGAAGCTCTGGTGTTGTCAGCAGTGGAGTGTGGGTTCGAGTCCTGGTCATGACACCTGCGTCCTTAAGCAAGGCACTTAATCATAATTGCTTCGTAAAAAGTTGGGAAGGTAGTGCATTCTGCTGTACCAGCCAGGCTCCTAGTGGATGATACCCATTCCTATATCCTTATGGACTGTAAAGGGGTAACCCTGGTTCAGCCCCAGGAGCAGGTGCAATGTGCCCCATGTGAAAAGTTGGTTTAGGTGGACAGTGTGAAAAAATATATTTAAAAGATATGGGGTCAAGAAATTAAGAAACATATGAAGTTAAATACAGTTGTGATTGGAGAAATGTTTCTGTTGACAAAGTTTAATGAATTTCATCTATTAAACACATCCTCTGGCAGATTATGAAATATAGTCAAAGACAAAAGCAATACTAAAAATACTTTTGTTTTGTTTTGATACAAAGCTTTTTTTCTTTCAGAATGATTGATTGAAACCAGATTATCTTTCAAGTCTTAGGCTATTGGAAATAAATTGAAACCAGCCTCTGCAAAACATCTCCTTGTTGAAAATGTTTTGACTCCGAAAAGAGCTTTTTTTTTGTAGAAGGCTTTGGTTTTTTTTCTCTGAATGCCTCTGTTCGTTAATTCACAGCAATGGGCTGGTCGATCAGTGACAGGTGATGAACACCAAAACTTGTACGTTTCAATTAACACATCATAGTAAGCGTTTCCAAAGCAACAGCTTGAATACAAGGCTCTCCTCCTTTTGTTTGTTTGTGAATTGTTGGTACAAATAATACCACACAATCCAATCCACATAAAATATAATAGGGGTTTTTTTTCCTTAAAAAA
Organism: Pisaster ochraceus; assembly: GCA_010994315.2. Taxonomy (NCBI): domain Eukaryota; kingdom Metazoa; phylum Echinodermata; class Asteroidea; order Forcipulatida; family Asteriidae; genus Pisaster; species Pisaster ochraceus. The sequence goes on along the minus strand of CM021539.1, from coordinate 10,261,195 downwards.
AAAATATATTGTATATAACCGCCTTTGGCCATTCCTGGCTTTGTTTTAATCATGTATTGTAACACTGTGTCATTGTGTACTGGTATGCATACTAATTGAGCTCCAGAACTGTAGCACAGAAAAATTCTGTACCATATGGTTAGACTATGTGTGCATCAGGTCTTTGAAATATTTTACTCTAATTGGTTAGAGTACTCTAACCAATGAGAAAGTATTTTATATTTCAACCCTAAAACCATTCAGTTAAGTTGAAAAATACTTGATATTTAATATTAAGGAGATCCCCCTGGCCTTTCCAGGTTTTATCACAAAGTTTATTGTCTTCCCTTTAAATGAAATTGTTTCCATCTATGTCATTTTAGAGGCTCTGTATGTGAGCAGAATTATGTTCTATAAATCAAAGTCAAGGCATATTACAGTTTTTAGGTTACCGATCAGTGATTTAATTTTCTTAAAAGTAGAAGCTTTTATCTTAAGTTTTGGGTTTGTGTTTACTTTCCATCATCAGTTGTTTCATCTTCCCTGGTTTGGCGTTGGTCCTTGGTCTCCTCCTTCCAATTGGCATCATCCTCCTCCACAACATCGTCACCTTCATCTTGGTCATGCGCAGCCTCCTTAAGATCCAGGAAGTATCTCGCTCTCAGCAGATTTCCAAACGTCTCCAGAATGCCATCGGTATCTCTGCCCTGATGGGCTTGACTTGGATCTTTGGATTCCTGGCCATCGAGAAAGCAACCTTTGCTTTCCAGCTCATCTTCTGCCTGGCCAACTCCTTGCAGGTAAACAATAGAACAATTTTTAATTATGAGAATTAAATTAACCTTGCTGATTGCTGTTGGACTAATGGGTTTGATTTCATACAAAGTATGTATATCCCAAACTCAAAGTTTGATAAACTCTTGATAATTTCAAGAAACACAAATTGAATCATCTGTGAAAGTATAAGAAATTTCTAATAAAAAATAAAACAATTATTAATTGGGTTGTGCATATTTTATGATGAACATATCAGATGTAATTTTTATTTTTTTCTTTAAACCAATTAACTAGTCTAAAATTATAATTTGTACCTGGACCAATGTGTGTTTTTGAGTTTATTGTGTTTACTTCATATTGAATAAAAAATGTGTCTTTTGCGAAAAACTGTACCATGGGATTACATTGACTGGTATCCCATTTTTGCTAATGTGAGATTTGTAGGCCCTATACATAAATCAGTCTATATGCTGATAAACACCTTAATTGAGGATCCCAGCTCTTTAAGGTCATATGTTGCTTTTATTACTCAAACAAATAAATGAACTGTTTCGAGAAAGGGCTGCCTTTGAAGTATATATGTTTTGGATCATTTTTCACCCAAACATGAATCTGAAAAAAATGAATAATTGTTGCTCAGGTTTCTGAGGGATGGTGTCCAGTCATGAATGCTGCAGCCAGAGCGGTTTGGTACCCGCTACCACCTCACTAAACATGGATGGATTCAACATTCTTGTTAAAATTTGTGACGGTTTTTGCCGTTTTCTCAGCAAGGGCATTGTATTCAGCTGAAACTCTCACATTAGGAGGATTTTAGTGTCATTCTTTATAACTTTGCCTATAAATCAGCATTACGTTGAAAAAAGCATTCTGTGACCCTACCTTCAAATAGAAATATTACACTTATAATGCGGCACTTCTCTAGAACATGAGGATAGCAATACAACTAAATATGTTTAACTTACACATCTGAAAGTTTTAAATTGTATCAAAAAGAGGCAACGGTCATTGAGCTTACTTTTTACAGAGTTTTCAGTTTTCTATGACACATACTGATCAGCTTAGAGGGTGCATGCCTTGATTGACATTGCAAGTGAGCCTTGGGTCTTATTTTGAAGGTATCCAATAGTGGATGTTATTTGACCAAGAGTGTGAGACTTATATTGATGGCCTTGGAATATAAATCCTGACCTAACTGCTCACTTCTTATTTCATGCTTCCTTTACCTAGGGTGTGGTAATTTTCATCATGTTCTGCATCAGAAGAGAGGAGGTACGCACCGCCATGGAACCATACATCCGGCGTATCTGCTGTGACCGAATCTACCATCTGCCTGTGTTTGGTGCTAAAAAGACGCACGAGATGGAAACGGTTACCTCATCTGAACCCAACTCTCCACTTAGTGTTAATAACACTGCGCAGTTTGACATATCTATGTCAGCCCCAGAGTAATTGTAAAGGTAAAGTAGGTTCTTGCTCTGTGTTGAAGGTAATCATGTTCTTGGATTCAAACTGACCTCATGCCAGTGTTGGAGTCAAGACCTCAAAGTTCGACACCAAGACAGAGACCTCATCTTCCAAGCAAGACCTCAGACCGAGACCAAGACCTTCCATCCGGAGAATGAGACTGAGACCAAGACCTTACTTTTCAAGACTGATACCGAGACCAAGACCTTACTGTTCGAAGACTGAGACCAAGACCGAGACCAAGACCTTCCAAGACCTCATCTTCCATGCAAGACCGAGACTGAGACCAAGACCTTACATTCAGAGAATGAGACTGAGACCAAGACCTTACTTTTCAAGACTGATACTGAGACCAAGACCTTACTGTTCGAGACCGTGAACCAGGACCAAGACTGAGACCTCATTAGCAAATTTGAACTCTTTGTAAAACAAATTTTTGCTAAAAAATGACATGTGAGGGGGCCCTCAATTCAAGAGGGCTGCGCCTATGATCTGTATTACTTCTGCAAAAACTTAAATAAAAGTATCCCTCGGCTTCAGTCCTACTCATAACAGCTTGATTAAATTTTTTTAATGGACAAAAACAAGTCCCAACAATTACTTTGCCTCATCTGTTTTAACTAAGTAGTTACAAACATGGCAAATATTCATTTCACTTTTGAATGCACACACCTCATCCTGGGCCCACATCTGGAAAAGTTTTCTCTTGGTACTTTTACCTGATGGTAATGTTTGTTCAATTATTTTTGAGGTAATATTATTAGTTCTAAGTCAGTAGAGTTGTCTGTATGTACTTTACTTTGTAAACACAACTCGCATATCTGATGTAGACTGAACTGGTTCCAGCCCTTTTCAGTGACACGATTTGATCGAAATCAAAATTTGCAGGGGCCGAATGATTTTTCACTTTTGTATGCGTTGTCCACAAACTCTACAGGCTCCTTAAAAGCAAATTTATTGATCAAGGACTTGCTTGACATTGCATGTATGTCTCATTGTCAACAAGACCACAATGTATAATTTCAGAAACTTCTGCACTTAAAAATGTATTTATAAACTCATTCCAACGTTTTGATCGATCCGAATCAGTGTACGTCCTGTCAATTCGACCACAAGTACAACCTGCCTGTTAATAATAATAATAATAATTATCGTATTTGTATAGCGCCTACTGCAGGCCAGCCTCTAAGCGCTTAACATTCAGTATTTCCTGCAAGGTATTTGGGGCTACGTTTGAAGTATGAGACCTACTCCTTTACATAGCACCTTGTAATGGTTTACAAGGTGCTGTGGCGCAATATGCAGCCTGTTGGCTAGGTCAAACATGTTGCCGCTCGATGGATGCACACACATTGCATGACATGGGATTCATTTGTTAACAAAATGAGGACACACAGTTCATTACTGCTGGTGATGAACTGCCTGGTGATACAGGTAATAAGCCATAAACCAAAAGCAGTTTATCGAATAATTAACTTCAAACATTCTGGCTGTTTTTAATGGGTCTCAAAGAGATCTCAGACTGAGAATATTCGAGACCTATGCTCAAGCAAGACTGAGACCTCAACATTTCAAGACCTCAAAATTGCTTAGACTTTAAAAGTATGGTCTTGAGACCTCAGAGTTGAGACCTCTTTTTGTGCGTCATGCCATTCTGATCTATGAACAAAAACAAAATCCTAATGGTAACTATGAGCCCGAAGCACAGGTTTGGTCACATGACAGTTAAAAAAAACAAGATGGCCACATCATGGTATAGGTGGAACAGGCGGTCTATGTGGAGCCCTCACACTGGCATTACACGTACCAGCCTTGAGCACCTGGCAGGATCCTGCCAGATGTACCTTTAACCTCGCACATGGCTCAGATTCGTAGTCTACATACACGTTTACACGCATCACATTGTGAATAAAACAACATTACATGCAATATGTACATGCGCACACAGCAGACGTTCGAAACGTTCCTGCTGATAGGGTTGCTGACAAACACGTCACTTCGAAGTAGACCAATTATAACACAGATATGAAAAACTTATGTTACTGCACATTTATCCAATGAAATCATTGGGTCTGTAAAACCAGTGCCTGTCTTTATCCTTGCGGAAAAGACAGGGGAACAGTGTAGGCTGCACTCTGCTCATGGTCTGTCATTTTGGCAGTCAAAATGTATATAAAAATAATGAGGGTCTAGCCATATGCACGCTGCCTAAACTTGCAAACTTATTACACACAGGGCATCTGATATCCAAAATGGCATATAAACCAAGATTTATTGTGGTTATAGATGTTTCTTGATTTGAGTCAGTACATTTGACTTGGCTTCTTGTTTAAGAAATGGGAGGAAATCAAGTTAAATAAGGGTAGGATCAGCTAATTTAAACAAAATAATAAACTTCAGATTAAACTTTTAGTCTAAAGTATAAAAACTTTAGTGTGAAACATTTTATTTGTAAAAATGGTGTAGGCCTACATCATATTACCCAGTACATTATGATAAAACAGTTATTAAATAAATACAGAAATTCTCCTCAATGTAGTTTCTTTTATTTTTTTATTTTAATAATCTTGTTGGAGTTAATTAAATCGCTTGAAGTGACCATTTTTATTGTAAGACAATTTCAGAGCAGTTGTTTAGCAAACTAAAACCAGTGTTACTCGTTCGCACTTGCCTCAACTCTTTAAAATATATTGTCATTCATTATTGGAAAGCTCCATTAAAGAATTTCCAGTTTTTGCCATTTCACCCATTAGTTGTGATTACAATGAATTACTTGGGTTATTAAACTTAATGGGTGAGCAGTTAATCTACCTGGGGCAGTCGGCCCTACTGGTTTGTGCTTGATCCAATTATGTCCACTGTTTGGAAAATGAATTACAGGGAAATAACAGGTGTGACCTGTCAGACGAAAAGGATGTTTCATTTGAGCCTCTTTCTTTAATGGAGCTTTCTCGTAATGTTTATGCCTTGTCTTTCATTCTTTGTTATTACTATAAGTTCTTAACAGTAGTTAAATAAGCTTTTTGTATTGTTGTCATTTTTACCACCATTATTGTTGTTGTTTATTTTGTATTAAGCTTCTGGTCAAGTGCTTTGATATCTTGCATCAGGCACTTTAAAAAGACTTTATTATTACTTGATTAAACCACTGCAAAACAACCGAAACTGAATATTGGAAGAATTAAAAATTTTGTGCAAATTTTCAGATGGGATGGTGGGTCACTTTTTGATTTAAACGTTTTTGATTTAAAAGCCTTTGCTGTTTTAACAGGTAAGTGGCGTATTTGTGTTTGTCTTGGCGGACAAGGACATTTAATGAGAAATGACCTATAAATTTCAATAACATGTTTTTGTTTTTGTTTCCAGTTTGCAACAAGCTTGTACAGTACCTTTTTTTTAAAAGCCATGGTGTAGAATCCAATGGTGTGATAAAAGACCCTTTTGAAAGAAGCAAGTTTAGATTTTACAAGAAAGGACACTTTAACTAAATTACAATTTCTTTGAAATCTTTACAGCTGATTCGACAGAAAGAACTTTTCCATACAATAATTTTGAATCCTTCTGTCTCATGTGTTCTTAGGGTTTGCCTCTGAATGGGGTAGTTGGACATTCCTCATAACACCTGATGCATCTAAAATAAACACAGCCCCGTGTTGGAGATCGATTGTTTCTGTCACGATGCTTTCCTGAATATCGAAGCTCTCCTGGCTGGCTTCATAACCCTCTACTATCTCATGGTCGCAAATGCTTATTTCTGAATCTACAACCTGATTTCCCAATAACACCAATTCGTCCTCGACAGCACTGTCCAAAAGACGAGGCTTTTTCAAAGGAGACATGTCCTCATCCTGTTTGTGTTGTCCTCTGTTGACATGAATAGGCAAATTTGTACCCGTGTGTCCAGGGGGATCTGTCACGTTTAGCTTTCCCGGTGGAATGGCTTGCTTTAGGGTTGCCAGTGACGCCTCCATGTGTATCAGTGCTGCAGCAAGTACCTCCTTGTCTGTCACGGTTTGTGTGAGGTCCAGGAGTTGTTTAGCAATGAGTTGGCAACGTGCTGCTTCCTGGTTATAGGATGTGTCTTCTATGGCGGATGCTGGTGTTGGAGGATCATAATGCGATGTACTTGTAGATGATGTTTGGGCTTCAACGGCAGCAAGAATTGCTGTATATAAAACATAAATATATATATTTCTTTATTAATCTTAGAAATAATCGATAGAAGTGATGGGAGTGCTTGTATCACTGACTTATATTCCTCAAAACCATTTAAAATATTGTACTTGTAGACTAATCCATGAAGCCCTGCACAGCATAGAGAAGGTTATAGCTGTGATTGGCCATGAATACATCGATTAGTGTATTGCACCTCTAGGAACCAGTGTTGCACTTGGACACAATGGCGAATGATTTCTGCTTTGGGCACTTGCACAATGCTTGAAATGCAGCAGTGACACTGCATGCTTCTTTCTTCATTACCTTCTAAGTTGGAGGTAGCTTCCTCCTCTGGGGACAGTCCAGAGGCAGTATTGACACACTCTTCTTCCTCATCATTATCTACTGCCCCAAAGACCTGCTCCCCTTCTCCAACCACCGCACCCTCATCCACGGTCAGGAAGGGGCTGAAGAGGTAAGAGGACGGCAACCTCTCCCAGAGCAGCTCATTCTTGTTGGTGATACACTCCAAAAGGTGCTCACAAAGATAACCAGTCCTTGTGAAGTCCTGGCAGGTGCAGGATGGAATGCTGAGGTCTATCAAGTTGCCCTCACTGCTAGAATTGGGATGATCAGGGCTGTGGGATAACGTGGTGGTGGACTGTTGCCTCGTCAGTGTCTTGGCCTGAATAAGGCGCTGTTGACAGTGGTCAATGAAGGGCTTGGGACGGTTGTAGAGAAGAGGGGGAACACCAGTATTAGTGATGGTGCTCCATTCTGTGTTCACCTGCACATACCTGTAAGGATGGTGAATAGAAACTAATATGGAAATCTGCTCCTTGAAGGCTTTAGGTAAATGTAATTGCATCATCCTTTCTTGGTTGCGCAGTTGAGAATGCTGGACTCAAGCCTGGTGTTTCTGAGCAGCTGATTACGGGTTCGAGACCCGGTCATTGCACTTGTGTCCTTTAGCAAGATACTCTACCATAATTGCTTTGTCCTTTCGATGGGACATTAAGCCATTGGTCCCGTGTACTAGGATTGGTAGTGCACGTAAAAGAACCCATAACACTTGTCATGGAAGAGTAGTGGTTATTAACCCCGGTAATTCTGGTTCACGCAGCAAGCGCCATTGTTTACGGGTTTTCTCAGGCTTGCCAGCTACAGTGATTAAGTTCACTTATGAGGTATCATTGATGTTATTAGCAGAATTATGTATTAATAATTACAAATTTATGCTGATGAACTGGTCGTGTAATAGTTACCAATCTGACCCTTTACCATTTACCTTGCATATAAATCAGGCAGGATGGTGTTGATCAGTAGGCTTAGCATATTGTGAAGCGGGTAGTTGCGATTACTGGTGATGAAGTTGTACCTCATTGCTTCACGCTGGTCCTCAATACCATTGTTCATGATTAATGGCAGCATCTGCCTTTGCTGCCTGAAAACGTAGGCCCATCTCTGCAATTAAACACAGTAAAAATTTGAAATATGTCTTTTTGAAAGACCCATTGCTTAAGATGTCATAAGCATGACCAGCTATCTCACCAAGATCAAAGGAAGACCTATCAGTGGCCGAGAGTTGTGCGTGGTGCGTACGTTTCTTGCACATTTCCATTGTTTGACCTAAGCAATGGCGACCTATGGAAGGGGTCTATAGGGACCAATCTCAATCTTTGATTCTAAATTTCTTTAGTCAAACTGGAACATACTGAGAATTGAAACTTTGCATGGTGGTTTTACAATATACATGTCGGGCGGTTTGTGTTGGGTATTAATTGACTCAACATTTTCCAAATTGATATACCAAGTAAAGTACAGTATATACAGCACAGGTTGTGATATCCCCACACTGAAAGCAGGAGCGGTTACCAGTGATTCCAGCGGTGTGTAATTTGAGGAGGAGACCACGGGCAAATGCCTCTGTCTTATAGAGAGGGCACATAGAACACAAGAGGAACACACCTGTATGTTTGAAAGCCACTTCTCACGGAACCAAGCTCGCATCAGCTTAAACTTAGCCTTGCTCGATGCTGCCTTCAGTTTGTCCATGGCAGCCTGGTAGCTGTCCACAGTGCGAGCAGATGCAACCGCTGTCATCTTACAGAGCAACTCCTGCTGACAGTTGACCATTCCATGCTTTGGGTTTCCTAGCCAGCATTCCCAGGCCTGCTCCCGTCTGATGTCAGAGATGAAAACTCGGCACTCTAAAAAACAATGCAGATGTAAAAGTTGAGTAATTGAAAGACGACAATAATGTTCGACAGTTTACAGGTAGGTCAAAGGAAATTCTACATACTGACAGACAAAGAACCCTGAAAGCTGGGAAATGGCTCAGAAACAGTAAAGATTTGCCCCAACAAAATGAAATATTGAAGATATCTACACAAAATCAGAGGACATGGAACAAAGTATCCTTAAATTAAGACAATCCTCTTGTTGGTGCAACAAGGTCGTAACTCCTAAAATAATGTATACAAGAAATGCTATTAGCATGTCAAAGGTCCGGTCGCATCATGTTTAAACTAATCCGGATGTACATACAAAGCCAATATACACATTGTTTCATGGAGCATTTTTCGGGCGAGATCTGACTGTGTTGCAAAATTGAGTTACAACCTTGTTGCACCGACACAGTGAAGTCCTCATAAATTGGACGCCTTAAATGTATTTAACCTGGAAACACTTTCTCCACAGTTTGAATCTCCTCATGGGAAGCATCTACTACAAACTGCTGAGGTCTCCAGCCAGGATTGTCTTTCTTGATGATTGCTAATGCCTCCCTCAAATCACTCGCCGATTCTCTCTCCATAACGATCATCGCCGCAATTTGGTAGTCACAATTTGTATGCACAAGCAGGAAGTACAGCGGTACCGCATAGTCGGCTGCTCTATGTGCTGGGTCCAGGAAGGTCAGGTCTGAACCATAACGGCCCAAGAGCTGTCTTTGAGAATGGGTCTGATACACAAAGAGTAAGCCTTCTGTCGATGAGTCAAATCTCCGGTTTTCGGTGGAATCGGTTTTAGTTTGGTGATGGTTTTTTGTGTTTGATCCCTGATTGGATGTGCTACTCTGTTGTGTTTTGTCAGAACAGTCCAACGTCGAATCATCAGTACCAACAGAACTCCTAAAGAAGATGAATCCATTTTGGGCTTGCTGCTCCTCCAGCAAGCCATACACCAGGTCCTCAAGCTTGTCTATCTTCAGTTTGGATGAAAGCGAACTCACAGACACCTTGAAGATGCGGTTTGCGATGTCCTTCTGTGTAGGGAAGAAGCGGCGGTTTGAATGTGGGGGGCATGGAGAGTCTCGGAATAGTTCATCCTTGACAAACTCTTTGATTGATTGTTCTATCAATTGAATGGATTTCATTCCATTACCAATGAGTTGCAGCATTTTTTCGTTGACCCGTTTGTCTATTGGTTGTTTGACGCCAGCAGCCTGTTTCAAACAAAAAGTTTGGACAAAGTTTATTAACTTAATGTTCATTATAGATACAAACTATCTCCACAGAGATCTGGAAATAATTTAGGGTGCAGTTTAAGTTCCTTAGCAAAAGTAAACAAAGATATAGAAGTGTTTTTAAAATCTTTTGTTAAAACCATAGAGTTTTGGCAATTTATCTTCGAACGAACTCATAGAGAGAACTTCTTAGGAATATGTTTACAATTGATAATCTCAATTAAACAGAGGAATGATATGAAAAGTTCTGTGCAATGTTTTTCCATCACATTGCCTCTGTAAATACTGGTGTAAATACTGCCTCATGGTATAAGCAGGTAACGTGCATGATGAATATCAAACCAAAGAAATGAGATTAATAAAGGATGAAATCCACAACTCCAAAACCCCAACCCTTCCACTACACCGTCCCCTGTAATAGTCCCCTCGTTCGTTCGTTCGTACGAAGAGGTTGTAGGGGTCATGTTGCTGCCTTCACGTTTGGCGACCCTGT
>CM021539.1:10214634-10237531 GCA_010994315.2 Pisaster ochraceus | reverse complement strand
GTACAGTGTATGTTAAAAACTATGTTTGTTCCAGTCATCCTGAAATGTTTTTGCCATGTTGTACTCTTGGTTCAATTTCTCCCCTGCCAAATACTTAATTGAAATTAAAAATAACTTTTGTATTCATCAAACACTTTCTTAAAATAAACAAGTCATGAGAAATATGCAACAACTGCTGCCGTGTGCGTATCACGGCGACCAGTTACATTTGGAAAATAAACAGTCAAAATCTGATAACAAAAATAAATCTTTACGACCATATTCAAGAAGGGAGTCCTTCGAGGCTGATTCCAGTCCATCGAAAGTTAACCACAGTTTGGTCCCTGCTTGACATTTAAGACAAGAAAATACAGTAATTTCATTGGCGATGTCAGGAGAATTTATCACCGTCCGCGTTTATGTTTGTAGAAGACGGCCCTTTTGCCAAACATATTCTGGCATCCGTTGCCACATTATGACAGTTGGCCATAAAAACGAAGAGACATTCCTTTTCATCCTCGCTAGATCTTTAACACATGCTGTCACAAAGATGGTCCGGAGTCAAGTGCTTACTAGGTCTTTGATCAGATGTTAAATGCACACTGTCCTCACCCTCTGCCAGTCTGCCAGGGGAAAAACAGATTAATGATATAGGCGGCTAAGAATTACAAAAAGGAATGTTCTCTTTAATTTCTAAGTGCAGGTCTAATCAAAAAAGTTGTTTACATATTTTGCAGGATAGATAATTTCATGAATTCTTTGGAGTTTGTGTGTTGGCACATTGTCAATTCGTGTGGGAGGAAACCCTTGTAATGCTCATAAGTGTTTTTCTGTTAAATTATGTTAAAGGTCTGATCATACTTTGGTAGGTAATGACCAAGTACAGAAGCTTACTAAAGGTGGTAATGGTAGTAAGCATCATGCATGGGGTGTCATGCGAAATAAGTTTGTCTGAAATACCCTTGTTCAAAAAAAACCAATAAAAGCATTATAATCTGAGAAACCAATCATGCATGAATTGTTTCTCAGATTTGTGAGCGTGGGTGTCTGTTTGCAAATGCTGCGGCCAAAGATGCGGTTGGTACATGTACCTACTGTCAACTAGCTAAACTTGTATGGGTTTGACATTCTTGTGAACAAATACACAATGTAGTTTACTCAACAAGTACATGTAGACACTGAAATCAGCTGAATCTTTCACTTGTGATTTGTATTCTATCTTTCTTGAAAATTTTGCCTATAAATCAGCATTGCATTGTGACAAAAACGAATCTACATGTATGACCCTACCTTTAAGTGAGATTTTGTATACCATTTCACAATTTAGATTGAAATTAATTAAAGCTTGAGCCAGAAGGATAAAGAATTGATTGAAACTAAGTTAAAGAAATGTGATTTCCTGAAATGCCCATCTCCATCTTTCATTCCTCTCCACCATTGTCCCCTCCTACAGTTTTTTTATATTTTATAAACACGTAGGGCCTACATGTAGTGTACACCATGTAGTATACACGTAGTGCAGAGCTGCCAACTCCCCCTGATTCTGCAGAAAGCTCCCTGAAAATCTACCAATCTTTCCATGTTTTGATGAAGAAATTTGAAAATCTCCCTGATTATGGAAACTTTTTCTCGTAGTTATTATGTTGAATGTAGTTTTTCTAACAATCTCCCTGATTCTTGCGTAATATCTCCCTGATTGCAAGGATGCATGTTGTCAGCTCAGATTGCAGATAGTGTAGGGTATCACATACATTGTATAATTTTGTGTTTTTTTGACTATCAATCAGTCAGAAAAGACAACCGAGATGGGGGATGTTTTATCGTCATGCATGTCATGATTCACGTCTTCATCGTTCCATCTGATCTTCCTCTTTGTAGTTTACCGCATTGCCATTCCCCACTGTGAATCTCTCCCCACACCAAGAATGGCCACCTACATCTACATTGGCTTCACACATTTCTAAAAGACAGTTGGTTTGTTTTCAAAACCGTCTGTGTTTGGGGACAAACTATTTGTATCATTTGTCTTTTCAACCATGCAGACACACACACACACACGCTCGCTCAGAATGTTTTCTAAGACCTGTCTTCAAGCACGTCACCTCTCTGTTCTAGGCAGCTGGTTCCAGCCAGAGGATTTAAACGTGTTAAAGGGAGCCTATTTTGAAATGTTGACAGGCTAAGTTCTTCACCTGTGTTACACTTCATCAAAAAAGTGCATTTTTAAGTCTAGCACAACTGGAACACTGTCTGACTACAATTAAATAAAGCCCGCCTGTGCATTGTATAAAGTTCATAGGAAGTTATGGCTTATGTACAGTGTATTGGTTAAAGTAAAACTAGAAAGTTCAATTGCAATTTTTATTTTGTTTAGCTCGAACTGAAATTGCAGCAAACTTATCAAATTGATAGAAGTTTACTAGCCATGCAAATGTTCAAATTTTTTTTTTTTTTTAACAAGTATGGTATATATGTGCATGATACGCTATCCTTTTAAAGTCTCCTGTTTCACAAGAAGGACCATCGACACTACTGGTCATTGTTGTGTATACATCAACTGCTACTCAATTGTACCAAAAATCAACCTTACAGATTGTGTGATTGTACAATTTTTGATGAACACAAATTTTAACATCACATGGTTTCCGTAATTTAATTTAATTCGCGATTTAAGCCTGTGACAAAGGTTACACTTTCTGTGATGGGCGTTGTACTCTGTGAAATATACTGCCAATGATAAATTAAGTTGGAGTTATTGAGATTTATATTGGTAAAACGCACCATCAAATTGAAATCAAGTAGCTCTGTTATTTTTACCTTATGAATCTCCCCCAGCCCCCTCCATTCCCATCCCTACATGTATCCCCCCTCCAAAAAAAACAGTGATAGCAATTTTACATTGCAATAAGCCCTTGAGTTAGAGTTGGTAATGATGTGGGCAATGTACATGTAGAGGGCATTCAGTGACCCACTTCACAGCCTCAGTCTGCAGCCCTCTGTTGCTCATTGCTAAAACTGAGAAAAGTTTGATTAAAATACTATTTATGTTGTATCGTAAACTTGAGTGTGATCCCTGGCTACAAGGCAGCTACATGTAACAGTTGTATGGCTTCTGACTGACACCCCTGAACAGAGATATTGACCAATAGGGAGACTGTCAACATGGTCAACATGTTCAAATAATCTTCCTTGATATGATATAAAACACTAACTGCAAAAATTATTTTTTTAAATGAATCCTATTTTTCATGGAATAGCCCATGTCGATTGTACATGTGCTTTACAAGGCTATATTATTCTTATTACTACATGTCAACTTGAGAAAAACACAAAACAAAAGGTTGCCAGACTTTTTTAGTTTGTGAGTTTAATTGCTGGATGCTCAAATTGGAGAGAGACCATTGTTCAAGTTGGAATTTTGTTTCCTTGGCTTTCTTACATGAAGACATTCAAAGTCTCATCAACATTTCCTCACATCTATTTTATGAGTGGACTTTTTATACGGTTTGTTTATCATCTTGTTGCGAAGAGACCAGCTGTTCTTTCTAACATTAAATCTTACTCTTAAAGCAATGTTCTAATCTTGACCATAATAAACCCAATCTTTATTGTGCAATATACTGTACATGGTGTGTACACCAATGACATGAAGTTAAAAATTATAGGCCCGAGGCCAGTGGTTTTGGTAGGTGTTGGGCCAGTAAACTCATTACTGGACAAAAGCTCGGTGGTCTTGTGTTTTTCAATTAAACAATAATACCTCACTGTGGAAATAGGCCTATTGTTCAAGTGTTGACTTTGGTTCTGATAAGATACCTTTCTATTTTTAGAAGTATTTTTAATAGCCATAAAGACAAATGAGATAAATATTCTCAGATGTCTCAGTGCTTGTTGAAACTTTGCAAACAGTGAACTGCATATTAAACTTTTCTTTCTCATTTGGCCTAAGTATGAAGGCAATTATGTTCGGATAAAGATTTTGAGTTATGTACAAGCTCCATGGTCTTGTGGATTCTTCCCCCAAATTTGAGCCCAGTGCATTGTGCAATCGGCAAAGACGTCTGGAATGATGTTCCCTTTTCTGTGATAAAATAAAAGTATGTCGATTGAAAATATTCTTTGCGAGGCAATTTTTTTGTACATGAGCAAAGAGTGAACATTTCATTGTTAGTGTTTCTTAGTGTGAGCCCCACTGTGCCTTAAACAGGTTTGGAGGAAGGTTTCTTATTATACCAGTAATTTGCACACGTACAATGTACGGGTTACGTGTACCGTAGAGGGTTGGGTGAATGCAGACAAACTTAAAAAAACAAATGTTGTAACCAGCCCTTTAAGAAAGCTTGCACACATGTGCGTCTTATAATTAAAGATTATAGTCTTTCATCTGTCCCATTAGTCATCTTTAGTCCTCATCTGTTTCTTCTCTTCTGCTTTTACTCAATGCAAACTAGTGAAAACTTAAACCTGACTATATTTTTGTAACATTCTTGAACATGTTGAAGTCTTAACAGGGCCCGAATTGGGGAAGGGGGTGCGGAAATCCACAAGACCACAAGGCTTGCAGCTCAACATTTTTACTGTCAGACTATAATATTTTTTACAAGACCAAAATTGGGACTAGAGAAGAAAAAATACCTACACAGTTTACAATTTTTTCTGAACAAGCTCTGAGACTACAGCTTGTGTAAGAGAAGGTTTGTCTCATTTGTATTACATGTACTCTTCAATACTCAACAGAATTGAAAAATGTTATCAAAATGAAAGTCAACATTTGAACAAAAACACAAGACTGCCTGGCTGGTCCAGTCAAGACTTTGCCATGTTTACTGGCTTGATGATAAAAACACTAGCCTCAGGCCTTGCATTCCAGTGTTAACTTCAGGCCCTGGTTAATCAAATAATAATGGTGGTTGGTTCATTTTACGCCTATAAAAATACAACACGCATTCTGTATGAATTGTTTTTATGTTAAGATTTGGTAAAAAATATAAATATTTAAATTGTATGTTATAAATATAGGTATAATTTTACAATAAATACTTTGTTTGAGCAAAGATTGTTAACAAACAATCTACCTTAACTTTAGTTTGCTTGTTACTTTTATGTCAAATGCATTAATTATACTTTAAAAGACACAATAAGACATTTGAGGACCGCTAAACATTTTTTTCCCAATCACTTGGGCTGGAAAATTCATTGCTCCTCAAAGTATCAAGTGTTTGCTAAGCTGTACACGCTGTACATGCACAAGTATCCAGTCACGTACATTTGTAGGCCAATAGTACTCTTTGTAAACTGCTCATTATTCATATAGTTTCAAATGCAGGACCCATACAAGTGACAATGCTGAAGGAATTTTTAAATTAGAGGAATACCAGGTGAACTAGTGAAACAGGAAGCTTACTTGATGGCTGGTCACTACACTGTATTTCAGTGCAAAAAGTTAGGCCTACATTTATGTGTATGTCTCCATTTTGCAAAAACATTGTATCTTGCATGAAAATGCTTCATGCAAAAATACTGTATCTCGGTGCGTATTTGTTTTGTGTGTACATCGAGGCTATTTTAGTCGAGATTTGACATTTTGACAATTTTAAACTTGTGCGTAACATTTGTGCATACTGTAGAAGGAACAAATATAAACACTCCGAACACAAATCAAGAACACTATTTAAAGAATAAAACAGAAATTAACTTAGTTTATTTTATAAACACTGCCATGACTGCTGGAAAAGTCAAACAAACCATTTAAGACCATGTCTTAATTATGTTCTCTTGTCCAACATGATTTAAATTTATTGATTACTGCTAACAGCCCCCAGGGAGGTTTTACCTACTTGTACATGTACACCCCATGTTTGGCAGGCACATGTACTACATGTTATCAGGGAAGAAGCATATTTAATGCCTAATGCTGATTGCTTTTAAAGGCAGGGTATACATTGTACTTTTGGTAATTACTCTACGAGTTAATGACTATAAAAACTTTCTTGGTAAGGAGTACTGAAGAGCTGTTGATGGTATAGAATATTGTGAGAAACTACTCCTTTTGAAGTAGTGCAGTTTTAGAGAAAGAGGTCATTTTCACCCCAAACATTTTGAATCGGAGAAAGGCTTCATGCACAAAGCCTTTCTGAGCCATCTGAAACCACATAATTCTATAATCAAGGGTGGTTTTTTTTTCATTATTTTGTGGCTATCTGGCTATCCAAACCAGCCAATTATACTTTTTTTTTAATTGATTGATCAGCTGGTCATGTTCTACACTAGTAAATGTAGTCTGTAAACAGTTCTGACACCCTTAGTCTATATTTTGTACCTTGTGTACTTGTACACGTACATGGATTGTGTGTACATTATGTTTGTGCGACCATGTACACTCAAGCGTATTTTAACAAGTTTTATTATAAAAAGTACCCTGTGGTTAGTGTATGTTTTCATTTTATTCTCATTACATTAAATGTTATATTAGGAAGAATGGTACATTTTGTAACAGGCACGAGTGCAGCCCGTGCACTCTTTGCTGTGAAATAACAACTTACAAGGAATACACTTTGTGTTGGTTTGTAAAAAGTAAAGATTTATTTCTTATTCTTGACTACTACTTGTAATAAACCGAGGGGCACTTTAATGTGCAGTACGTATACAGTAGGGTGGCATGGTCGGCTTGTGCGAAAAGCGCTTGCCTCTCACCACTGTGGCTCTTGTTCGATTCCCGGCCAAGAAATGACGAGCTAACTTGTCCTGCAGACTGTTCACAGAAAAACTTAAGGGCAAACCCTGAATGTCCAAACCAAGATCTAATCAGGCAACTCCAACTCAGTGAAAAAATAATATCAAGGTGAAGACGATACTATTGAAACTACTTAAAGGGAAGGTGTATCTTTGGTAATCACTCTAAAAAATAGTAGCAATGAAAACTTACTTGGCTAGAAGTACAGCAGCTTTCGATAGTATAAAGCATTTTGAGAAACATTTCAATTCGAAATAATGTGGTTATGGAAAAAGATTTCTATGCCCCAAAATTTGGATCTGAGAAATGTTCCTGTCAGAAATGTTTCTCAGATTGTGTATTCCAATTACGAATTTTTCTTCCATTTGTGGACACAGCCATTCCGGATTTTCAGGCGATATCTAAAAAACTTGACCACCTTTTGAAAAAAACTTCCACAGGTTAGTTTTTATTTATTTGGGATTAAAAAAATCGAATGGTTCCAAAAACCAAAGGTATACTTTGCCTTTTTAAGCACAAGGTTACAAGAAATAGGCCAGTGTTCATTTTTACACCCGTTTGCACAAAAAACTATGGCAGAGGAGAAAGTACACATTTTGCAACATGGTCGTACAATGTATGCCACATTTTTGGTGTAATTGAGTTAAAATATACAAAAGGTGCTTTATTTTTGTCTAAATAAACTGTAAAAGTTAGTATTTTGTCAAAAAAGTAATTGAAAAGGTACAGGTTACTAACAATAAATGACATCAATATTTGTTAATGTGGTCAACAATTATCATGGTAATTAAGGCATAAAACTTGTTTTATAGGTTATTAAGTGTAGATACATCAATAACTTTTAATGTTTTTCTTATAAATTTCTGCGTAAGTTCTATGGACGGAGTGGCCTTGTTTTAATCAACCAGGACGTCCCCAAACCTTAAAAAGGGATACAATGCAAAACCGGAATTTAAATTATGTTATTATGACCTTGCTGCACTTCCTTGCTCTATGGTTGCACTGATGCGATAACATGTATCGCTTAGTCTGTTGAAGAAAGTCATATGTACACACTATCTCACTTGAGTAACATGCCTGTGGATTTTGTTCACATGATTTTGTTCACATGACTGCTTTACACACATCAGTGTATGGGTAAAACCAAATAGAATTCTTTATCCCCGATGCAAATTTAACATCATGTATACGTGCACATTTTTTCAGTTGTTTTTTTATAAATTGTTCCTTTTTTTTTTGGAAAAGTACAAATGTTGAAGAAAGTCATATATACAAACACATTTAATCATTTGTTCTGTTAATAGGTTTTTCATTTTGTGTTGAATTGTTCAGATTTGACTGATTACCCAAGTGATCTTGGAGAGCTAAAGCAGATGAGGAATACCACAGCCCTGGAGCTCCTGTGGGTTCAACAAGCCATCAGCAGTAGGAAAAATGTAAGTCCCATGAGTGTTGGCTGGATTCATAGAGTTCTGTTGGGGGCCGTTCACAATTATCAACATTTTCACGAGCGTACAAACCGTATGCTGGGGGGAGGGGGTTAATGCCCACCGTACATTTTTTAAAACATTTTTTTTATGTCGATATTTACGCAACTCTCCTGAAAAATTTGCTCTGTGATTTTCACTTTTTTCTCAAAAACTTGACGACTTACATTGTATGAAGCTGAAACTTCTACAGGTAAATTATAATACATTACTTCATTCACACTGAATAGGGGTTCATGTCATGGCCAAAAACTTGATCTACAAAAGGTACAAAAACCCTTTAAATCACATGCAAGTGTCTACATATGTACATATAGACTTGTGTGAAAAAAAATCTATATTTTATTCGTACACTTTTAGGGGGGAGGGGGGGGGGTCTTGAAAAAGTGTACTCTTTGTACACTTGTAAAAATGTTGATTATTGTGAACGGCCCCTTGATTACATGTACGTTGAGAAAATAGAATTAGCTGATATGCAAACTGCTTACCAGCCAAAGGAAGGACCTATGGTATAAATGCAAAAAATGGTTAATGGCCTGACATATCGAACCTAGCAGAGTCTTTTTTGAACGGATCTTAATTAAAGACATGGCACAGATGATTATTGTGTTTAAGCAACACATACTTGTATCATGGAGCAATATTCTAGTTTATTGCTCCATGCTTGACCTGAGAACAAAAGAGATCCCTACGCAATGAATGGACATACGTGTGTTTGTGTGCGTGTCTACAGGGATAGTAATGACATTCAAACCGAGGACTTGTAACAAAAGTCCACGATTGCTGTCACAAAGGAAAACAGTAGGGTCCACGTTTGTCAGGACAAAGAGCTGAACAAAGGGGGGTCAACGATTGGAGATCATTACACACTTATATGTGTGTGAGTTTGTTGTGACATTCAAGCCTGGACTTACAACAAAAAGGACCACAGGTCCATGATTGCTGTCACAAAGGAAAACAATGGAGTCCATGTTTGTCAGGACAAAGAGTTGAACAAAAGAGGGTCCACAATTGGAGGCCATTACTTATTTGTAAGTTTGTGAGTGGGGGGTGGGGGGTGTCTTAACATTCAAACGGAGAACTTAAACAAAAGGGATCCAGGAAAATGACATACATGTACCTAGGACAGTCCTCGCTTTGCTGTTGTGTACAAAACCAATGTGTACGTACCTAAACAAAAGTAACTCCAAACATTGAGAGAACAAAGAGGTGTCCTCAGTTTACACCATTTACATGTACGTGCATTGTGTGTGTTAACACACACATGTTGAAGTGTAAGAAAAACAAAGATCATTGATTTGTCTACATTTATTATTTTGAGGACAAATGTTTGAGCTTCTGAAATTCTAGATCTGATTGATCAAACAAATGTAAATTTCCTCCGTCTTGCCTTGTACATGTGTAAGGCAAGAAAAGCAAGCAAATTGAAACAAGTATAAACCATTAGTACAGTAAGTTCATCTGTAACAAAACATAAGAGACTGGACAGGCACTAACTTAGTGCATTGCAAACAGTGCAATTGAGTAAATTTGTGTAGTTTAGTCTGATGGAATCTTGTAGGCCTAATACATTTGGGTCCATTTACACATGTTGGCAGGCATCACACATTGTACACATTCGTACATGTGCCATGTCTGCTGCACTCCTTTGAATGTTGAATCACACTGTAAAGCACATGGGCAACATATAGCAGTATCATACAATGTACATGCATGCAACTTTCTCAGATGATCAGCTGATTTCCTTGTTTTTGGTAAAACTCTCAGCTGTACCATTGAAAGTTAAAAAACACCAGGCCTTGAACTTCGCTCTTAAAGGAGCACAGCAATTTTCCTCTGGTAAGGGGCTCTCTTTTTGTATTGGAACTTAGCAAAGGTCTGAAACGCTGCACAAAGTCTTGTTCTGTCTGACACTTCCTCTTTGCCAGACAACCTGCAGTTGCATTCCTGTACATAATGTATACAGTGTACATTTGTCATGAAATAAAAAACCTGTGAATGTTTGGGTTCAATCGGTCGCAAGGAAAAAGTGAAAATCCCTATCGTGTGTTTTCCTTGTTTTCAAACGTCAGGTTTGTGACTCTTAAGACCAAATTGTTTTAAACTTA
The DNA here is from genome assembly GCA_010994315.2 of Pisaster ochraceus. NCBI lineage: Eukaryota > Metazoa > Echinodermata > Asteroidea > Forcipulatida > Asteriidae > Pisaster > Pisaster ochraceus. The sequence goes on along the minus strand of CM021539.1, from coordinate 10,227,224 downwards.
TTTAAACAAACAAATATTGCATTTCAAGCAAGAATGCTTCAAGGGAAGTACATAGTCCATGTACATGTGTACCTTATGCACATACATGTACATGATTATGCGTTAGTACATTATTTGTAAGTTACATTTATGTGCAAACCTGTGAACATGGTCAAACTTACCAATGTTGTGCACACCCTACACATGAAAATGTATACACAGCGCTGAGTGATGCTTAATTCGTTAAATATCAAACACATGTACATGTACCTGTACTTCACAATTTATTTTTCAATCCTGCATCAAAATGCGTGCACCTCCATGACACTGTCTGACCACACCTTCCCAATAAATGTACAATGACACATTCATGAGGGCATAGATGTGATAGAGAAAGGACCCACTGTGGGTCCTTTCTCTATGATGAGGTAACCCACTGCAGGCCGTACATTGACTTGGTTTATACAGTTTGACCAGCGTTCTTGCCAGTTAAACCATTGTGTAAACATGTTAAAACACCAGAGGCCCAGTCCAAATCCACTCCAAGTGGCCCAGCTGGCTTGTTCAGTGCTGAAAAGCATCCCTACTATTTAATATGATTTATAGACTAGTGCAAAAGCTGACGGACCAGAGAAATGAAAATTTAATCACTGATCTACATGTAATTGGTCCTGGCTGGCTAGTCTCAGAAAAAGTTCATAGCAAAACCCTGGTCAAAACTCACTCCAAGTGGTCCAGCTGGGTAGTTCAGTGCTGAAAAGCATCCCTATTTTATATAAATTGCACCATAGACAAGCGCAAAAAGTGAGGGACCAGTGAAATGAAAATCTAACTGGTCCTTCTGGCTAGTCACAGAAAAAAATTAAAGGCAAACCGAGCGCAAGAGTCTCATATTTTTGTAGTTTCCTGGCATGGTTCAAACGACGCAACTTTTTCCTTCTGTCAACGATGATGCTTGAATATCAAACATGTGCTTACCACGCAGAACGTACAACACACATGAATACACACATTTGTGCATTTTTCGGTAGACAGAGCAGAAAAATGCAATCCCAGCTGTATAATTGTACCGGTTTATGGATTAAGTGATTGATTTGATGTACATGTACATGTAGATGTGAACCTACATATACATAGAGGCACATTACCCTTCATTTCTTGAGCATTTTTTATCCAAGTAAATTGCATGTAAAATAATACGTAATAAGACAACTTTAATAATAATACCGCTCTTAATACTATGTTTCTAAGCGCTACAGTATTTATCTTGTAAGGTATGTGGAGCCAACGGTTAAATATCGTCTGACTGGCACCCCCGAACAGAGATATTGACCATTAGTATTAGGGAGACCGCCAGCATAGGGCTGGATAGCTCAGTTGTTAGAGCACCAGTACGCTAATCTGGAGGTCGTTGGTTCAAGTCCCACTACAGTAAAGTTTTCTTTGTTCAAACCCAAGTACACTGTAATTGAAACATCTCTATTTTACACATTTGGTCCTTACACTATTTTGCACTATTTCAGTAGCAGTGAGTACATGTAAATGTTCCAAGAAGTTGTCCTTATTGTTGGGTTTCGTTCCTGATATCTTTCTTTAATAGAACATTTCATATCAGACATCAGGATCATCATCATTGAGTGAGCTGCTGGTCCCAGTATCACTAACATGATTTGTGATATCACTATCACTTTTGTTAGTGGTGGGACTGTGGATTTGATATGAGACTGATAAACTGGCACGCACACATACCTTGCTGTCATTTGCTGTTCTGGTGGGGACAATTCACCATTGTCAGAGTCGTCAAATCACCCTGATTCTGCTGAAAGTCCCCAGAAAATACACCATTATTTCTATGATCTATTGAGCACACTAGAAAATCTCCCTGGTTATCGATAATTTCTCCCTTTTATGTTGAATATTTCTAAAGGTCTCTCTGATTTTGGATGAAATGATAGCAAAATGAGTCCGAGTTTGTACAGGATGAACTTTAAAAACAGATTGTCATTGAATACAAGTGAAAAAACAGGGACCATCCTCTCCCACCACCATCGTCCATCACACAGATGTCACTTTCATTTTACACCTGGCTAAACTTTAACGTGGTTAAGCTTCCATCAACACTGCAGTAAATCAAACTCTAATCAAGTAACGAAGTCTATTAACCCGTGAAATTTTGTCCTATTTTTGTCAGATGTTCAATTTAAACAGTTGTATGTGCAGTTAAACAAAACCGGTTTTCATATGAATGTGTGTTAAAGGTAAATATAGGGAAAGATTTTCTTTTAACTTTTGATTAGGACGATGCAGCATTGTATTTTAAAGAGCTCATCCACATGGTTGCCTTTTGTATCTGCTCTCATGAATGCAGTTGCTCTTAGCAGGGAGGAGAACTTTTATCTGAATTCATACTTAAGATCTTTTATATAAGCTTGGTATAAACAACAACAACAACAAACAAACAAACTGAGGAGGCTGTTTCCAGAAGCTCATCGATTGTTTTTCATGGTAAGACTCTACTCTCAGGTCAGAATGACGTGTAGTCCCAGGGGGCCTGACCCATTTTGGGGTCAGGCTGCTGACCCATTTTTGGGTCAGGCTGACCAAGAAAGTGGTTGAAAAAGTGAAATTTTTTACTCGGATTCTGTGTCAGTTTCCAGGGCCAAATTTCATAGAACTACTTAAGCACAAAAATTTGCTAAGCACAATAAAGTTTTGCTTACCAGAATAAGGTTACCAGCCAAACTACCATGTCACGTGTACAATTTGTGACTGGTATCCTGCCCATTTCTGCTTATCAGGAAATTGTTAAGCATTATTTTCTGCTTAAGCAGCTCTATGAAATTGGGCCCTGGGTCATACCCAGAAATGGGTTTTGTCCCATGAGACCTGGATCCAGGTCAATTCTGACTGGGAAGTTTCTAGAGTGATAAGAAATATGGTCTGATACATGTATGTCAATCTCTTTATGGGTGAGGAGACATTTGTTTTCCTTGGTAAATGGCACCTCTATGAGAGAAATGTAATATTGTACTGGAGTATGTCGAAGTGAACCAAGGCGGTGCATGAAGGTAATTGCCCCCACTGCCTCGTTAAGCAAGCAGGCCTGATGCCGCAATGGATAACCAATTAACCGCTTGTTGGGTTATTGGGTAATATTGCGGGGTTTGATTAATCAGAAAACTTCTTGAAGGTAGTATTGCATCGCCCGAAACAATTTTTTAAATAGAAGTACAATGTACAAACAATAGTTTAGAAAATAAAATGTGTTTCCTAGAAAGATGTTGGTAAATTTAAAGTTCTCTTTTATATTTGGAAGTACAGGTATTATGATGATGTGTAATAATGTACAGTTAAAATATGAACATAAATATCGGAATGTAGTGTAGTAGTAATGCAAGGTAGCTCGGTTTGAGCGACACTGTTTGTGGATATAATCATTGTTCCATTTTCTTCATAAATGCTGCATGCCAGCCTTGGGAAATCCAAGGTATAATAATATAACAAAATCGCCTGAGATACGTTAACTTAGATTTTTTTTGGAAATGTAATATCACGTCATTGCCTGAAACCCTGATAATTATACTGTAGGCGTTTAGTAGTATTAACAAGATCTGTACGCTTTCTAGGTGGTGTGCGCAGTTGATACCATCAATCTTGAAAAGGATCCGATGATGTCACTTGCAGTAAGGAAGCTTGGGGGGATATCTGTCATATCAAATCAATTGAAGAATTCTCACTAATCACAGAGACAGAACCATTGCAGTTTGCGCGTAATGTTCCCCCTTTTAATGTAGATGATGCTTTGTGCTTTCACTGCCTAGCAGATATTAGTTTTACGTTTTGTCTGCTTCATTTGAGAAATATGTACCTGGGGCAAGATTGAAAGTGTTGGAGGTGTTATGATTAAAAGTGTATGATTAAGAGGAAATTAAAACTATAGAGGTTTTGATTTATCATTCAAAGGAAATGCATATATGCACGTTAACAACTTCCGGGTCAGAATTGACTCCGATCAGGGGTTGGAGCCTGACCCATCAGTGGGTCAGGCTGTCCTGGATAATTAAAATTTTAGCTCAGATTCTGCGTCAGTTGGATCCATTTCTGGGGTAAATTTTACACAGAATCTGGATCAACTTAACAAGAATCAAAATGAGAAAATAACTTCCAGAGTCCTGACACAGTCTGGCCTAATATGCATGTTTTTATGTCAACAATAAGCATTAAGAAGATAGATCTCATCTGTCTTTTGGGGTATTAGGCATTTACTTCATTACTCAACAAAATTAAATGGTGTTTGTCAGCCTCAAAGTCAACATTTGAACATAATTCATTCTGTTCAAGATATTACGCAGTAAGGTAATCTTATTCAAGTGAAAAACACAAGACCGCTGGACTTGTCCGGTCATAAGTTTACTGGCCCGACAATAAACCCACTGGCCTCGGGCCTGCGGTCCAGTGTAAAGTTCGAGCCCTGAATTATTATTAAAGTCTAATACAGCCTTCACTAGCTTGTTCATACAGGCGGACCTAGAAATACCAAGTGACATCGATCAGTCAAAATGAGAAAATGAAAACAAATTAAGTTAGTCATCTGAAGCATTTGAAGCTGATGATATTTCCATTCATTGATAAATAAAGTTTCATGAAGATGATGATCCGGTATAACTGGCTTTATGCACTTCTTGTTGTTAGTTCATAAACCAGATGGAAGGTTTTTTCCAATAATGGCTCTCTCGAGATACTTGTAAACATGTTAGTCCAGTAGTCCAGATCATTGCATGGCCTGGGTCTTTTCTAATCTTAATAGTATCATATTGCTTGCTTGCTTACTTGCTTAAGTCGAGTGGTGTCCTTGAGTGGTGCCCTGGAGTGATGTCCTTGAATCACGATGGTTCTCCATGCCTTTTTATCTCCCAATGCCATCCTGAAGTCTTCTGATTCTAGTCCATGTATTAAACATGTCCATCTTTGAAACTTAGTATCTCTGGCTTCAGACATTCAACCCTTAATTATATACTCCACTCTATAAAAACTCATCACCCAAACTTTTGGAATCTGATAATTGGCAAGGCCTGGTCCCAGGCAAAGAGTGGATATTTTTGTGGTAAAGGACCACATCTTTTAAAATCAGATAAAATGATTGTGAAGATTTATGAAGACCTCTGACACATAGGGTTGATTAAGATGAGTAGTGTCACTTTCTCAGAAATCAACATGGCCCAATGCTACGTATTTGAAAGGGCAAGGGCACCAATAAGCCACCAATGTATTTACTCTTAGAGGGCGCCTCTATGAGGAAATTGTAAATTTCTATTGGATCATTTCAAGGGGCACCAAGGCAGTGACGTTGCTCCCGTGCAGTATCAGGCCTGAACAACGTAGCCTTTGAAATAGTTGGCTTTAGTCTGCACAAAGCTCCCTTACAGCATTGGTTATTGCATACTGATGTATTCACAAAACTTCAATCTGAACTTGCTTTTGGAAGTTTTCACATGATAACAAACATGATAGATTCACATTGGGATTGTCTGGTGCCATCATCAAAAAGGTAACTTAGTTTGGCTCTGTTTAAAAAAAGCAAGTTTGAAATCAATTTGACCAATTTGTTTCTGTTCATTCTTTACAGTATCTGAGACTGAAAAGCAACTTGGAATCCTCTCAGTAGCAGTCATTCCAAGCAAGATCAAGAAGAAGAATTCCTGGTAAATTCAAAGTATGAGAAGGGAAGGTTTAGCAGGTGCTTTGTAAACAAGTCGCTGTACAACTTAATTGTTCTTCACATGCCAGAAATATTTCACTTATTCACTGGTAATTGTGCCATCGAAACACAAAGCTGTAGGGTTTCCAACCTGGAATTTCATCTTTGAGAGGGCAAGGCCATTTTTATTTTTGCAAAGGACACTTTCAGTGGAAACTTCCATTGGGTAATTTTAAAAGCTATGGGAAACTTTTGAAGGGCACCAAGGCAAAGACAAGGGGCAACAGAACCAAAGGCCTCCGTGGCATTCATGTAATTCCGGGCCTGGGTTAAACACTTAGTTATAAATTGTGTCATCATTGTGTGCGCCCCCTTTAAAAGTAATTCTTACCGCGCTTAATGCATCAAGATCCAGAAAATATGGAACATCGTTTGATTTTCCTGACCAATGTAAACAGAGATTACTAGAATCTTCCCTTTCACTGATTCATCTCGGTGTATCCAGCACGCTACATACTACACGTATCTTGCTGTAAGACGAAGCTGCCTCGCGACCCTTCGTTAGAACATTCATGGAAACTTTCATCCATGTAGAATTTCAATGTGTGATTATCTCAATGTTGTAAGACAACCCTGATTGAACGCGACACAACTATGTTGATAGATTACCACATTTCAGTGGCATTTACTGCAAATATATTACTGTGAACACTATTTGCACACATGTTAGTGATAATGGGGTTGTTTTCACTTCACACTGCCGACATTCGGGCGAAGCCTCAATTAATTTTGTACCGAGTATAAAACATCATGTTCGGAAAACGGGAGGAAATGTATTTTTTATAACCTGGGATTTTCGGAACTATAAGTATTTTAAAAACGTGATTTGAGCAACAGTTCGTTATAGTTGCCTGGCCAAATATTAAATAAACCTGACTTTTTTAAAGAATGTTTTCTTTGAACGAAAATACATTAAACTTTCGCATATGCCACGAACAATGCACAAAATACACCTAACATGCACATTTGTTTGTACACATGTACATTGCTTATGGACGTGAGGTAATGTCGGGATCCCGACTATAGCTCATTTCTAGTTTTGAGTTAACTACTAATTAACATTGTCGAATTTGTTCGTGCAATACCTTAAATGAAAGCTTATAGCTTACTTGAATCTATAGAAAGTTGCTATTTGAAATTAAATCCAAAACTAAATCGGCCAAACATTGAACCTGACATCTTTAAACCACGTCACTTGATAAATCCTTTTGCACTACCGATATGTTTCCTAAAATACGTGTGAAGACTTTTCGTAACCACCCTACATTTGCTGTGAAACAACTCCCAACGTGAGTTTGCGGAGCATTTGATTTGCATTTGTTTTCAATTTTAATTGTGTTTATTTATCATTATTTTTTTATTTTTTTTACTTGTTATTATTTGTGTGTGATTACCGTGTGTTGTCGCTTCAGTTAGTTAGTTGGTTCTAGTTTTTCGGTTGTAAATTTGGGTGGAAGTGATCAATGCACTCGCACATTGTGATGGTCGCATAAATTGCAACATCACTTAGATTGAAAAAATATTTCGTTGACTATTTTATCAAATTATTGGCATGCTCTTTTCCCGCGTGCAATAATGTCAGATTCACGTTTTACGTAACGCAATTTTTCACAATTACAATTACGTTTCTACAAGGTCTCAATAAATTGCATGCACACTTAATACATGAAAAAATTTAATTTAAATAAAACATGCAATTTTCAGGGGATGCTATATTTATTATTTGAATGAAAGACAGTTCAAAATGTGAAAGCTGCGTAAACTTAGAACTACACATTTAAAAGCATGCAAATGCTAAGGAAGGTAAAACTTATCAACGGTATGAATTTAAGAAAGGTCATTTTTTGTTACATGTAAATTTTAGATTCAAAGCGACTTAAGTTACAAATTATTGTAAGTTTTATTCCAACATCACGGAATGCTGTACCGGTTTCTCTCAAAAGAAAGGTAAAACTTACCAACGGTATGAATCAGTTTGTTAAATGCAAATTTTGGACTCATGTCGACAATTGGATTACACATTATTTTAAGGTTTATTCCAACATAGCTAAATGCTGTACAATTCTCACTTACATGCTTAAATATACAAGAAAGGTAAAACGTTACGGGATGAATTTAAGAAAAGCAGTTTTGTTGAATGCAAATTTTGGAGTTTCGGATTAGCCACTGCGTCTGCATACAATTTCATGAAAATTCCGTTCGTCGTATCAGTTAGAGAAGAGCAATTTGTAGTAGAATTCAATTAATCTTCCAGTCCAGTGTTTGAGTCGCGGTGATCAAGCCAGGTCTCCAGAGAAATTCAGTAAATTGTATTGTTGATTATAGTCTTTCTGGAACATCTACACATACGTTGCACAAGGAAGGATTCTGCCAATTGTAAACATGCACGTGCTGATGATAGGCAGTATGAATGTATTTTCAAATGCACATAGTCATTTTTTGTTAAATTTAATTTTAGGTTTAAAGGTAGTGTAATATTTTTTTTTTTTTGACGTAATGCTTATTTATAGGCCAAATTATAAAGATAGATATATAAAAGTCACATATTGTGAAAGTTTTAGCTGAATGCAGTGACTACTTGCTGAGATAACAGGGGAAAACTCATGGTATTTTCACGAGAACGTTGAGTCCATCTACGTTTAACGAGGTATCCGCAGGTACACACCGCATCTCTGGCCGCAGCATTTGCGAACGGACACCAACTCACAGAAATCTGAGAAACAATTCATGCATGGATGTTTATCAGATTCAATTTTTTGTAGGGGAAGATTATCCAAACCAAAAAACTTTAAAATGAATCCTTTTTTCAAAATAGTTTATAGTTTCAACAGCTGCAGCGCTTCTCACCTGTGTTTTTATGGTCTATAATTTCTTGAGTCATTACCAATCTCTGACGCTACCTTAAAAAATGTAGTGGAATTAACCGCCCGCTATAACAAGAAACTTGAACAACAACGGAGTACATATTATTATATATAAATGTTTTCGTTGGGCTAGTAAAGTTTGTAGCTGTCAACTTTTATTGGTCCTTAATCCTTTTCACATCCTATCCATTTTCGAAGGGACAAGACATGGACCAGGAACTTCAAGATAATGTATGTAAGTGCATTATACTCAGTTTTTGTACATGTTCATAAAGTGTCAACTTTTGTATGCTGTTGTTTTCATTTATTTATCAATTTACGTTATTTTCGTTGAGTTGCTGTCTTGTGTTTTAAGTTTCAAGATTTTATTTAATTTGATATATTATTTTCGAACACATTGCCATAATTATATATGTATTGTATCACACCTCGACATCTTGGCAATAAAATTAAAGCCACGGGGCTGGTAAAATCTGCCCCATAATGTGAAACAGTTTTGAAAAATCATTTTTGAATTATTACTCATGTAGTTCTTGCCCTCTTGACAGTGGTAAATTGTTTTGTCAATGGTTGACTGCTCATCTAAGTGAAATACAGGCTAATGGTGTTGTAGCGCCCCAAAACAATTACCCGAAAAATATACATTAACGCCATCATCTGGCTAGATATGTTCTAGCGTTGTATTTATATTTTCTGATTCATTCCAGTCTGGTGGAGGTGACTAACCCTGATATTTGCTTCCATTTCCTAAAAACAGTCAAATGCAAATTCCACGGTGTTTAAACCTTAGTGTTGACCAATCCAGCAACATCATATTGAAGTTAAAGGAAGAGTATACCTTTGGTTTTTGGAACCGTTCGATTGTTTCAATCATTATGAAAGTATAGATATTTACGATGAAACTAACCTGTGAAAATATCATTTCAAAAAGGTGGTAGCGCTTTCGAGATATCGCCGAAAATCTGGAGCGTTTTGTCCACAAAAAAATCTGTAATTGGAATGCACAATCTGGGAAACGTTTCATGCATGAAGCGTTTCTCAGATTGAAATATTTTGTAATCCCTTTCTCTTAAGCCACATTCCTTGGAAGGGAATCGTTTCTCAAAATGTTGTAAATTATCAACAGCTGCAGTGCTTCTTACTAAGTAAGTCTTTATGATCAGTAATTTTTTGAGTACCTCCCTTTAATTCTACATGATCACATTTGTACACCTTGGACTTGGGTAATTTTTATGTCGCCGACCAATCCAATTCCGTTCACTGCATGCAACGTATACCCATATTTTGTGAGTACGCGTAATATTAGCATACAACTGCTCGTAAACCATCGGACTGTGTTGTACATGTTAACTGAGCCTGCATATACTCCTGAACTGTGATGCCATTAAATTTATTGGCAATTTTCTTAAACCTCCTCCAATGTACACATGTGGTCTCCAACTGTTTGCACTGAGGAAAACAGCGCGCGTAAAAAATGTAGAAGTTAAATGTCTCCCGGCACGTGTATGTATTGTAAATCAAAGCACCATTTGAAATGTACTGGAGTTATTTACGTTTACTGGTATACTCGGAGTACATCGTTGAGATATGCCTACGCATATTCGTTCATGAGAAGAACGTTGGTTTTGTTTTCAATGACAAGCCCTATACCAATAACTTTGTAAAAACTTTTCAGAGACACATAAAATAGATGAGGATGTCTCTCGGTGGCTTTCAGTCTTCCCCTTTGATGCAATTTATCAAAATAATGAGAAGACTGTTACTACAATAGATTAATTTCGCTAAAAGGCTGCAACCTATACTCCTGTCCCTGCAACTTGACTTTGTGTTCACTTGGCTCGAAAAAAGACACAGATAAAACGGGATTTGTGACTACAAAAGGTCTACAATGGACCAAGTAATTTAAATCTTTCCCATGAAATCGGAAGTTTGCAATCGTCAAAGGGAGCTGAACATGACAGTGGTAACGTGACGTGGGCGGTCAGGTTGGCGTATTGGTATCTTGCCAATTGCCTTCCACCTCTGGGACCCTGGTTCAAATCTCACCGGGGGCACTATGGATTAGGTTTTCAGTCTCTACCTGGTTGCATGGGTTTTCCCTGCAATCATTCTCTGGGGTTTTCCTCCCACATTTAAAACTGAAACTGCCTTCATTGTCTTCTCTCCGTTTGGTTACTTGGCTATATTGTAATGATTAAGTTCCCCTTTCTGAGAGTCCATGGCCTCACACACAAAAATAATAAATGACAAACAAAATCACACCAAGTCAGAAAACTATACACAACAGTCGTCAATAAATTTGTTGTATATACTGCCATAGGTGCCGTAGCCATCATGTCAGTGATGAGTGGACTTGACAACCCTTTATCATAAGATATTGGAATCTTCGCCACAGCATTCTATGTATCAACCCCTGCTAGTAAGAGTTTGAGTCTTCGCACAGCATCCTGTGGATCTTAAATGGTGCATTTATTTGTTTTGAATACCGTTGATTGTTTTCTTGACATTTCCTGTACTCACGTGATAACCCCGTCATCTCGTATTTATCACCAATGCTCTTTCCCCTTTGATAAAACCACATACCGCCCGATGTCTGATATTTGCTTTCTAAACGTTCATTTTCTTCACGGAGGAGCGGGTTCAAGATCGATCGGGCTTAGAACAGGCCGCTTCCGAACGCGTCCACCCCGATGATCTCCTCCCGAATCACGCCAACCGTTTAAAACGGTTCCCGGCCTTCGGAGTTAGTGTGAAGTTTTGTACATACTCCCCAAGTTGAAGCATGTGTTCGTACAGCGACTATAAATGCTTACTGTTAATTTTGAAATTGACAGGTGTTTAATAAATATTGCATAAATTGTGCTATCGTAGATTTATACTTGGCTGAATGCCCAGGACTTCCAACTTGCACGCACTTTCATAAGTTATGGTGAAAGTGCTTCCTTTTAGAACTGTAGCTGTTTACTATAAAATGTGCGTCCGTCCATTTGTCATATTCAGTTTCATCACTTCATGCATGCATACTTCATCAAGCATGATTGAATGACCTTACTTGCCATGCTTTTAAATACTAAGGTATAATTTGGATATTGGGTGTGCGTGCTTGCACTTTCATCATCCTGTCTGTGGCGGTTACCAGTTCAAATCCCTACTACCCCATATTTAGATTGAGTTTACCTTGATTTGTAATAATCCCTACCTCATAAGGCGCTCTCCCAATCCATTCCCAGTTTTTGTTAACCATCAAACTGAAGATTGATCCGTCTGAGGTACCAGCGTTTGAAGCTTTGTATAATTCCTGAATTGATTTTATTACTAAATAAGTATCATAATAATATCATAAATATCGTCAATATATAATAACTCTCCATGTGGCAAGAGAGAAAACTTTGTGATAGACTTCCCAAAACCTCAAAAATCATCGAAGACCTTGTCCATGGGCTGATTTCAAACGAGTCTGGGTTTGCGTTTTTGAAACATAGACATTGAATGATGTGAACCGAACATTCACAATGACATGTGCTAAAAAATAATTGGCGCGTGTATCGGCCTCCAAACGAAACAAGCATGGGTGTTTGTGTTATGTTGTTCCCCTTCTTCTTCTTTTTCACTTTTAGTTAGTTAAACCTTACAGTGCTTTATGAAGGGACTGCAAATACAGTCTGCCCAGCAGGACGCCGTAGATAATGTTACATCCCCGGGAGAAAATCAGACGCGGTAGAAGGCTACCGGTCAACTTTTGATTTATTATTGGACCATTATGAACCAATTATTGATGAAATAAAGAAGGGGAATCTCAGGCCCGCTGTATCGAGACGGTCGAGCGAGAACGCTGACCGACTTCTCTCTTGCCATTGTACAAGACATGTTTCCGCACCCGCTCTTTTTGACAGTAAATAGGAAAGCTAATGTCCGTGGGCGTCCCGCCGGCTGTACGTCGTTTTAGCTTTAGGAACCTAGTCCAAGCTTGTCAACGATTTAATTAGAGA
>CM021539.1:10142926-10195570 GCA_010994315.2 Pisaster ochraceus | reverse complement strand
CCCCCCCCCCCCCAAAGAAAAAAAGAAGAAGGACAAAATTGATATCAAAGTTATGGTGCCAAACCCATGAGTTTAACCTTTGTTCAATTTAAAACTGTGACAGTCATCTAGGCTTTTCGAGAGAACTGGTGTTTTACTAAGAAGACCTATGGAACAACTAACAAGACTCATAATAATATAAACACATAGAACTTGATAATTTGCATAGTCTCTCCCTTTTTGCCGTTTACTTTTCACAACATGAAAATAAAAAACATCTCGAAGAAATTCTTTGAATGATGTGCCTGGTCAGTTGTGGTGTGACTGCATACTAAATGTAATAATTATAATAATGTACCATGAAAAGGTTGTTCTTTTTACCACGCAATAACGTAGTCTGGTTCCTGGTGTAAGTCATGTTTTGGACTCAGTAGATATGTACTTCATAAATCGGTTGTCGTGCAAGAATCGCTGTTATTGATGTCACGGTGGTATTTCAAACGAGTTCATTTCGCAGGATGCTTAACCATTACCCTCTTTATAACAAGTAAGCTTTCGAATAGATAGGCCTTTTCACACTACCTCCATTTCGAACCGCGTTGAAACCTACCCGGGTCCTCTCCGGTTCAGCCTCGCTTCTTTTCGACACGGATCAAAGATAAGAAACATTCACACTGGTCTTTAGGTAAACCGGCTAATGCGTGAACCGTATAACGAAAAATGCAATTTCGATCCGGATTGAGATTTTCAACCCTGGTCCCTGCCAGGGTTGATTTCTATCCGGCTAGAGCATGCTACCCGGATCGGAGGCGGGTTGAAATGTTTACAGTGTGAAACGGGGTGAACAAAATCTCCGATTCGGAACCGGTTCTGACCCTGAGATTTTGGACAGTGTGAAAAGGCCTGATTTTACGCATGTTGTTTTGCGAAGTTACAAACCGCATGACGCTATCTTTAATATCGGTACCAACAAAAGATGTACATCAACTTTATCAAACTTATTGAGCTTAGCAGCTCATTGAGTTCATACAAAGAAGATAGGCGAAAGGCTCAGATTTGTCAAAAGCATTTGAAAATAAACAAACTACAACGAGTGCCAAACCTTTTTCCAATAGCAACAGAGGGAACCTATAATATTCTCATCCGTGAGGAGACGAACATCTTATAAGGCCATTGTTCATGCTTCGCCGTTCATAAACACATTATGCTTTACAGAGGATCGGTTTTTATTTGTTTTAGGCTGGAACTCATCGTATCTTCTCCATATATTGATATATTCTGTAGCAGCTAAGAAAGTACGGGTTTTCACATTACTCACAATTGTGTTGTGTTGTGTCGTCTTTATCGAATGGAATATAGAGTCAGTCTTCTTTGGGGTCAGTTTTCCAATCGCCACTTCCATCTAGAAACTGAAGCTTGTGATGTCAACGTTCTCCCTTAACATTGTTTCGCTGGCCAAATCTCAGTTAAAACACCTGAGAACCAGTCAGAATTAGTTCCAAGTTGGCCAAGTTGGCCAGTTCGGTGTTGAAAAGCGTCCGAATTTAATATGAAATATGGAACAGTGAATCAACAAGCTGTTTTTGTCCTGCTGGCTAGTCGCTGGAAAACAATGACCTGTAAATTGATATGTTGATAATATTCCTTGTGATATGGGATCATTTTGTAAAGATGTAATTTTGATAATAGGGAAACAAACTAAATTACACAACTAAACACCCTTGAAAACCCTGGGTCAGAGTTGAACCGGATTCCAGATCCCAGGGGGCCTGACCCATATTCGGGTCAGACTGACCCGGAAAGTGGTTAAAAACAGTCAGTTTGACCCATTTCTGGGTGATTTTATTTTACACAGATTCAGGGTCACACTGACCCTACAATGGCACAGAGCCCATGGGACCCAGGATCCGGGTCAATTCTGACCCAAGAGGTTTTTAGAGTCTAACAAACGGTTCAGCTCTCTTTCAGTAGGCTACACAGCCTGATTGTTGCTTCGCTTATGGAGAAATGGTGCACTATAACCTACTAAGGGATATACAATTACGCACTAGATTAGATTACACTTTCGAAACGTTACATTTCCTTCATGAACTGAATGCATTTCAAATAAAAATCTTTTTTAACAAAATTGAAGGGAAACAAAGTACTCATTATTTTTAATATTAATTTAATTGTACTTAATAGCAGAAAATTACCCTTCAGAGGGAAATAAGTATTGTTTTACAGTGAGATTATTCAATCGGTTACAGATCTATACGCATTGAAGAATCTTGATGGCTGTTTTATCCATCAGAAAACCAGTCCCGTGACCCACTTCAAGTTGACATTATACTACATACGCCTCTCACTCGTAATCGGTACGGGCCTAATTTTATTCTTAATCATAATCAGCACTGGTGCGAGAGAGAGAGAGAGAGAGAGGGGGGGCTTGAGTATTGCTTGTGGTGTAAATGAGACATAAACGAGCTTTAATGACTTTTTTTGCGCCGCATGTGCCCACAGTAAATGTAGTACTATGTCAACATTACATGATGAATAGAGCGTAACGCGTACATTGTTTTACACGATGTATCAATGGGAGGACTGGGTTCTGATGTATGAGATCTTTTAGCTTCTTCATAATCCACTGCTCTCATATTGTAACTGATATCGAGCCCCCGTTCAAACGTGCGTTACAATTTGAGCAGACGCAGTTTGTTTCTGTTTTTTACGGCAGAAGATTTACGGCTACTGCAAAGAATTTAGTTGTTTTAAAACAGTCAAAAAATAAAACGTGTCAAGTAATGTTGTGCTATAACGCAGGGCCTACCATTCCACGCAATGTTTTTACTCACGAGGAACCATGCAAATCTCTCGCAAATTTGCTCTTTTGTCACCGGAGACAATAAGTAAATAGTAACGATCACAAAAATAACGACAACACCACCACCACCACCACGACCAACAACAAACAACAACAACAACAACAACAACAACAACAACAACAACAATAACAGCAACAGCAACAGCAGCAGCAGCAGCAGCAGCAGCAGCAGCAGCAGCAACAACAGCAGCAACAACAACAGCAACAACAACAGCAGCAACAACAACAGCAACAACAACAGCAACAACAACAGCAGCAACAACAACAACAACAGCAACAACACAACCACAACAGCATCAAGCAACGATGATAAAACAATACAAAAAAAATAATAATCAGACAACACTATAATATGCCCTTTTTCTGTGAGCTTTTAAATAGTGTATCAAATCTCCTGACACTTCTACTAAACCTTGTTTATTGGATTGTAAGCATCCCTAAAACCATCTCCACTCCTTTATTTTTTGCAACGCGGTCAAATTTGTGCGCAGTCTGCTAATCACTTACATCAACAATCTCTATCCTTGCAGGTACCCATTTACTCCTGGGTGATGAGAAGCAATTATGTTATTGTGTGTCATTCACAATAATACGAAAGTCTCGTTCCATGACATGCAAAATTGTTTTATTGTTTTATGGAAATAGAGTGGCATATTAACTGTGCTCATCAAAACGTACCCCCGAGAGTTGCCCACAGTCATTACAACAACTTGCCGTCAATATATTGTGTGAACTGGAGGAAGATCTAAGTTAAAATCTAAGTGTCTCTGCGCAAACGAGCCCCCATTATCCATCCCTTTCTAAACTGTTTTTCCAAACCGATTATCACAAACCCTATATAGAGAGAATTTATCTTCAATTTCCCCTCTCTTCATTGCAGGTGTTATCTGAGTTTCGAAGAGTTCAAGCGGATGCTACATTTGCAGTTATGGTCAGGACCAGCATATTGGTAAGTGCTATCCTTGGCTGAATGGCCGATGTTTATTTCTTTCTAGCGTTGGTTTGTACGATTTCCTTGTACCCACAATGATGCTTTATGTTCTGTACAACGTAATTAAGGGTTTGCGTCTCATCCCTGTGTAAATTGTCATGTCACCAAGAAGACTTGTATTTTGTTTCCAATCATAAACACTTAGAGCTGTACCGATAAATGACAATTGTAAACTCTCTTTCTGATGATATCGCAGTTTGATACACAGCTTGACAGGGGCGGTCTTTGGAGTAGGGGTTGGAGTTAAGAAAGACTGGTCTCCTGTCTAAGTAAAGACAGGATAAGGACATGTACTGGTCTTGAGGCCCAATGATTTCATTGGATACAATGATTTCATTGGATAAACGTGCTGTGACGTAAGCTTTCCAAATCTGTGTTTTGATTGGTCGAGGTTACGAGGTGATGTAGTTTGTCAGCTTGCACTTTCGATCGTCTGCTGCATGCAGCGTGTGCATAATGTTGTGTACGTCTTGTAGTGTTGTTTGCAAGTTTGCTCTCGGTAATTATTGATAAGAGCATACGAGACTGGTAAATACCAGTTGCAAGGTCGCTTTCTTCAAGACAAAGTAAAGTGTCTCTGTAATCATTGGTCATTTACAAAAGTAATGTATATCTGGAAAACACTGATTGTTTACCAATTCTTCAGAAAAACATTTCCGTCTGAAAAAAAACACCATTATGTTATATCTGAGAAATCATTTATAGACCTTTATGACAATGTGTCTTTGGTAGCAATCAAAGTAAACAACTATCTGACCAAAATAGTCTTTGTCATGGTTTTCACACATTTTAATTGATATAATGGCGTGCTTGTAACTGGAGACATGAAATGAACCCTATAAAGCCAATATTGTAGAATCCAATGAGTTGCAGAATCGTCATAGGGCAAATTATTAGAAAGGAGAACACAGAACATTGGTCAAGTGCCTCTCTATTGTGATCTACCCCACATTATAGATAATTTTGATTGATCTCTAAATGAGGCTTTATAAAAATAAAACAAAAAACAGTGATCACTTCCAGCTTTTCATTGCATTTACATTTTGTTAAGACTTCGATCATTTTTATGTATGTGGCCCAACTACAAAAGGTTCAGTGTAGAATCTAGGTCTACCATCATCCACTACTTGTTGATAATCAAGGATATAAATGTCACAGTCGCAGTTGTCTCGGTTATTAGCTATTTTGGCCATCGAACTGAAAGGGCAAGTTATGATGTAGTATTGAGGGGCCTGAATTGCTTCCTGGCGATGGTAATCGGAAACTCTTTTCCCTAAAAATGTGTGGGAGTGTGTAATATTCAGCGTGCAAGGACATGACACTCTGTTCTCGACCGGTGAATGTCCAACCCCACCCCTTACATTTCAACTATACTCTTTTCCTACTTCGCGCAAACGGATCAGAAGAGGAGTCTTGCCTGGCAATCACCACCCTGTCGCCTGTTGCACTGAGAAACCCTTGGCCAATGGCAGTCACGCTAATCCTCGTGACGTCACAACCGTCTGTTCCCGCTCTCCCTTTCTCTCTCTCCTGCTTTTCTTCCCTACCCCTCTCTCTCTCCCACGCGGTGGAACGAATGCAATCTCTCAGTTGCCGTCCAGCCTTGCATGAGTGCGCCCACGGTACGGATTTACTTACAAACCGAAGGGGTTTGTGTGGCTCCTTCGCTCGACCGTCTTCCCGGCTCATTCTCCGGCGGGATAAAACTGTCTGTGCGCACGGTAATTGCCCGGGGTGAATGTGATTGCAAGACAGGTAAGTGGAACCGGAGAAACGTCTTTCTCTTCTTTTCTCTCTTTCTCTTTTGCTTTCATCTGTACCCCCTTTTTTTGTGGGTGAAATTTTAATGTCAGCGGCCGGGGCTGATAGCCAGGCGGGCAACGTATTAATGCAGCTGTCGCACGTGCCGGTACTTGACGTGGAGTGTGCCAGTTCACTGTGTCTAGGTTACTTTCTCTGCCGATTCAGAGTCCCGATCGCCCTGGTAAATCATCCCTGCCTTCTTGCTGAATCACAGAATCGATCATTATCATGTTTCACTGGGATTCTGTCACTGGATGAGAGCTATTAGGTTCTGCTCAGAACCTCTCCTTAAACCATCACTTTTGGCCTTGTTGCACTTTTTTTCTCTGTTAACTTCAAATATTGTGAAATGTATTCACTCAACTGACCTTACAAGAAAATAAAAACAAAAATAAGACATTGTCTGGGCTTATATATCCAGGCTCCATTGTAGTTTCAATTTGAAAATGAACTTCTGGATAACAAAGGAGGAAAACCACCACCAACAACAACAAGCAGCCACCCAAACACAAACACCGTTTTGATTTTTTACTCAACGTACATTTTTTAACAATCAGAAAAAGCCTGTGGTATGATAGATTATTTATAATTAATTGATATCGATTTTTAATAGCAAAGGCAAGAACAAAGAGAGACAAGGAATCTTCAATGAACAATAAACAAGAATCACATATTAGCATGCTATTAAATTATTGTTTCACAAACAGATTTGACTACCAGTAAAAACAATTGGCATATGAACAAAAAACATGATGAGGGGCCCTCCGGGGCTGGGTGCACTGACTTATTGACTTAATTTCTCCTTCTTCTTTTTTCTTCTTTAGTTGTAGTAAATATAATATTTAATTTTAGAGGCAGGGTACACTTTTGGTAATTACTTAACGAGCAAATGGCCATAAAAACTTACCTGGTAAGGAACAGAAGCTACTCCCTTTGAAGTAGTGTAGTTTTAGAGAACAATGTCATTATCGCACAAACAATTTGAGTGTGAGAACGGCTTCAGGCATGAAGCTTTTCTCAGGCATCTGAAAGCCCACACTTCTATGCAACAAGGGTGTTGTCTCTTACATTATTTTCTTGCAACGTCGATGACCAGTTGAGCCCAAACTTTCACATGTTTGTTATTTTACGCATATGTTGGGATACACTTAGTGTGGATTTGACAATTACCTTAAGTGCATCCTGCCTTATAAGTACCATTCCCCAACGCTATTATCGGGAAGTTTTAAGTCTACATTTTGGCAGTTTTTGCTGTGAAAACTACCAGTTCTTTTTATCATTTGTCGAATTAAAAGTTTGTTAAAATGGTATCTCCTTTTTGCGAAATACTATAGCATTCTTCTTCTTCCAAGTAACAAAGGACCAGGGTGTGGTGTACAATTATAATCTTATCACAAAGCCAGAGTGTCATTTGTACAAAATAAAACAAAAAAACATACCAATGGATTTTGTTGGGATAAGGTGGTTTTAGTCATTAACTGGGCCTTGCAAATACGGCGCTCAAACAACCATCTCTAGAACCGCTCATATCATAATATGACTGAACGACGTAAATCATGTGTTTAACAAATACACAGTGTTAAATGCTAGCGATATGACATTCCATCTAAAAAATAAAAAACAATTAAAACTCCGTAGAGATGTATAATTCAATATATGTCCAATGACCCACCTTTATCTTATTTTCGACTATCCACTGACATTTAGTTCCATCTGTCATGTTCTTTTCTTTCTATGAAAATAGCTGTTGTGCCCCAACTGTATAAAGTATCTGCAAATTTAGTTCTGAAGCCTCTAGGAGCAGCAGGCGATCGTATTTCAATGCAAAATACCTATGTACTCAGGCGGGGTCTGTCAATGCGTCGTTCGTAAAACCTGGGCCCAATTTCAAAGACCTGTACTCATTCCTTGGTGGATCTCATCGTACGCATAGAATAACAAACCTGTGAAAAATTGATCTCAATTGTCTTCGAAGTTGAACAAAAAATAATAAAAGAAAGATGGAGGAAAAAACACAATCTTGTTGCATAGAGTTGTGTGCTTTTAGATGTATGAGAAAGGCTTCATGCCTGAAGCCTTTCCAAGATTGAAATTTTAGGGTGAATTTTTTTTCTATTTATCGTGTGCCGTGTATTATTATTGTAAATAAACCATGCAAATTCACGGGGGGGGGGGGTCGGAGTAAAAGCTCAAAATGTTATTTCCGTTTTCCCAGTTCATTATCCGCAATGCCTTTGCACACCCATGGTTGAAATTATGTTAACATGTGTTTCACACAGACTCTGAGCAATTTATTGTCAATAACCGTCATTAGTCGCCGGTTGATGTAAACTGGTACGGACTTATTGCTTATTAGTGGTGTGTGACGCTGATATTGTAATGTAAATATTGGTTCATCATTCATCTTGATACCTCTGGTGGTAAAGGGAAATGAGTGCATGCCTATTCATAACTTATTTGAACATCTCAAGTTGTTCATGGGCGACCTTGATAATATTACCGGAGGGCTAGTGTCAAAATCAAAATCAAAGGAAGAAATCCATTTATTAGTTAGAAGAATAATTTTGTTCTCAGTAAACCGGTTTGTGTCTGGAAGGGCATAAGGCTCTACGACCTTTTGGAAACATTAGCTACTTTTTCAGTAACAAAATGCCGTACGCAACAAAATGGCTCCTTTGACAACGAAATATGGCATTAGTGTTACAATTTTGTTGCTAGAATTACCCCCAAAGAAATGTATTCCCATTCCCATGCAGAATTTAACCTTCCTATGATGACTTATGAATGTCAGAAAATCGACCAAACTTTCACGCTTAGTTGTCTTAAAACGCATTTTTGCACATCAATATTGCTTGCACCCTTTTCCAGTACACAGTAACTTGTCATTACGCCCTTCTAATTCCTGGCACAGGACGAAACATGCCATGATTGATGAAAATTTCACCAATTGTTGTGTTTATAGGTTAACCCCTTTTTAACATCACGCAGAGATCTTTTGCACGTTCACATTTAAAAAAGGCCTGCGGTCAGAAATGACCCGCGGGAGAGTATCGGGGACAGACCCATTTAATTGACCCTATGTTCTGGTCAGCGTGACCCAGAATAAGAGTCAACAACAAATAACTGGCTATATCAACACCGACAACAACAAGAAATATGTTTTAAAGGTCCGGCCCCTGTGATCCTTATCAGGTTTATAACAAACACATAATTACAAAACAACAACAACAACAACTACTACTACACACACCGTCACAAACGCACGCAATTGTTTAAATCACTGTGGAGACAATTTTTTTCTCCTTTGTCCCTGTAGTTAAGAACCACACGTAGGCTTTGTACACAAAGTTCCTTGTGGAGCAACCCAGTCTTTAGAGTTCCCCTATGAAGACCTTTTGTTTTCTCTTTTCTGGTTTGTTCTCGGTCTCCGTAAAGGTGGCGAATATTAAAACACACACTCATACTTAAAGCAACAACCTAAGAACAATAAAGTATACAGATTATTATACAATAAAACACAACAAAGCAAACAAACAAACAAACAAAAGAAAAAACAATGAGGCATCCCTCAAGTCTTGCCAAATCTGAAAGGAGAAAAGGCTGTTAATTCCACGTGTCTATGCGTGGAAACACACTATACTCTTGCATTTCTTCAAAGTCTTAGTAGGCATCTTAACACTAAATACAATAGTAAGATAAAGGCATACGCTTTCCAGCAAATCACCAATAATGAGTTACAGGCAGAATATTGGTAGTTGAGTCATTTTTTATTACGAATGGAAAAGCTGGATGAAATCAGACTCATTGGTTGGCTCGGTTGAGAGTTTCTGATCAAGTCAATTCCAAGGATACAACTTACACACATTGTCTGGCTTTAGTTTCCCTGGAGATGCAACCGAGACCGTTTTGGGTTGAAACATGCGGCTGTGATGCTATTTTATGCTAATCACCCACACCATCAAAAATAGATACAGTTCACATTGTTTAAGCATTCGGCGGAGCAACTCTATCTATAGCCTGGGGAAGACTGTTTTCTCCATTGATGAAATACGAAGAGATCAGTCTAATTATACAGCATTCCTTGAAACAAACAGACCCGTCAAGCGAATATAGATCTTATCCTCACATATTACAAAAAACCCAACATCTCATAGACTTGTATTAGTCGCATTAAGCAGTGATCCAATAGTATAAACAAAAATAAAGATAGTGGTTTGGGAAGGGCAGTGGCGTAACTAATGGGAGTGCCCTTCCTCAATTGATGTCCGTACCCCCTCCCCACCCCACTCAGTTGATTCCATATAGCTATACATGGTATAAATATGGTCATGGTTTAAATCTTCCCTTGATATGTATACGTGCTTGTAGTTTCTGAGAAATTTGTAAAGCAACTAAAATGTTGATCTCGTAATCCGATGAATGGGTCACACATAGTTCGGATAATTTTTTTTCTGTGAAATAATTTCCTCTGAAAAACCTTTAGAAGAACAACGCAACAGCTGTTACAGCCTTAATTAATCAGGACAATGTGTTAAATGCCGAAAACGGTGCATGGTTTTTACTATTTTCTCCTGACTCACACAACGGATGAAGCCAAAAATTTCACAGGTTTGTTAATTCATGTCTATGGCTGTCACGTAAAACATGAACTCTGTCTGTGACTATTTGTCAGCTCTACCAATCCTGTATAATACATTTAAGCGGAAATATACTTAATTGTTATCTTGATTTGCTCGAATTGCACTTTGTCAACGTTTTTAAAGAATGTTTCATGACAAGGTGGGGTTATATCGTTACGGTATGTGATCAAAATGTTTTTTTTTGTTTTTTGTAATAGTAATGACGCTGAAGTTCTTAAAGGAGGTTATTTTATATAACTTTCGTATTTATCTGAATTTATTTTTTACTAAATAAATTATTAAATAAATATATTACACAAATTAAATAAATCAGAAAAATTAAAAGATATGTAGTTTTTTTAACTGATTCTTTATTATCAAAAGCTTAAACTTTGCAGGTTAGTTTTTTTGCCGCAGTATATCTTTATTTAGTATATAGTTTATTTAATATGGATTGATTAACAGTCATTTCTTGCATTGTCAAAACTTCAAGCAAGTCTTATCTACGGTTCATCCCCATGCTCCCCAGGAGCTAAAAAAAATATCTGAAACAAAGTTGAGATGATACAAACATTTTTAATGGCCTCGCTGATGTCTTGATCATTTCATCTTGTCTTTTTTATTTATTTAAAGAGAAGATTAATAGACGATTTTTTTTCCTTTGGTAAACATACCTGGTACCTTGATTTGCCGCTAGACAAAAAGAAAAATGGAGTTGGAGGTCCCGTGGGCGAAAGAGACGCTCTTTTGGCTTACGTATATAAAAATTAGTTCATGGGTGATCAATTGTTCCTTTTTCAAAACAGAGTTGAAGCTGGGAATAACCCAATAATAGCACTGGAATCCATTAATTCTGATTGCAGTTAGTTGACCTACTTTCAAATAAATTCCTTTTTACGGAAAAAAAGAAGTATATGAAATAATAGAAATATATTCTCTCGGAATGAATGCGGCAATAGGCTGTGCAAGTCTCGCGCATACCGAAAACAAGAAAACAACTCGAACGAAGACTATGTTGGTTAATGAACTCAAGCCCCTTTTTGCATTCTACTCAAACAAAATTCGTGAAAATAAAAATACCTTTAATTAATACCTTACAAATTAAGAAAACACGAACGTCAGTTGGGCAACATTCTTACTTAGTAGCCAGCAACTAAGGTCAAGTCTTATTCGCAGGTTTTCTATGTTGATTTGTTTAAAGCTTTTATGTTCATATATTTCGTGGCTGCATTTTACTTTTCCCAACAATACGTTTTAATGTTTACAGCCATAAACCAAAGTAGTTGACGAAACAAAATCGCGCACACGTAAAACTCAACATACGTGTAGTTGGGACCAAGTTGGTCCCGGAAGTTCGAATATGCGCGAGACTTGCACAGTCTATACCATAATGAAGCTTGAACGGAAAGTACACAGTCAGACGTCCAATATAATGCGCTATTTGGTCAATATTGTGACATTATTGCGCTCTTTTTCAAAATGAATGGTGTATCCGTTGTCTTATTGATTATACGTCAAAATATATACCAATATTGCAAGACTTGACATATGTCAATTAACCCAATTAATTTGATGGCCTCATGACAATAATATTGGTTGTTCCATTTTTGCACCAATGTTTCTTCGTCTCATTCATGTGCAAGTAGTGCACAGTTTAGGCGATGTGGCGTTTACAGGCCTACTGTGTATCTTCTTTACGTGCAATTTGACTGCCAGAAAATGGAGAGCGTGGTAGACAGTAGCTGCGTGTGACATAGGTGCTAGGGGTCAAGTGGTTACTCCTTCACTAGCATTAACACCTAATGTTTACGAATGTGCTGCGCCTAGATGTCTTTTCCCTAAAGTTAAGAGCAGAGAGAGATTCTGGCAGGATTTAAGGGTGGTTTATTTAGACAATATTGTCATTTGTCAATGTTCTTTTATTCTACAAAAAATCTTTTCGTTTCTCAAACTTTCCACAAAAATTTAAATGATAAACAGATACTGCAAGTTTAACACATTGTAATATTTTTGATTACATCGTTTTTTGGTGCTGCTTCTGCTGTTTTTGTTGGTGGTGGTGGTGGTGCTCTTGTTGTGTTTGGTGATGTTGTTTTGTTCTTCTGCTTTTTATTCCGTGTACCTCTTGTGTGACTCGGATATCTCATATTCTAGTATGGGATGGGTTCATTTCGTTAGTTCACAGATATGCCTATGGCCATTAAAATTCCACCACACTAAACATAAAAAGGGTGGCCGGGGGAGTTTGAAATCATTCCGGAGATCGAGGTTGTCATCTCCCTTATTTGTCATTACATGAGGAATTGCTGGCGTACAGTTTACGCCATCGGTCAGCTGTCATAAACAAAAATGTGTTGAAACGGGGCCTGTCTCGTTTCCACGTTATTCGTGTCAATTCTGCGTAATTAATACCAAAACTGTCTCAAGCACCAGAATAATAGACGGCCCTCTCATGTTGGTGATACAATTTTACGGATGCTTGAACATATCTGACAAATAGTTTGCTAAAAGGCAGGGTGTACTTTTTGTCCACAAGTTAATTACCATAAAAACTTACTTGGTAAAGAACATTGGGGAGCTGTTGATACTATAAAACATTGTTAGAAATAACCGTCTTTGAAGTAATGTAGTTTTAGGGAAAGAGGTAATTTTTAACCCCACATTTGAATCTGAGAAAGGCTTCAGGCATGAAGTATTTCCCAGGCATCTGAAAGCACACATTTCTACGCAAAGGGTGTTTTTCTTTCAATATTTTCTTGTGCCCAAATCTTCACAGGTTTGTTATTTTATGCATATGTTGGGATCCAAGTGAGGATACTGGTTTTTGACAACCAAATGTTTACCCTGCCTTTAAAACGTCAAGTTTATTTTATAGGATCTTAGAAAAGTATTTGCCTTTCTCTGAGTGCTTTGAACCAAAAACTAATAACTGCATTGTGTATAGTTTATAAGACTTGTATGCCGTGTTGCGAGTGGGGATGTGCAGGGACATCATGTACTTGCGACCAATCACCGTTGAATAGTGCCGAACCGTATGAATAATTTTGGCAGTGATTTTCACAGAGAAAATTTGGAACGAAAAAAGGGAAGTTCAACCTACACATGGTCTGATGAACAAATTTGTAAATCTCCCTGATGATGGAAACTTTTTCTCTATTATGTTGAATGTTATTTTAAATACCGCCCTGATTGTTGTTCAAAGTCTCCTTGAATGCAAGTCACAAATGTCAGCAGCTCTGCTTACATAGGTCTCACAAGGATAAAACTTTGATGATGGCTATAGACGACTTTGGTTATTTTCTGAAGTTTGTAAATACAAGTTGTCATTTGAGCAAGATCTTGTAGCAAATGTTGCATTGGAGATTTGAATAAGAGCGATACCGTCAACCTCTTTCAACTGGAGATAATGCACTCTTGGATAGACTTTAATAACCAGATTGATCTCCAGCAAAACAACCTCATGATATTCTTATCGTTGAACGGCACCCGAACACAGATATTGGCAAAAGGGGAGACTGCCAACATTCGGGCAAGTTTGTTGGTAGAGCACCGGACGTTAATCTGGACGTCGCAAATTCAAGTCCCACTCTATTAGTTTTTTTCTTTATTCAACCCCATAATCATGATTGAAATTTTCAGAGTTCTTTTGTACGGTTTTAAAAAACAGTGAATTTTAGGGTGAAATAATAGTTTTAAAAATTATAACTGAATGAAAATATGCTTATTTCGATATCAACAATTGTGCGAGAATCATGAAACAAAAAAATAAAACAGCCTTACGGTGGCGTTAGTTTTGTTTACTTTTCCATTTTTGACGCATGCCCTTTTGCAATCTACATTACGTTGTTGCTGTCGTACCTGTTGTCGTCTTGTTTATACTGCACGCCACACCCGCCGGGAAAATCCTTGCTACATGCCACTGTTACATTGTATAATAACTTCGACTCGGCCCTCTACCGAAAATATTCCAAATGGTAGGCCTGTAGGGTATTTTAACAAGGTGATGCAAAGCAGTTCCGAGATGAGGTTTGCTGGGACGCGGATGCGTGTTTTCTCAATTAGATCCGTATCAGTTCTTAATCTGGATTGGCCATATCTTCGTAGCCGTGGTAAGCATCAAGTCTTTGTTTTTAAAATCTGTCTGAGATTTCTCTTTTCTATTTTAAGTGATAGTGAGATTTGTTCACTTGCTTGACCCAGAGTGCAAGGAGTCTCCTTGCTCTATAATGCTTGACCAAGGCGTTCATCGGGTTCAAAAACAGTTATGCGTGATGATGAGCACAATTATGTCTTTTGCTCTGTGTTCTGGTATTTTGAATCTGAAACTGGGGTGTTTAAGTTGACACCATGGGTGTTGTCTCATAAAGATACCAAAAATTAAGATCATAAGGTGTTAAATTTGTGTCGGCACACATTAGTGTTATGTTAACACCCTATGGTCACAAATGTTGGTTCTTTATTGGTATCTATTTGTGGCAACACCTATGGTGCAAATTTTAACACACAGTTTTGCAGTGTGGGAGGGTGTCAGAAGGTGGGTGTAGGCCCCGTGCAGCATGGGATGCCTCGTCAGTGGAAACACAGTTGAACAATGTTTTAGGATTAAATGTTGGTGTGGATCTGCCTTATTTCAAGAAGGGCATTATTGTTATTGTTGTGTCAACTGAAGCGAGGGGGACCTGTTTGGTTCCAACGCGCCTGTGGTTCGTTGTCAGTACTTGCTGACAAGCTCTATCCGTGGGTTTAAAGGGTTTGTCATGCATTTTGTCATGTAAGTGTGTTGTTTTATATATCCATTTTATTGCTTAAGTAAGTTTCTTATACTGGTTTTATCTACCATTGACAATTGACACACCGATTTGTACACAAAGGATGCTGGCAGAGTTTTGTCCTGCCCCCTCTGAATCAAATTGCTGACCCTATTGATTGAAACCCTTTAGGACGTGTGGCTTGGTTCAGCTGAGGATATCGTGACATATAAAGCCGTGTGATGTACGATGTGGTTAAGACAATGAAACTATTAAATAATATGGCAGCATGTGGTGACAGCGGTGCTCACTGCAGAGTTTTAAATGCATATACTCCTTTGACCATTTGTAACAAAACACACATGCATGTACATATTTTGGCATATTCGTAATAAGCATCAGTCTTGTGAACAGCAACAGGCATTTTATTATTGTTATTATTCGTGTTATTCGTCTCGCATAATGTCTGGTACTTATTTTTGTGCTACTTAACCCAGTTATTTCATTGTTAAAGGTGACTATCGTTTTAAACAGGGTGTGTTATATCAACATTCTATATTCAACCATGGTGATAGAAAAGAAGCGCGAAATAATTGTGTCTAATTTTCCAATTTCGTTACGCTCTGGTTACACAAGGATCTTTTATCTACCTCCCAAGTTGTCTAATGGACTTTTAATTTGCGCAGATTTCACGCTTGGATAACAGCCGTGCCAGTGAGTAACCCAAAGCGGTCAGAGTGCACACAGCAGGTAGCATACAACCCTGATATGCCCCTAAACCCACTCGACTCGATTCAGTGGGGCAGATACAAAGTTTGTTTTCACCTTAAAGACAGGGTATACTTTTGTGTGTCCATGGAGGTAGAAATATTTCTACCTCCATGGTGTATCCCAACATATGCACGACATAACAAACCTGCAAAAAAATTGGGCCCAATTTGTCATCAAAGTTGCAGCAAAATAATGAAAGAAATACGACCACCCTTGTTATAATGTGTGTGTTTTGAGATGCCTGGGGAAGGCTTCGTGCCTTTAAAGGCAGTGTGTACCTTTGGTTATTACTCCACAGGTTACTGACCGTAAAAACTTACTTGGTAAAGAGCACTGGAGAGCTGATGATATTATAAAACGTTGTAAGAAAAACCCTCTTTGGAGTAAATGTAGATTTAGAGAAAGAGGTTATTTGTATCCCCGATATTTGAATCTGAGAAAGGCTTCAGGCATGAACCCCCTTTTATCGTTTGTTATATTGATGGAGTAGGTCGATTTACGTGATATTTCGAGATTAATATTTTTGTAAATATGATGCTGATCCTGCTTTTTTGTTGTAGACTTTCAGCCATTCTCGTACATGCATAATCCGTATTATTTTTGTAGGCTACGTGACATTTCAAAAAAGTTGAAAAGAAACTTCGAGCCTGAAACCATCATTTGCACACCTGCACTTGCCATCACTTCTTTGTCAACTGGACTTATATTTGGTTAGTGGTTGTCTGACCCAGACCTGTCATACATGGTGACTACAAGAATCATTAAAAACATGTTCGGGGTTATTGTTCGGGGTTATAAGTGTATCTAAATAGTGTACTGGCAAATCGTAAAAAAGGCTGTTCTGAAATATGTAAGTCGGTGGTGTTTCTGATGATGGGTTTCTGATGATGGGTGTCCATGGGTTTCGTGGCTGAGTGTTCTTGGTTGACTCAAGTCATATAATTTCATAGAGTTACATAATATAACTATAGAGGGCGTACGAACAAACCGTGTGACACAGCCCGGCAAGAATCGTTTTGGCCATTGAGAAAATGGTGCTGACCCATCGTATAACACAGGCCATGCACCAGTTTATACAGCCAACATTTTGTAAGTGGAAATTTGTATGTAATTTACCCATAGGGATTCGAACCCATGGTGTTTTAACGCTTCATACGAAGTGTGGACCTGATAAACTCGGAGGTCCACATAATATAGGGACTTGAAACACTATGTGGACTTACACACGTCCACACAGTGTTTTTTTACAGTGTTGAAGAATAGGATTTTCCTTAACAGAGCAAAGGCATGTCCACAGAGTTCGAATCTGGGTTCGAACCCTGGCCTGGTCAGTCGTAACATTAGTGTCCTTGAGCAAGGCATTTTATCATAATTGCTTCTCTCCACCCAGGACTACAAATGGGTAGCGGCGAGAGCAAGGAAGTATTGCGTGGTGGACTGGCATGCTGTCCAGGGGAAATAAAAACATTCTCAGTCGTTTGATACCAACGAAAACGGATCTAAACACCGACCTGATGACCCATATTGGCTCGGGACAGACTTTTGGTGTAACGCTGTATTTAAATTTGTCCAAGAATGAAAATTAAATGTAGAGCAAAGTGTAAGAGGGTGTGCGTAATGCTAAAAATATGGATGTAGCTATAGACCGTGTAACGTGTGATATAACGTTAACAGAAGAGCCATTTTTGTAACGCAAGACCCTTGCCAGCTCTGCCACCACTTGCTTGCAAAATTGTTTGTCAGTTCATAGAGAAAGTCCTTTCTCTATGGTCAGTTCTAGTAGCTGCTGTTCAATACTGAATTTATTTCGTAATACTGAATTGATTTTGAAGTGTATATCCTTCCTAAAACCTGTATGCAATGACACCATGTAGCTTCCCCGCGTGATCAAGAGCAACTGGTTAAATGGAATTCCGATCACAAGATAATCTTGCAAACCTTCACTTAAAACCGGGAAGTTGAACTACCATGGGTCCTGTATCAAAAAGTTAGTCTAGTGTACGTGCCAAGGCATCCGTAGATGAGATAACACTTTCAGGGGATCATCTATTCATTGGAACTCCTGAATGGTGCGTAAAAAATAGAAGTGGATTAAACGTCTTGTAGTACTTACTTTAGAACTCCTCACCTGTATTGTCTATTTCCTTAAAGTAGGTAAATCAGCGGGAACTTCTCTGTAAAGGAATTTAAGCTTTATACATGAGGCATAGCAAAAGCATTTGATAAGAAAACCCCATGCAGATGGGGTTTTAGAGTACACCTGTAGCCAGATTTGCAATAAGCGGCAACATTTTATATAATTATCAAACCTGGCGTTTTCCTTTCAACGGGCATTACTTCAGATGTCAACAATCAATTTATCAATTGAAGAAGAAAAAAAAACCTATCAGGTGATGGACCTTTGTGTGATTTTTCATCCTAAACAATTGCTTGTTTTCGTATTCCATTTCCCCCAGGACGTCTTTGACAATTTCCCTTATCATAGTCTCGCTCAATGATAACCATTAATGATAGCGATTGTTCGAAGATGTAATCGAGCCGTGCACGTCTGTCTGAATGATTGGGTACGGCGTCCCCTTTGTTCGCAGTGGCGCACGGAAAATATCCGTATGAAAGCATGTGCTTTGCCGATTAGACAGGCCAAGGAAGTTCGTTCAACCCAATGTCCATAAAAGAAATGGAAATTAACACAGATCAAAGCAATTCAATTCAATTCAGGCACACATTTATTGTCCATTTAAAATAAGGATAGGGCCTAAGTACATTAAAAAATGGAGTTAAGCAAAAACAAAACCAAAATAAACAATTAAAAATAAGTAGTAATAAGCAGAATTATAATGTAAAGAGTATAGGGCAAACAGACAAACAAACAAACACCCCAACGAACACCCCAAAGGATAGACACGCAAACAAAAGGACAGACAACACGGGACATGGCAATAGTTACACTGTCACAAGGCACATCAGATATAATAAAACGAATTCATAATTAGCGAAACGATAGCAGAATAGTTCAAGCAAAAGTGACATTAAATAAACAACGATATAGATTTTGACTGGCACCCCGAACAAAGATATTGACCAATAGGGAGACCGCAAACATAGGGCTGGATAGCTCAGTTGGTAGAGCGCCGGTAGGTTATACGGAGGTCGTTGGTTCAAGTCCCGCTCCTATCAATTCAATAAATAAACAACTAGCATGGATTAAGAAGTGACTGTGATCGAATTATTTAGGAGGAGAAGCTAAGATGCACATTGGGGGATAAGGTCACGTTTTGAAGAATACTTAAAAAGCAAAGCAAAACTTCCATTTTAGTACTGTTGTTTGACATGTCGTCGGTATGCTTGAGGATTGTGAAGGGCATTTCTGTTTTAATATCTTTCAGGGCAAGACTAAAATTATTTATCAATAAGTTTTCTTTAATACCAATTTAAGTTTAGTCTCAAAGGCAAAGTATACCTTTGTATCTTGAAGCCATTCGATTGTTTTAATCCTTTGTAAATGCAGACGTATTAAACTCTAACGTGTGAAAGTTTCATTTGGTCGCGTTTTTGAGATATCCCGAAAATCCGGAGCGAATATGTCTACGCAGGAAGAATAATCCCTAATTGGAATACACTACCTGAGAAACGTTTCTGACAGTAACGCTTCTCAGATTCAAGTTTTGGGGCATAAAAACGGATAACTTTTTACATTAACAACATTACTTCGAAGTGAAATGTTTCTCAAAATACTTTATACTATCGAAAGCCTCTGTAGGCTCCTAACCAATAAGTTTTAATTGCCATTAATTTTAAGAGTGACTACCAATCGTGTACATTCCCGTTAAGAATGTCTTATTGGGCGGCATATCCGTCGAAAGGACGAAGTAACAGTAGTTTTAGTGCAAGGTATATATAACTCGGTAACCCTGCACCATACTGAATATAGCGTAACAAGTTGATTATCATATATTTTATTTTGTGATGGAGATGAGTTTTTCAATTTTATGCAGGCACCAATGTGCTTTTTGCGTCTCTCCTTCTACGAGTCACTTCCAATTAAAAAAAAGAGATATCTCCCCCGACGACCATTATTGCCTGAAATATTATCCTTCAGGTTGGCTTGTAGGCCTATGCGTTGAGCATTCGTAACCCAACAGTGAATGATCCTCTTTGTACAGGAATACTTTTCGAAAATCCGTCACAAAGGCATCCAGTAGGATCTAAATGGCCTGTTTTCTCAAGCCGAACTTTAATAATCGTCAAGTAAAATTTGGCAATGGAAGACTAAATATATATTTATAAGAATATATAGAAAGGCCTTGGCTTTCTGATTTGTGTTATTCGATTACATTTATGAAAGAAACGGCCAAATTCCTCGCTCGTCATGTATGATTCGGGTATAGAAAGAGTCGATTCATAGTGAAACAATAACCGCCCCGGGGTAGATGGTTTGGGGGATCGATAAACACGCCGAGTGATTTACCCCCGTCCCTCACATTGTCCGGCTAATTTCTACGGGAAGTTGAAATTGAATACTTTCCGTTCTTACATATTGCCAAGGGCGCTTTGTTGCCGCGTGTATCATATTATTGTGTGACTGTGGGAACGAACTCTAGGCCCTACTTTTGAATGACAAAATTTACGATTTAAGTATTTTTGAAAGATAAAATATCAGTTTCTTAGTTTATTTAATAAAGGAGCCAGAGTTCATGATAATATTAAAATCAATGATAAATACCACCCAGACGTACGTGAAGATACAAACATTGTTTGATTACTTTATTGTGACGTTCTTAGGAAAATATTAATATATTTTAACAGAACGGTATAGGCTGCCTTTAATAATTACTCCCGAAATTAATGATCATAACAAAATTACTTGGTCCAGAGAACCGGAGACCTGATGATATTATAAAATGTTTTTCACCATAATATTTGAATCTGAGAAAGGATTCAGGCATGAAGCTTTTCTCAGGCATCTGAAAGCACACAATTCTATGCAACAATGGGTTTTTTTTCATTCGTTTTTCATTCGGATTTTTTCTTACAACCAATTGAGTCAAAATTTTCACAGGTTTGTTATTTTTTATGTTGGGATTCACCAAGTGAGGATAATGGTCTTAGACCAATTACAAAAAGTATATCTTGTGTGTTGTTCATGGAAACTATAACCAATGTTAGCTCCGCAAAAAACAACGTAGACGTAAATTGAACGTCCTCTCTCTGCTAAAGATATTGCATGTTATAGAAATATTATAATCTTCAACTACCATACGCCTAAATTAGGGGTGATACAACCTCATCCCGTTACTATAGCTCGGCTTTCTGGGACAGAATTGACCCGGGTCCGGGTCCCGTGGGGCCTGACCCATTTTGGGGTCAATACGACCCGGAATCTGTGTCATATTGACCTAGAAAAGAGTCAACATTACGCAAAATCCGAGTACAAATCCCGTTTTAGCGGGTCAAGCCCCCCAGCCTGGAACCAAGAAGGCGGGTCAATCCTGACCCAGTAGCTGTTAAAGTGTAGGAAGTGGAGTCACAATTTGTATGTTTTTATCAAATAATATTTAAGGGGGCAGAAGGTGAATGAAGCAGGCCGGGACTGTGGGTGGAACCAATTGAACCTATTTTACACTGTTTAGACTATTATAGATATGTTTAAGCATTCCTGATATTCCAACGCCCGGAGCATTTCGGCACAGTTTTCTCAGGAAAGTCAATTTAAACTGAGGCTGCATGCGTTCATAATATGGTTAAATTTTCTATAAAGCTTGCGTTATGATATTGGATACTGCAAAAGAAGCACACACTAATTATTTTAAATAGATTTTGCGTTTCGAAATAGGATACCGGGAAAGAAAAAACCGTACACTTGCTAGAGGAATCTACACATGAGGAATGAGTGAAAAGGGTATAATGTAAAACTCGTTTTTTTATTGTGCAAATTCAATGGGAATCAATGTTCCGATAAATGCACGTCAAATTTATGAAGTACATTATAAGCAAGTTTAACGCTGGAGTTGACTGCAGTTGATATGGAGCGATTTTACTTGAAATTCGTATAAACAGGAATGAGATTGGACGAATAACAACATTCCCGAAAAGTGGCTTGCGGGTCTTTGTCGCCCTTATTTTAGACCAGAACCTCCCTTGTTACAATTCAGGAGGTTCACACACTCTGTGCATCACCAGAAATACACAACTACAGGTTGGGACACAATGTGGACTATTTATTTCTCCCTTTTGCGACTGCTTCCCCCCCCAACCCCGTCAAGACAATTTGAAGAATTTACGAAAATGCTCAAATCTGGTGGGTGGGGGGACCCTGAGCAATCACAGGGTCTGATATAACAGTCATGTCATCGATATCGTGTTTTCGCAGCCGATATTAAAGATACAAGATTGGAGAAGGAATTCCTGCCTATTACCGCTCTACAAAATAAAGCACCCCACGTGACCAGGGCCCAGTTTCATGGCTCTGCTTGGCGTAAGCAAAGAATCTGCGCTTATAGACCTTATGCACATGACGTCATTTCAGTAGGGCGCCCTCGCCTAGAGGTCAAAGGAGGTTGTTCATTGGCCAGTCCTGTGCGCCGCGCGTACAAATCTGTGCGTTTCGATTGTTTCGTCACCATTTTACCTCTAAGATGGCGGCTGGATGACGTCAATGCATAAGGTCTGGAGCGTATTTTAGCAGGGAATGTTTGCTTGTGCGCGTGCGTACTCCATGTTACTAGGCACTCTTTGCTGACACAGCTAGCGCAGAAAGTTGGTGCTTGCACAGTAAGCGAAGAATGGTGATCGTTAGCGCAGAGTTCGGCGGTAAGCAGAGCCATGAAATTGGGCCCAGTACCAAACACCGGTGACCCGATATGGCCCCGACGCAATAATGCCTCTAATTATCAAATGCCATCTGCCCGCCTCCAACATCTACAAGCACTCTGTTTTTCCCTCGTACAAATTAAAAAGTGGCACCAGTTACCGGAATCCGGAACTCAATCTGCTACAATCACCTCATTCAAAACATAATTACCCCATATAATATATCCACCCCCGTTCGACCCCCCTGCTTGTGCCTGACGTTAATACTCGGCTGTGAGTCCTGCTTGTATTGGTGCGGAAGCATTATAATCCCTTCAGACTTATGTAAGAAAAAAAGTATTGTTTTAAAACTGCATAAACTAACAAAAGACCAATCTCCTGGGTCAGACTTGACCCTGATTTCGGGTCACGTGGAGCTTGACCCATTTTAGGTCAGTATGACCCGGAATATGTGTCATAATGACCCAGTAATTGGTCAAACTGACGCAGATTCCTAGTTAAAATCCCTTTTTTTTTCTTCTTCTTTTTTTTACCAGTTTCGAGGTCAGCTTGTCCCGGAGTCCTGGTCAATTCTGACCCGTTAGTTTTTAGAGTGTATCGGGTCAGACCAGTTTCTAGGTATAGCTTGAATGATTTTCGGATGTATGACGACCTAGATTCAGAGTCAGAAACACTTGACAGACACGTAGACCTGTTTAGTGTGACTCCGAAAATGAGTATGCAGCTTTCCATCAAAACAGAGTGTTGTTTTGTTACATTGTTGCCTTTGATTTTGCTTGGGTCCTTGCAAATATTTGTTATAAGGCAAACTTTTGAATAGCTCTTTAAAAATTGGCACATTATTTGTTCCTTACTTTCACCCCGCCTTCATTCAAGTTGCAATCGAAACGCGCGGTAAAATCAGATTGTATTCAGGTCTAGCTTTGGACCCATCGAAGTGTACAGCATGAATGGAACACCACTAAAACCGCACTTATTGAAATCAATGTGGCCACAAAGGCAGACGTGTCTGATTTCATGTTTTGAACGAACTGCGCATCCGGCAGCCATGTTTTTCCCCAATGCCTATTTTTCCAACTCGAAGAATTGATGCCTTCAAATATTTCGAATTCTACCCGGGTCTTGGGAAGACTATTCACTGCATTGAAATAACCTTCAATTAAAGCAAAAAGAGGAATGTCTTTTCTTGCCAAAGTGTGTGCCCTTACACATACCAACTTACGGGGTACTTTTAACAATGGAACAATGGACCCCACAAGGCAATTTCAATAGGAACAATAGGGCCCCACAAGGGAATTCTTTAGAAAAGGGAACAATAGAACAACAATAGCAGTACCCCACAAACCGGATCCGTAAGGTTGGGTGTGTGTGTGTG
This sequence comes from Pisaster ochraceus, assembly GCA_010994315.2. Classification (NCBI taxonomy): domain Eukaryota; kingdom Metazoa; phylum Echinodermata; class Asteroidea; order Forcipulatida; family Asteriidae; genus Pisaster; species Pisaster ochraceus. The sequence goes on along the minus strand of CM021539.1, from coordinate 10,171,611 downwards.
TGAACATCTCTATTTTCCGGGAATTTTAGACGTCTTTTTTTCCAATCGACTGCTTTTATTACTGTTTGTGAAGCACCTCCTAATACTTGACCCGTAGCTACTTTGCTGCCGAGAGCTCAGTGACACCGACCGCTCAAATTGGTATTGCTCTGAAGAGGGGACGAAAATCTGACCCATTTCTACATCACCCACTATTCAATTCAATCTAACATTCTAGGGAGAGAAATTGAATATAACGAGTACTCGAGAATAGGGAGACTTTTGTTAAAGGGTCACACGTGGAAGTACACTGGAATGCTAGACGCACTCGTACTTTGTTCGAGCCGCAAGTGTCTATGTTATACACGTACTTGTATTGCGCGTTTGATGGGTGATATAAAACGCTCGTTAATTTTGCTGGTTGTTTTCTCGCCAGCAGTTTGAAGACCCTCTGCACTTTTGTTAAAGAATGTACACCGTGTGACATCAATATTAAAAGTAGTTCAATCAAAGGTACCGGTAAAACCGGCAAACAACAAGAAGTTTACCGGCAAACAACAAGAAGTTTACCGGCAAACAACGAGAAGTTTACCAAAAAACAACGAGAAGTTTACCGGCAAAAACATATTGCGGTTTTGTAAATGATAAATATTTTCTAACTATCGCGAAATTTTGTCATTTAAAGCATGAAACCCGAAAAAACCTCCTGTGTCAGAATTGACCCAGATTCCGGGGTCCAGGGGGCCTGACCAATTTGCGGGTCAGGCTGACCCGGAAAGTGGTTAAACATTTGATTTATAACTGGGATTCTGCGTCAGGGTGACCTGTTGCTGGGTCGTTTTGACGCAGAAATGACTCACACTGACCCATAAATGGTTCGGGCCCCATGGGGCCGGGATCCGGGTCAATTCTGACTCGTAAGTTTTAAGTATTAAGGCCGTGTCCGAAATGGCGACTTCGGCTACAGCTAAAGCTAGATCAGCGCGTCTGCCAGTGTTGAAGAATAAGCAGACGCGCGTGATCTAGCCGTAGCTGTAGCCGAAGTCGCCGTTTCGGACACGGCCTAAGTTTCAGCTGTTATTCCTTACAAAATGCTTATAGGACCTACCGGCACCTTTATACTAAACTTTTTCGTTTTGGTGCTGAGATGCCATTCATTATAGAATTTCCCGCTTCAAATGTGTTTGTGTTCGTTGTATTTTAAATCATGAACACACCTTGTACTTTTTATATTTTTTTACTCTGTTTGATTTTAACTTCATGCAATTCAGCCCTTGGGCTGCAGAATGAATGTTAATAAACAACGAATGAAAATGCTTTGCTTTGTTACGCAGGTAGATGGAGCATTTTTAACATTGTTCATCACCTTAACTTTTTCAGTGGCTAGCCAGGGGAACCAGTTAACTTGTCGCTTCGCGTATCCGCCAGTTGTTTAACTGGTCCATATTTTATGGTTCCCTTTCAACTCTGTGTGACTTGTGTTTTGAAGCAAAACAAAATAAAAACATCAGTGATTTACATATATGCAAATGAACAATCGGTGATTTACATATATGCAAATGAACAATCAGCGATTTACATACATGCAAATAAACAATCAGTTATAAACTAGCCAGCTGGACTAGTTGGACAGAATTTTGAATGGTCCTTGGTTGTTTTATCTAGCGGCATTTGGCCAGCGGACCACTGTTGAGGGAGAACACTGTTCAAAATCTGTATCAAAACATGAAACTGTTAACAGGAACACCTCCCCCCACTTGAATGTAATAAATCCACACGTCCTCACGATTTTCCTTTTGTGAAACAAAATTAGAGTGGGCCTGTGGGTATTAAAGGGCGCTTATCCGTGTGAACAGAATGGCCAAGGTGGCTAATATTGAACTGTTGCAGTGATCACACAGTCCTGGGGGGTAATGCCATCAAACAGCCTATACGAGCACGATAGGTGGTATTTCATATAATGACCCCTTTTAGTGGAATCAAACTATTCTTCTTTCATCTCATGAGTCTGAGAAAGCTCCTTTCCTGTTGTCTGTGTCCCGTAGCCAAGATCCCATCTTATCTGTGCCTGGTATAGCGTCCAGTGTTACAGTACGTGTCGAAACTGACATCACACCGTCGCGAGACACTCACGTTGGGTTCTGACTTGTACTGCCCGAGACCGTCAAGTGCTGTGAACATTTTGACGATCTCTCCTTGTCAAGTGCTGTGGAAATTGTCGATCAGCGGTGGTAATTATCGTGGCTTCTGTTTACGTCGAAATACGTAGAGCCATGATTCGTTATTTCTTACGATTTGTCGTCTGTTTTGAATGGGGTTTTACCAAGTATTGGTACCAAGAGTGATTGGCGAATTGCCAGTGACGTGTATGATAGGGACACTTGCAGAAATGTTTCAAATACACTTCGTGTTAATGGCTATTTACACTACTTCAAATCAGACCCTTTTGTTATGTTATACACATTTCAATTTCTTGAATGATTCATGTCTGAAGGCCTGTTTACATTTACTTTTACATGGTTGGATTAAAATTGGGGAAAAGATTGGATTCCATAAAGGGCTGATTAATCATGACATTATGTCTACAGCATTGCCAGGATTGGCAGTGAAAAGGGTTGCTGTTATTGTTGTTGTTGTTTTGTTATTGTTGCTGCTGCTTTGTTATTGTTGCTGCTGCTGTTGCTGTTGCAGTTGCTGCAATTTAAAACACAATTACAACAAACATCATAAATTGCTTATTACTTGCACGTGTTTCTCCATTGTGTTTACGTGTCCATGCAAAACGAAGCAATCTGTTCATTCAATATCGTCCCTCTAGGAATCTTCGGTCCTCAAATTCATGTTTACTCGTTGTTCCTAAAACACACAACTTATGGGGTGATCGTTCTTTTGCATATGCTGGATCTTCCCTCTGGAACGGACTTCCTCAAGATATCCGTAATACTTCTGATGTTCACACTTTCAAAGTTACTCTAAAAACTCACCTTTTCAAGATGTATTTCTTTAATTCATAGTTTTGTTGGTATCCATTGTTTGTACAATTTTCGTACATGTAGATATGTTTTCCCTAATTGGTGTTTTGCTTCTTTCACTGGATATGTATTGTTTTGTTTAAATTGTCTGCTTCTCTGCGCCTCGAACATCTTTTAGATTGATTTGGCGCATTGTACATTATTATTATTATTATAATTGTTGACGGTACTGTTGCTCTACCGCTCAAAATTAGGCTCCATATCGGACGATTGTTATTGCAATGTCTTTCTTTTTTTCTTCTTCTTTTTTCACTTACTTAAAAGGTCCATGTGCGAATTTTCTTGTTAGGGTGAATACTAAATCAGAAGTTTGGTAATTATACCATTAATACTGCAGCGTTGCCGTCCCATGCTACACGACTCTGAAGTGCATCGAGAGAAAAAAAAAACCGAAGCGGGTGTGTGCTTTAAAACTGTACGCACAATATTTGTACAGTGCAGCCCCAAAGTTTGCAGATGAGATGCATGAAAACACTGCCCGTAGCCTCTCTGTGACGAAAACAACCTTTCACGGCAAGCCATACAATCTCGTTCATTCCACAAACACAAAGAAATGAAGAGATAGACAGCAAGAAAGCAATTTAAGCGAGCACATTGCACTATGCAACAGTTGTACGGACGTCGTTGACAGTCCCACGATGACCTCTTATACACGTCGAGGGCCTTTTAACTGAACCCCGGAACGTTCTCCGAATTCCTCGCGGCTTTATACAGAGAAGGGAGAGGGAATAAGCGCAGAAAGAGGGGGAGAGAGTTTCAACATACCAACCAGGAACCGATACGTCTTAGCGAGAAGCTCCGCCGCGATGTTTTTTGCGGGCTTTTTTTTTTTATGTACAATGAGCGATCGTCGCGGGTACCCCGTGTGGGAATAGTAATTGTCAGTGTTGCAGCTCTCGTCGCCTACGGGTGATAGTGTAGCGGGCCGAGGGTCTATCTGTCCGTCTGTCATTCATCTTGACTTCCTCGGCAGAGCTTTTGGGCCGGTTTTGTCTGTCTGTTACACGGTGCGCCTGAATCTCGGTACTCTGCTAAAACATTTCTTTTTATCCGTCCATCTTTCGTAGTTCTGCCTCGCGTATAATGGAAACTTTCACTCTTCATGTATAGAATGACCGACTATAATGTGCTGGTCAATATTTTGGCTCCAATTACTCCATCTTTGATATTATAGGGTTGGCTGCAGTGTAAGTTGTATTCACCGAACCCCACATACACGATAGATGGTTGGCATCTTATTGAACTTTTCTAACACACGTGTCCGTATGGCATAGTGTACAAAGCACATGTTGTAACTATAAAGAATAGAGTATAAACCTTTCTATTGTTGATAAACCAGGCAATCATGCTAACAGAATTTGTGACCAAACTAAATGTTCCTGCAAACTTTCAATTAACAAAAATGCATCCCATGATTAATTGCTTTGTTTCCAACAAATTCGAAACTTTTGTGAATTTTTGTGTAACATTATTACAAACTGGCTATTTGTTTTTGCTTTGCATTTACGGCTTCCCGTTGTTTTTCAACTTGGGTTGGCAAAACCTAATGCTGTGAGTGTTGCAATAGAAAGGTCTGTACTCTGTGTGCAGCAACACTGTGTGTAATTGTATATGTATGTTACCGCTAACTAAATAATGCATTGATACCTCGCCATGCAATACCTCAAAACCCATATCAAATAAGTATTGCTGTGTAGTGCATTTAATAAAGATATTGCCAATTCAATTTCGGATTTCAAAAGAATGTCAGAGTTGGCATTCTTGATGTAGCTGTGAGGCTCTTGTATCTGAGCCTTTTCTAAACACCGTCGCGTATATAGGCCTTTAACTGACGTAAAAAATGTCAACGAGATCATCAAAAGGGAAAAGCTTAGTCGGCATGGGAACGGCCCGTCCATTGTGGTTACTATCTTCTATTTTAGTAGATTTTTTATATGATGGAACTGCTACCTCCTTGGTCTGAGTGTACGGCCAGACTTTGTGCTACAATATGTTTACACGCCATTTTGAAGGTATTTTATGTACAGGAATGGTAGAGCTGACAAAACAGTCACAGACGGTGTTTGTGTTTTGTGTGATCAACCGTTTACATGAAATAACAAACCTGTGAAAATGTGTGGCTTAATCCGTTGTGAGAGTTAGGAGAACACAGAGCACAACTATAATTTGTAACCACCCTCTCCTGGACAGCAGCAATGCTTGTAGGAGAGTACAAAAATGCAAGATGCAAGTTGCAAGACAATAGTGACGAAAACATGCACAGTTTTCAGGAAGTTTTACAAACACATTGTCCTTAGCTTTGGTTCTGACAACCGAAATCAGCTGTTTCGGGTTTTTTATATTGTGTTTTTAGGTTTACAGATACAGTGTTCTCGAATATGGCTTCATTTCTTATTCTTAGGTAAATGTTTCACAGACAAAAATGTTTCTAGTACAGACTTCATAGCTTTCATTGAACAATGATGTTTCTATACCTATCAATGATGTTTTTATACCTATCAATGATGTTTCTATCCCTATCAATTATGACTGGACGCTACAATTTAGGGCACAAACCTAAGCTGCGTAAATGCGTAAACTTAAAATATGTTAATTTTTTTGTGGGAATATTTTTTGTTTCATGTACAAAAGATCTGATTTTGGTAAAGGGCCTGAACAACATAGTTACATAAAACAAAATAATTGTTTGCACATAACTCGTTTATAAAGTTGTTTTGGGTGGAAAGCTTCTCTTTTCCTAAAATGCCTTATAAGTTTTGATAACAATGCTGTGAAAACGGCGATAAGTTGTAGTCCTAAGGGTTTATTTTAATTATGATTCCGATGGCCGACTGAGCTTGAACTTTCATGGGTACTTTGTTATTTCACTTGTAAAAAAAATATTGGGGTCACATAAAGTGCACTGCAATAACTCCGGTGTTAAATTGATTCTCTTGGTATCTGTATGTGAGAACACCTCTCACCAACGATGACGGGGAATGGGGATAACTAACACATAGATACCGGAAGGAATTAGTTGAAAATCCCAGTTTTTGCCGTCTGCGGATACCGTTCTTGGACAATTACCAATATTATTCACGTTCTTTTAAATCACAAAATAGATACGAACGAAAGAGGAAAGAGACAGAAAGAGGTACAGATGATAGACAAAATGAGTAGACTAAGATTTTTATAAGTAGAGAATTTCATAAGGTTTTACTGCTTTTTATTTTTTTTTAATTTGATTCGACCAACAAAAACATTTTTGACTGGAGCGGGACTTGAAAACGACCTCCAGATTAACATACCGGCGCTCTACCAACTGAGCTGTCCAGCTCTATGTTGGCGGCCTCCCTATTTAAGTCAGTATCTTTGTTCGGGGCTGCCAGTCAGAAGCGTATTTATTGGGTTTTTTTTACCATAAAATCTTGAATTCAGGGTAATTGATAGCTCCAAGTGGCAGAAAAGGCAACTTAATTAGACACTTCAATGGTATCCTATGCCCGATTGAATGTGATTCGTTTAAATTGATTTCATGCTTCTGCCCTACATTACTCAAACTCAATGCATGGTGTTAAAATGGCATTCAGATTGGCTCCACTTATTAGCAAGGGGGCGGTGGTATTTTCTACAAGGAAGTGTGTGTGTGTGTGTAAATGTTTACTACTTCTGTTAAGAACCTTCACAAATTTTAACCTTTAAAGAAGAAAACGGGCCATCAGAAAAGAACAGGCCAACAAAGAGACTGTCCGTAAATGGATTAGCGCTAATGTTTGGTGAGAAGTTAGTACCATGGAGCAATTTATTCAAGCCCTAAGAGATAAAGTGAGAAAAAGGGGTGAATAGATAGAGATTTTCTCCGCCACCGCAATTGCCCCGGGCAAAGCATGCAACAGTCTCACTCGCTCCCGATGGAGAATTAGATAGCTATACAGCAATCAGAGGAAAGAGATCGTTCTTTTTGTTGCTTTAAGTTCCTGGCAGAATCCAATGACATCTTCAATTCATTAAAATACAAACGCGTGGTATAATGTTGTACCCTTCGACAGCTTAAATCGTAAAATGGCCGGAGGGGGAGCGTTGCACCAAAATCATTGTGTTCGTTCTTGGTTTGGATTGTCCGTTTTCCCGCTAGGTAATCCACAACTGCGCTGTAGTTTGACGTACATATTTAAACATGATTCCAATCAGCGAATGTCTCGACGGCATTATTTTGTTCTAATATACAAAACAAAGAGTGAAATATACATCGGCTTTTGGACATAAAGAATAGTACACGCTCAGTTTGAGCTTCAACTTTTGCCATTGCGCAATCATGCCAGAGTACAACACAACCGCACCCGTTTCCCCACTCTCTGTTGACTGGATTCAGCGCACGTATCTATTCCGCGCACGTAGGTCAAATATGCACACCTTCCGAGTCGCTGCATGACAAGCCTAGAATATCAACAGGTGAAGTTAATTGACAATCGGCTTCCACTGATTATCAGAAATCGATTTTCTGACTCGAAACATCCTTTTACTCTGAGCCACTCTCGTCACAGAAGATAAATGTGGACTGTTCCCAAAAGTACAAAGTCGGTTTGTGATTGTTTTAAGTAAAGTCGGGGATAGCAAAATATTGACTGAAGATAGTTGGAAACCATTAGGCATGTGAAATGTTTGTCGTATGGTTTTTATAATAATTTGGCAATAGTCTGTTGTATACATGTATTACTTTCGCTCCTTTTGAGATCTTCAAGTTCTACCTTTTATTATTTGTATCTTTCGTAACCTCCAGTATACTCTGTATTTTAATATGAAAATCCATATCATTTATTTATGTATTACACGTGGTGATGTCTAGGTAGGATTTGATGAGATAGTTTGCCTTCTGTCTCTCCTGTAGTGATTGGTCACTGCTGTGCTTCTTTCGTATCACTATTCCGCATGTCTGGCTGTGATCAATTGAGTGGTCTTGGATCCCATACTGTTCGTGATCCGGTCGTTATGGAAACGCCCTGAGGTCACCTCGATTACGTAATCACTTCGCTCGCGAATAGACTACATTCATTGTTTTTCTGATATTTTTCATATTTTCCCCATGAATATATATTCATCATAAAACTAGGTTAGGCATTTAATTACATCTATATTGATTTCTGTCTTTCTGCATGATAGCCACTGTCCCAAGCGTAACAGAAGTGGGGTTGCTAATTTCAGCGTCTCACAGGGAGCATTATATTTTCCTCCAGTTTTCAATAAATATTACATCTGGCAATAACAAAGATTGAAATTTGGATTCACTGATTGACACATATTTCATGTTATTTTGAAACACCCCGTAAAGAAGTAACAAACTTTGGACTCCTGCAGTTTTTAAATAAGTTAAGTGTTGAAGAAAGTAGGTGCTTAATATATCTGGACCTGCATGCATAAATTGCAAGCTTGTATTTATCCAACTAATGGATTGTAACTGTCGAGTAGTGGACTTGTTTTTAATAACACTTAGTCGTAAAAAGTACCACTGGTTATTTTTTAACAACTCTGGCACCAGACGCATCTCAATTGGAATGACTAATTGATATTATTGGCAGACTGTGGCCTTGTTGATGGCAATATGTCAATAATCAAGATTGGTTCAGAGTGATCTCCTGAACCATTTAAAAAAAATGTGTTTCAGTGAATCAGAGTTGGGACTTTGCAGTTTTCTTTTAATGTACCGGTGGTGGGACATACACTGTTCAAGTGTTTGCTTAAAATAATTGCTTGTCGTGTATCGTCAGAATATATCCTGCCTCCCCCTCCCCCAGATTGGTAAACGGAACAATACGCGTGAAGTGTGTTTATCCGTCATGTAAACACAGTCAATTTTTTCCTGAGAGGCATTCGTGTGTGTGTGTGTTGGGGGGGGGGGAGGAGACACACCAAAATCAGCCGATGCAAAGGTAGCTCGGCGGCTGCAATCACCGCAATATTTCCCGGGGTGTCTTGCCCGAACAAGTACCAGGGTGTCATCCCCCCTGAAGGTGATCAGTTGCCCCGTTCCATCAGAGATTGCTTTTTTTTAATGGTTCATCTTCCCACGTGAGACGGCGCCGTTGCCCCTGTGCGCAAACGTCCCCTTCGGGTTCGACTATATCGGACTGATGATACCCAACAAAGTGTCACCAGCGTGAGGTGGTTTTTTTTTTGACCCGCAACCACTTAGCAACGCTCTCCCCAATCTGTTGTAAATCCTCGGCGAGTTTTCTGCAAACAGTCCGGTTTTAAAGCGATTCTGATCGTGTATAAAAAGCACACTATCATAGGCGGAGGACTTGGTCCCTGTGGAATAACGTCGATCTGTAGTGTATTACAAATGAGCTGCACTTGCGAGGATCGCGTTTATTTAGGAGAAGATCCATCTACACGTAATTTCCACTGCACCACACCCTGCTACGAAACGTTCGCTTAAAAACAAAACAAAATTACCGAGGTCAATGAAAGGAAGCATCTAAGTTTGAAAGGTACCAACTTGTTATAAAGAAAGTGGTTGTCAAGTTACACTCTAGAAACTATCGTTGTTTAATTTAACATTAATGAGTGCAGTGGGTGACAACACCCTTTGTAAGATTAAATTCATCTAATTAAAACGGAGTTACATCATTATAGTATGTTAAATTTAACAATGTTAAGTTCACTTTTTTCCATATTGTTGAATCTAACTTTTATAGAAGTGTGAATTCAAAGGTAGGGTATACTTTTGGTAATTGTCTAAGACCAGTATCTTCACTTGGTGTATCCCGACATATGCTTAAAATAACAAACCTGTAAAAATTTGGTCTCAATTGGTCATCGAAGCTGCAAGAAAATAATGAAAGAAAAAAAACCACCCTTGTTGCATTGTGTGCTTTTAGATGCCCTTTTCACCAAGGGGTGACAGATTATATTTTCCTTCCAACCTCAGTTCGGTCACACTGATTTGTATTGAAGAGAAACAAGATGGCGGCACAGCGATAAAGGTCTATGCACCAGTCGAACATTAAAACACAACTTATTGTAACTGCTATGGTAATGTTAATAATTAGAAGTCCCATAGATCTACTGAGCGAAAGTAGTAGTCCTGGTCGATTTTCTAATCCCGCCCGGTAGTAGCTAATAAGCAGAGCCCAATTTGAAAGAACTGCTTAGCACAACAATTGAGCACGATAAAAATATGCCTACCAGAATACATTTACCAGCCAAAATAGCATTACACCTATACCAGTTGTCACTGTTAACCTGCTTATTTTTGTTTAGCTGAAAATGTATAAGCAATATTTGTTGCTTAAGCAGCTCTATGAAATTGGGCCATGGACAGTTTTTTCAGAACTTTCTCCCGAATTCCGAAATCTATTCTGCGACAGTAGAATACATAGCAAGACAAGTTCTCAAAGAAGAAACCTGCACAGCAAAGTGGTGTTATCGTAATGTTTGTTGTTCCTATTTTGATGTACAGGTTGACTGGGCTGTTGAGACATTCATAAAGGGAATCCACCCATCATCTTGAGACACACGGGAGTTGTACCAATGCTAAGAATGTCACCATGAGATCGGCACCTGTTCTGATCACCTTGACTCTACTCTGTAAGTACCGTAAACAACCAAATCAACACGTCGTGTGATAACACGGAGTTTTGCTGACACTTTAAAATCCCCCGGGTCAGAATTGACTTGGATTTCGGGTTTCAGGGGACCTGACCAATTTCCGGGGGGTAGGCTGACCCGGAGAGTAGTTATAAGATGATAATGTTAACTTGGATTCTACGTCAGTTTGATCCATTTGGGGGTCATTTTTTAACTCTCATTCTGGGTCACACTGATCGCATTAATTTTAAGAAAGAAAGCACTCATCTGCCGTGGATTGATATAATTAACAATTAAAACCAAATTTGCGTTTATACGGTACCCCTGCACTGGGCATGTGCGACCGAGAATATCAAAATGTGTTCAACCTCGTGCCCAGCACCGTCCGGTAAAAATGTTCGCCCTGGCAGGGCCTAGATTCATGGCTCTGCTTACCGTATAAGCACCGAATCGGCGCTTACGGATGCAGGGAATTCTTTGCTTGCGTCAAGCGTATTTCACAGGCTAGAAATTGTTTGCTTTTGCGCGTGCGTACTCCACGTTACTACGCATTCTTTGCTTACAATTACACAGCTAGCGCAGAAATTCGGTGCTTGCACAGTAAGCGGAGAATGGTGATCGCAAGTGCATAATTCGGCGGTAAGCAGAGCCATATGCAATTAGGCTCAGGTCCTTCTTCATAATTCCGATGAAGCGGTCTTTTATGTCATCCTTTGCCTCTTGCGGAATGGCAGCCATAAAACCTCAAATTGCAAAAATAGCTTACCCACACTGGTTATAAAAAAACAGTTATAAACATGGTTAACTTAATAGGTAGTAAATACATACTAATTAACTGTGCAATTTAATACAGATGGCATCACCAAAACGCTTATTTAAATGACTCTTGGTAATCGAGTGAAGTCAACAATTTATTCAAGTACTTAATTTTCATTCGCCAAACCAAACGTAGGAAAAAAAGAAAACACAAAACAATTGATATTTATCATCAAGCAGACACTTTTGGCCAGTGAAATTTAAGTATTTTTTATTTTCACTGGCCAAACCAAACATAACAAAAGAAGAAAACACAAAACAATTTATACTTATCAATAAAAAGAAACTACCCGATTACCTGATGGGCCAAAATGGTATTTAAAAAGAACATATATATATATATATATACATAAAATTAGTAGGGAAGATGGCATTAGCTTTCTATCCAAACCGGACCTTCGTCAGAGGAATACACAAAAACAAACACAAACAATAGCAAAAAGGGGAGTAAAGGATTAAGGAAGAGTATCCAGAAAAAAGCGGAAAAAATATTGCCAATCAAAGTTATAAATTTACAAACACTGGAGTGGCTAAGAACCAATCAGAGTAAAGTACACATATATATAAAATAATAATAGTAATAAACAAAAATAGTTAGTTGTAAATACGCACTTAAATGTTCTCAATGTAATACATATGGCATCACTGCTTTGCATATTGGCCCATCTTGTTTGGCCACTCTTCTAATTGGTGCTTCTTGTTTCAATGACTGACGTGTATCAAGTGAAGACAACCGTTTTTTTTTAAGTGGGCGTGTACTTAAATTTCAATCGCCAAACCAAACATAAGAAAAGAAGAAAAAAAGAATAAAATTGAAATTATATTTATCACTAACGAGGCACTACTTGTTTAGCCAAAATGTAAGGTACTATTTATATACAAATAAAACAAAATACATAATTTATTCATGTAATTATATAATTTACCAGATTTGTTCTTCGCTGACGTTTTATTATTATTTTGTGTGTGTGTGTTGTTTTTTAAACTTCTAAAACGGTAACCTAACACTTGAAAACTAGAGGTATACAGCAAATAAAATAATCTTGCAAGAAAATAGTTGGTACTTTTCCCTTAGAATGTAGTTCAGACACTTTTAACAATTTCCCGTTTTCAAAATTTAGCGCTAAAAAAAGTAGAATTCAACAGCGTGAGACAAAAACAAATTACAATAATATATTTATACATCATATATATTTAATGAGTAAATAAAAAAATAATCTGAATAATCTAAAGATCCCATAATCTTAATTGGGGTTTCGCATGATTGAAACCGCCCTGAGCTCCGTTCGCTCCCGCCCCGTTGCCCTTTTCCAAAGTTGTAATCTGTACGAACCTTTTCCCCACATTTTAAATTTAAACATCCAGCTGCGCCTCCTGTTTGCAAATCGAAATCATCATCAACTCACTTTTAACTCGAGAAACTTTCCAATCTTCCAATACAGTGGATAATTTGGCTACTTTTATTAATAGTAAACACCCTCTTGAGACAACACTGAGCACAGCCGCGGTCAACGCGCGCCGTAAGGATGCCCCGTCACAAATCCGATTTGAAATGCGACCGGTTCGTTTAACGGGTGTTACAAATTGCGGGTGTCAGATGTGTTCACAGTTAATAAATCTGCAATCCAAACGAGCAAATTGCCCGCAGGGCCTGAACGTTGCAGGGGGGAGTTGCAGAAGGGAATCATTGTGTAAAATAACACGTATAATATGATATACCTGAGTTAATGTTCTATGACGTTAATGTTAGAGTGCAGGGGTTCCTTCCAGTATTTAATAAGAAACTGTGAGCTGTTTGGTGTAAACACCCCCTTTTTACGAAATGCCTCCACAAAAGCCACGACTTTTGGGGGAGGTTTGCCATTATGTTTGCCTTCGGCTTTCAAAAGAGGGCCGAAGAAAACATGCAGGCATTAAAGCTTGATGTCATTCGTTCTTATCTCTGTTTATCAACCGAAAGGTTACAGTGAAACACGAACAGCGTAAACTACTCCACAGATTTCATGGATGTGCATTGCTGATTTGTGCAAGTAAATGCACTACGCACCAATCCATTTTCATCCCACTTCTGAAAGCCCTCTTGTTTCAGGAGGCTTACCATCAATGACTTATTTATTTCTTCTGTGCCTTAGCGCCTTTGAGCAGACCTTTGATTTTAGGCGCTTTATAAAATTGTTTGTACGATTGATTGTAGGCCAACCCCCCTTTACCAGGTAACCCAGTACACGGTTCCGAAAGGGCATTCTGCTGCTGGGGATCGTGCATTTTACGCCGGGCCCCCGCTCCTTTAGAAACTGTCCCCCTCATCAAATCCGTTGTGCAGAGTCTCTGGATGTTTTCAAGAAACATCTAAAAACTTGCCTATTCAATGGTTCAGGACCAACTGCCTTTCCCATCATCAGTGCCATTATTTATTCGCTTATTGTATAGTTTTCTTGTAAAGCGCTGTGTGGTACCTAGTGTGAGAGCGCTCTAATGCTCGTTGTTGTTGTTATTATTATTATTTACCAAGAGTGGCTTTGAGCCTTGTTTGGGGCGATCTTGCATTTAAAATTTCCATTAGCTGATGAAACATGCGAGCGTGGAAGAGCTATTATTGGCTGAGAGTTGTGTGCGGCGCGTATTCAAGCATGTTTCCATTGTTTGACATCAATGATGACGGCCAATAACTCGAAACGCTGCTGGTCCGCTGCAAGGTCACGCGCACGTTTTTACTTACAAAGAACAGCTATCGTCCAATGATCTGCCTCCTTTTGCCCCAGTGAGGGCGCTGTTTGAGAGAGTGACGTCATATGCAAGGGGGTCTTTTTGAATATATGTCCTAAGTTTCCGCTTGGGCCTTAACCTAAAGAAACTGTCATGTCAGAAGCCCTATTCTTCTCTTCGCCGTCAACTATTGCAAATTCACCCGAAGAGCAACATAGACAAGTAACTGGGATCACATGTTTTCTCGGTCTTTAAATGGGTAGCAACTGGGACCTGGTTTTATTGAACTAACAATCGTAGGCCGCGCTCGAGAAGATCAATTGAATGATTTTTCTTTGTGATTATTGAACTTGGAACATAGCATACGGTATCGCTTAGTGTTAGCTTTTAAACTATTAAGCAATTACTCGCTTTACACTACAGTTGAGCGAAATTGATTTGTTAAGCAGGCAGATGACATGTTAGAGTGATGAACACGTTTTAATATAGGCCCCACATTAATCATTCTATTTTATGATCCAGCTGTCACTGACAGAGAAACGTTAGCTGTAGCAAGGGTTTTTGTGCCAAGAATACATGATTTGTTACGTTCGTTTAAATCTTAAACCGGTTAGAGTTTCTTTAAAGTAGCAACAACGACAACGACAACGCTAGCAACTGTGACACTCTGTTCGAGTTTCGAGTTGACTTTTTTCAAAAACCGAGTTGAAGTCTTCAAGTTTTGAGTTGAATTTTTGGCAAAAATTGGGTCGTACATGCATCTTAAAGAATGACCCGTAATCAGACGTAATTTTTTTATATAGAGCGGCCCTTTCAGCTCAGGGTTAAATTCCATGAAGCTATGAAGCTTAAACGGCTCATCACAAAACAACTATGCGGAGTACCAGCTACAGGCGCTAACTTGTACACCGTTCATTGCTCGTGAATAGTTCTCCTTTCAGTTAAAGAGTAAGAACAAATTCATACGTACGAAAATAGTCTTGTGAAGTTTCTGATTTCTTGTCGTTGACCTTACTCTGCGAAATCAGTATAAGAATTGCTCAAAAGGGGTTAAAAAATCAACTGGGAACGTGTAACATTTCTACCTCCATGCTATGTAAGCACTTTGAAAAGTTTTGGCCGCCAAAGCCATCTCATCGACCTTTACACAGATGGTTTTCACCTGTGACAGAACCGTTTCAAGTTGTTTATTTTTGAGCGTAGAAATTGCGGACACCAAGTGCTTTCTTATTGCCGGTCTCCAGGCAAAAGCCCGGAGATGTTTTCGAATGCGAAGTGCCATCTTTGGTGCAACATGTGGGTGCATTTCTCTCCCCCGCGCTCAGCACAAAGCATCTACCCCCAAGGACCCGTAGGGATTACGTCTTCAGTTAACACAAAAGGACTGTCTGTTCCCGACGTCCTCAAGGTCGAATAAACTTGAAGACTTTCATTTTTTGATACCAGTAGTTTGCGAAGGGAGAAACATCTTACTGAAAAATGGCATAATAATACATGTTTTTTTTCTCTTTCATTTAAACTCTCACATTCCCATACTTCATGAAATTGTCTAAACAATACGTATCCTGAATGTAATTTGAAGGTTTGCATGGTGTATTAGATGGGAAAACTAATAGTGAGAGACTTGAGGGTGCAACCATAGTGATAGAACTCTTCTTGTTTTCAAAGAAGTGGTAAGAAGAACCGGTGAGTTCTCTACGTTTCGAAAAGGATACTCTGCGCGTTTCAGAAGATGGCCCCCAAAAAAAACCAAAAAAAAAAACCACAACAACAACAACAAAAACCAAACAAACATACATAAAGAAATAAATACATACATAAATACATTTTTTAAATGTACATAATAATGATGATAATAAATAAATAAATGAATACAAAGTAAATAAACAATCATAATAATAATAATACTAATTTAAGAAGTAACCATACGTATTTGTACCAGTCAGAAATAAAAATACTTAGGGAGGAATCTTCTATAGACGCCGGGGCTTGGGGTGAAATGCCCGGACAAACAGAACGTGAACTGTAACAAGAACGTACGGACAGACAGGTTGAACAAAGACAGTAATGATGAAAATATAATAAATAAAGGAACGTAGGAGGAGATCATTGATGTTATCCTTTGAGAATAAACTGTGTCAGATACTGGGAGAGAAGAGTTTTTTTTATAATCGCTTTTAATTTCGACCTACAGATAATTGTGATTTATAATAGAATCGCTGATACCATTCCAAAGACGCGGTAACGACGTGTGAGAGATGTGTTGGTGAATGGTACATAATAAAGGTGTGATTCGTTATGCGATCAATTGAATACCCTTGAGTGTCACGGACAGAGGTAAAGATTGTGGGTAAACGATTGTGAGAAAATTTGTACATGAAAATACCTCTTTGAAATTTAATAATTTCAGCAAGTGTCAATGTGTATAAGTTGTCAAATAAATAACGGGAATATTTCTTGGAACATTATAGTACAAAAGGTTTTTCAAACTTGAGTTTTTATAATGATGATGAATGGTTTATTTATTATTTCAAAATACAAACAAGACAATTTATTGAGAAGAATGAATTGCGTCTAAAATTCATGAGAAAATTACAACAAACTTAAACAACACAAAGCAATTAAGCAAAACGACTTAGAAACGCACTGGACTGAATACACTTGTCAAAAAAAGGGAGAAACTGACATTAAGTGATTAAAGGGAAAGGCAGGACAAGAAGGAGTAAAAAGCCATGACAATTAAAAAGCCATTCTGGATGTGAATGCAAGTCATAAAAAAAACAATCATAAAAATTGGCAGATATGCATGTTACCCTATCCTGCCTGATGGACTCATTCTTCATCCAAGCTAGGGCCCTTAAAATCACTTAAATATATTTTAAGACAACCTGAAAATTTGAAAGGATTAGCTAGAATTGATTAAATCTATTAGGTAAGGTATGGCACTCTGTTTGAATCTATTAGTTAAGGAACTTAAGGAACTGACCTACATGTTGATGAACTAAGATTCCTTTCATGTATAATTGGTGGTGGAATTGAGTGAGACAGTTTTTGATTCATTATTAATTCATCGGCAAATTTAAGACATAACTGAACACGTCTATCATACAACTTAGTGAGACCAAGAGTTTCAATTGCATGTTCATATTTAGTCAATGAAGCTGGTGCCAAGAATGATTAATTAATTCATAATTAATTCATAAATTCATAATTGATCCTAATTTTGTGTTTATTTATTGGTAATAATATTTTTCTCGCTGTCCAATAGTGCATCCTACCTTTAAAGAGCGAGGGGGAAATGTCAAATGAAATGTACAGACCCATTTTTTTTTCTCAGAATGATGTCACCAGATGTTTTGGATGTTGACAAAGTTTGCGCTGTATGGGAAGATGTCGAATGCAATGGCAATTTACACCATTTTATTGTGAGGTTTTTCTCCACCCACATGAGGACTCTATCTGTTATAAAATAAAAGCATCACAAAATTGAATTTGACATTTCCCTTCCTCTTTAACATTTACCGCTGGAATTTGTGCAGCCTTTTTAAAAGTTCTTTGTTTCGTTTTTTTACAACAAATGATTCTTTGCCATGCTATTTGACGTATTGCCGGAGTTGCGACGAGATAAGAGCCAGGAAACCATCGAATAATCAATACCAATGCTGCACTCAATCAGCGTAATCCTTGTTTTTCTTCGAAGTAAACTTTCAGACAGTCGTCAAATAGAAGGAAAAAAAACATGTATTTCTCAAGTGACGCAAAGTGATTAACTTTTTGTACTCTTTTGCCCGAGGGCGCCAGTACTATAAAGTTTCGTGATTCGGGAGTACAGCTTCAATGTTGACATTTTGAAGCTCCCAAAGGTATAACTCGGTTGTCTCGTCCCTCTTCGTAATGCTTCATAAAGGAGGCAAGACGGTGTTCATAACGAACTGTGACATTCATATATCTGAAAGTTAAGCAACAGTCAAAGACCTTCCCCTTTTGAAAATAACTGGAAATAAAACCCCGCTAATTGGCCGCAAGGAATGTAATTAGAGAATCCCCCGGGGAGGGGACGACCTCACGAGCAGAAAACACATGATTATGAATTTTGTCCATGAGTTTGTAGGCATCGAGAGCAGGGAAATTGGACCCGTGTGTATCGACAGGGTTGCACCCCCGGGACCAAAACTCAAAGCAATGTACAAATTGGGAATAGAACAAGGTGACTGTGTTTTGAAGATAACCCTCCGTGGAATACTGTTGCTGTTGCAGTAATAAAAAAAGATATATAAAAATAAACTAGTTTTGAACAATAATACTGCGGTGCGAAATAACTATAACGTAACTGGTGATTGCAAAGAATAAAACAAGATTGCAAGAAAACCAAACACTTGTCGTAGAGAAGAATGTTGCAAAAATCATCTTTCTCAACAGAAGGCCTATATAAATAGGCTTTCTTCCCATTTTGATATGCAAATGAATGTGAAGTATACTGAGTATAATGTTTCATTGGCGGTAATATTCTGGAAACAGTCTACAGAACAAGCGGAATAGTTTATTTCAAACCAAACAGTTTATTTACTGTGCATACATGCAGATGAGACGTTTGTGTAATATCCAGCTTTCGTGTAAATTGTCAGTGTTCTTTATCGCCATTATAAATATGTTATCATGTATCTTCACTATAATGAAGTACATGTGTATTTAATCATGGCAACATTGAAATAAATGCATTGTCTATCTATCTAACCAGGGCTAGATTTCACAAAGCACTTAGATTCGTCTTAAGTTAAGTTGAGTACTGTGACATTACACTTTGCTTAGCAACTAAGTGACACAGCTTAAGATCAATCTTAGCTCTATGTGAATTCGTCCCCAGCTCTGCTAATGCATGCGGATGTTGTGGAGGCGATTGCTTACCCTACGAAGGATTATTTTGGTATCGAGGTTTTGACTTTTTTCGTAAAATTAAAATAAGGAGCAGGTTACCTTTAAAATAGCGTGCTGTGTTTTCAGAATCCTATGCTATCCCAAGAGAAGAATGAATCTTCGTTTGAAAGAGCAATACAGAAAACGTAAACAAACAGGTTCTCATTCTAGTGGTTGGACTACAGGACTTGCAATCACATGGTTGAGGGTTCGAATCCAACCAAGCTAACCGCTGATTTCACAATGACTATGATAAGTATTATCGTCTAGTTACTGAATCACAATTTCTTGATTTGTGCAATTCATAATCATGTAAACGTTAAACCAATATGTGTACGAGAGAGAACGACTGTTGCCAGCTTGGCGTTATCCCCTTGTGGGAGTTTGCCGAGCTCCCTTGATGGGAAAATCGTCTAAAAAACAAACGTCATGCGTTTGGGTGTGAACGCCAAACGTCGATTTCAGTGATTCGTTTCATGAGTTTTATGTTCGTGTGCGTACATAACACGTGGCGGCACATCGCTTCCGTAATAAACAAACGTAAAAATAACAGTAACCCTTAATTCAACCAACAATGTGTGCCTGGTATTCCACGATATACATTCAGTATCGCTAAAACATTTTCTTACAATCTTCAATAACACTTAATATAACGGCCAAGGAGACGATTTGAAATTGAGATGGTTCTGTATTATTGTTAAATTACAGTTGGGTTTTAATCTGTCCTCATTTTGTTCGTCAAATTTTTAATTTTGTGTCAGACTTCATTGTTGATCTGTTAATATGCAACAAAGGGAAAGACGTTTTATTGCTAGCAGGTTAATAATATAAAGTTAAATGATTCGTGTTTATAATAGTCATGGTGTTTGTATTGGGCGATCGGCAGTTCACTATGGTGAGCTTTCACTGCGCTTGTTGGCATTGTTATCAAAATTTCTGAAAAGTACGTTTACTTTTCGTATATATATATTTTTTTCCGACCACACTATTCATTTATCGGGTTTACGAACCTTCGCATGCACATTCTCTTGTATTTATTTTGTTTGATTTTAAATCTCAGGACAATAAACCAACAATTTGACAACGATTCGACCAAGGAAGTATATAAGAAAAAACCGGTTTCAAACAGATGTGTATTCGGCAATGAAGACAACACTCTTTGATATAGGTCCCGTTTGTTGTGTAATGCACGTAAAAGAACCCAGTTACACATGGTCTTATAAAATCATTCTGACTTAACAAAATCCACCAAATTAGATTTTCGGCGCCAGGGGTGTCATTTTATGGCATGGCGCATTATAAATGTACCCCACTATTAATATTATTATTATTTCATTTTATCACAGCAAGCAAAAGAAAGATCGTTTTTTTCTTTGTGCTGATCCCCGTATAGCCTTAAATCTCAAGAGTCTTTCTCAGGATCCTCGCTTATCCCAAAAGCGCCGCCTTCTGTAAGAGATTTATCCTCACATTTTGTCCCTATTTCATCTAGATGTTAATTTTGTATGATTACTCAGAATGTCTTCCACCATCATCGCATACAACTTTCTAAAGCAACGTAATCGCGTCAAACGTCTCACAAATTACCAATTTGACTAACCAAACTCCCACAAGTTGCTGTCGCACTTCTGACCTATCGAGGCCGACATTTCCCCCCGTTTCACAACGCACAAAAGGTTAATCTAATTCGAATCCATGCCTGGGATACAGTTGTTATTTTAGTCGAAACATTTTCTTCTTCTATCACCCCTCTTGCATGCTCCGTTGGTTTGGGGCATTCTCTCACTCGCACACACACACACACACACAAAACCATCTCCGGTTCGTGCGCATTCTACGGTTTATTTTCCATGAGTTTGCCTCGGAACAGATAGGGGTTTTACCCGCGGCAGAGATAAAGAGAGGCCTGCTTCTTCCACTAAGAAAAACACTCTTCAGACGTTCATCTCTCTAGACAATCGGGTGATTTTTTAAGCGTGTTTCCCGAACAAAAAGCAGATGATATGATCAGTGCTCCCCCGAGCACATTTTAGTTGGGTTTCTTTTCTCTTTGTGTGACTGGCGTGATGGCTCAAATATCAAAACAGTAACAAGACGGGACGAGGGTTTGCCGCAGGGTGCTGGATTATTTATTTTCTGACACCGATACCTGGTAAATAGCCTCAAAATATATCACAAGTATTGATTGGTATTAGAGATCATAATGTGTCGTTACCCACGACTATGTTTTTAAGTCCGTGCCGAGTAGAGAAAAACTCACGGACAGACAGGTTGAAATATGGAGGAATGTATAGATTCTGTATACGTTGTCGGGGTGAATGTAAATTCCCTCGAGAGGCTGCCAATCTGCCAATCTTGTCTTGGAACTTTGTTGTTGTTGGTGTGGAAAGTTCATAATCACAGTGTGGTGTGCAAAGTATAATGTGTTATGTAGGTTTACAAGTCTTCTTGTAAACTCTCTCTTGTTATGATTATTCAAACTATCTGCATTATTAACATTATGAAATAATAATAATTGAATGTCCTTATTTGTCTGATTTGAGTATGTTTCTGTTGTCAGAGAACGTCTGCGAATCTGGTTTCAATGCATGTGAAATGATTATATGTTAGTCCATAGCCGTACGACCAAGGGGAACTGCCCGCTCGAATTCGGGCATAACAGTGTGGACAATCCGGGTACAGCAAGATGAACAGAAAATTGACAGAGAAAGCAAAACAAGCATTTTACCCGGAATTAAAAATTGGTACTTGTTTGTTTACTTGTTTAAAATTTCAGGCAAATCATCCCCTCTGCCCCCTTTAACCAAAGAGTCGCCATTCGCCAATATGTTTTTTTGTCCATCTTCTGGATGTTATTGTTTTTATCATCTGGATCTCTCCATCTTCACAAGGAGCCAAAACGGTTGTACCAAATTGTGTATCAACTGCCGTATGTCTGTTTGTTTGTGGTATGTGTTTCCATGCAGTGGCTGAATCATGAATTTGGCTGAAGCCTTTAAATGCACAGACTTCATGAGTTCAACTGTGACATGTTAGTCTAGGCCTACTAAATTGTCAGTGTGACGTCAATGCGTAAGGCCCATTTCGAGTATTAGCAAAAATATACATTTTCAAAACATGCAATTGCGATAGTTTTAGGTTTCTTACTATTGCACAAAGTGTGGCAATAATTTACCGTTTATGTTTGTAGTGTTGTCATTTAGCCTTCGAGAAAGACTCTGCTATAGAGTCGAAACTAACTATTTTGGGGGAATATTTTACCAAATAAAGGTACAGTTCACAGATTCTTGCTCTATGCACTGATTAACGTACTACCAGTGCATGACTTTAAACTACATAGTGCGCAGATTTACTAGGAGAGTGTTCCACGAAAATCACACAAATCAAAAATCGAAACATATAACCAACTATAATCTAAATAAACTCACTGATATCAACGCTCTAATTCCCAGTAATCTTTATTATGAAACCATTTCAGGCCCCTTAGGCATGCCATCGAAGGAAATAATAACACAGCCTAGCTCAGTTAATACCAATGCATCAATTTTGGAGCAAACATTCAAGTGTTAATAATCCACCGAAGAAGAAATCACAACTATATCCAAATGTTCCCCAAACACCATGCCTTCCACAAAACTGCACTTCGCCACCGCCGTTGCAGTCCCAACGGCTGTTTTCAAAGACGCTTCAACGGCACGGGGAGAGGTGTAATTACAGATAATTTCTGACAGTCTAATAAGCAGCTAGCTATAACAGCGCTTGGGGTCACTGTTAACCAACTGCTATCAAATAACTGCTCCCCCCTAAAAAACCCCAGCAGCGTGAAAATGAGGACTTAACAGGATCAGCCTTCGCTGGTGATTCGATCGGGCGTTAAAGGTGGACAGTCGGCCGTGTGCCAGAAACAGCTGATTTGTGACACTTTTTTGTTGTTGTGCTATTTGAACTAGAATCACAGCTTGCAAATTGCCTTCCCTGAAATGTGTCAGTTTAAGTTTGCGCTGATTATGAAAGTATAACAACGTTTAGGCCCACTGTAAGTTGCTTAACATTTAAGTTTTACGTATAATGTTGAAACTGATATAGACAAATTGTTTTACTTTTGATATGTTTCATATGATTGTTTTATTAATTTTCATATTTCGTATACTCTAATCAATTTTCATCCTTTTTTTCCAAATTGTTTAAATATTTATTTTATTATTTTTTTTAACAGTGTTGCTGTGTATTAATAGAAGTTGACCTGCGAGCAATCTGGTGTGAGAATCTTGCAGGAAAGCAAGTTCACTGGTTTATGATCCAATGTTTGAAAACATGCTATAATCATCCCATCATTTAGTATATGGTAATTTTTGTATCGGGATAAAGAATATAAATTGGTTTTTACCCTTACACCGATGTAAAATTAAGCACTGTATACTTGGTACTTACCGAGTTCTGTGAAAAATACACAGGTGAGCAGTGCCTGTGGATTTCTTTTTACAGAACCTAAGTATACACTGCTTAATACACACATCGGTGTAAATAAGGGTAAAACTAGACAATATCTCTGCATTTTAATGGTGCTGCTTTGACGAAATCAAAAGCATGATTCCAAAGTTGTTAATAGAGTCGCCAAATTAAATCTCACTGATCGATTTTGTTGTGTGACTTAACAGGCTGTGCTTTGCAAACGGATGGGAGGCTACGCTATAAGGACGAGACAACTTCTTGCGAAAATGAAGACGATTTCGAATGTGAGCACGGCGTATGCATCAAACAAAGCCTCACTTGCAACTTGGCCTACGACTGCGAGTCTATGGCGGATGAAACAGTGCAACTATGTGGTGAGAAATTGTTTTGTGGTAAAATCCTTATAATAGCAATAAAAAGCATTGCGCCTTATTTTTGCTGCGCCTGTTGAAACCATTAGCCTTTTTTTCTCGAGATATATTATGGCGGATACAATAAACTTTCCTTGCTTGACGCAAAACGCTGCATGTCTATGTACGCTGAGGTCATGCGCACGTTGTTTTACGCACAAAGAACAGCTAACCTCCAACGGTTTGCCTCCTTTTGCCTGAGTGAGGGCGCTTTTTGGCCTGTAAAAGGGCGCTTTTTGGCCTGAGTAAAGGCGCTTTTTGAGAGTGTGACGTCATATGCAAGGGATCTATAGGAGTGCACCGTTTGGTTTGGGTGTATACGGAACAAATTCACCCAAACCCAACAGTGCCATAGTATTGTGTGCACCAAATTTCAAAATGGCTTATTCGGTAAGACCAAAGAGCAACACTCCTAGGTGGAAGCTGCTTACTCTTTTGTGTGACTGCAACCTTTATCAAGGGGTGGTTCTGGAAAACCTTATTTTCTATATGTGTTGCAAACGTTTTATCCAAACATTAATTTACACTTATTATAGTTGTCTCCTATCTCGCATGGTAGTAAACGTTTCATCTGATTGTTTTGCTCCTCGAAAAGGGAAGAGTGCCGAGGTCGGACCCCAATATTTTCAACATCCACATAATGTGTATAATAGAAACATACCCAGTCAGTTTCCCTCGGTATTTGAAATACAAAGTCGCACCCTTAAGGTCATCCCCTGGCCGTCGCTTCCCAGGTTGAATCGTAAACTTAGGTGTGATCCCTGGCTACACGGCAGTTACATGTTGAATGGCTTCTGACTGACACGCCCGAACATTGACAATATAGGGAGACCGCCAATTTTAGGGTTTGATAGCTCAGTTGGTAGAGCGCCGGCTTGTTAACCCGGAGGTCGTAGGTTCAAGTCCCGCTCTAGTCAATTGTTCTTCGTTCAAAGGTTCAAGTCCCGCTCTGTTCAATAGTTCTATTTCAACCCTAAATTTTTTCAAATTTACCAAGTCAGTTTCCCCTTGTGGCTGAATACAAATAAGATGAGTGACCCTAGGCTGGTGTTCAGGTTGGGGATGTTGTGAGGCTGCACTCTCTGTTCAAAATCGCAGCCGAAGGCGTTCTCCTTGCTTTTTGTTTAATGAGCGAGCCCATTTTCCTTTGGTTGTGTTGCCATTGTGCAGAAAAGGTCAACTGCTCTCTCCCAGGTAGTGGACTTGGAAGTACCTTTGTCCAAGAAAGTGCGGAAAGTAGCGCAGTCCTTCTTCTCAAATTTCATGTTGCTGCTAAGAAACGAACATGGCTATTGTACTCTGGTTATTTTTATGACTGTTTGTATTTTTGAATGATTCCAGGATGTCCAAATTCGGAAGAGTTCCGGTGTCAGAATTCATGCATACCAATGGAGAAACGATGCAACGGACATTGTGACTGCGACGGGGAGTGTTCGGATGAAGACAGATGCGGTATAATAATGTCCCTTCCTTAAAGGGGCTGTGTCGCCATAATAAAAGCAGGCCTGTGACTGTACATGGAAATAGCCCTTCCCATGAAATATGCAAATTGCATTCACGCATGTGCAATTTACATATTTCATGGGAAAGGTATGTTATGAACTCTAACCCAGTGCACGCGAGCGCCCTCCCTATATAATCTATAATATAAAGAGTGCGTGCGCGTATGGATGCAGTAACTGGTTAAGTGTTCCACAGGCCCGCTTTGATCATGACGACACAGCCCCTTTAATTTAAATTCTGAATGCAGTATAATTTTCCCCAATTGCCCGTTGCCTCGGGCGTCGATTAACTATATGGATATCATTAAAGGGAAAGGGGTGAGCGAACTGCTCATAAGATAGCGTGGGGGGACACTCACAACCGGTTTGCTGCACAAGACGGTCCCCAGAGAACGTCCGGTTCCAGACTCTCTGGCGTTCTTCACTCGGCACTTTGACAAACTATGGACATCCATTATCAAAGTCATTGATAAAAGTCATTATTGTATAGTATGCTACTTTTTGTTGTAAAGGCTTACAGTATATATCAGTGCGCATGTTTAGCTCTCCAGTGGTGGGTTTATTTTAAAACAAAACTGGGTGCAGTTGCTGAGTATTGTAAAAGGTGACGGGAAGGGTGGTTCTTGTTGATTTTGCTCTTGGATTAAGATTATTATCGCTTTAGCTTTGCAGACATTTTATAATCTTTTCATTTTACAATCAATGAACTGAACAAACACCTTATCTGTGTTTCATTGTCATTAATTTTTCTACGTCAACTATCAAAATTTACATATAGAGTTACGTCAAAAATAAGTAGACAGCAAATATAGATAGACGATAGCAGTGACCAGAACGCATAAAAACGTGTGTTTTATATATGAATAATACGAGAAGACTCCTACGTTGACATGAAATGGAGGAGAAAAAACTGAATGGCGAGCCGTGCGTTACGCCACAAAAAATGTCATATAAACTGATCTATTTCTTTAAGGAAAAACTGCTGACTGTTAAACGTTCTTGAACGTTTTATCTGACAAGTCTTTAAAGAAATATGGAAGCATTTACAAATAATGCTCTTCATGTATGCACCTCCTGAGTCCTTTACCTCTGGTTGGAGGTGTGGGAATATTTTTTCCGGTCAGCCCAGGATCTTCACTTAACCGTGTGTACCTCCCTCCCTTCCTTTTATCAGACAGCTTCGAGTGCGTGGAAGGGTTCATCAAGTGCGACAACCACTTATGTGTGTCCAAGTACGACTGGTGCAACTTCTACGACAACTGCGGAGACGGATCAGACGAGGCTGTGTGCGGTTCGTGAATTATACGAGATTATGCGATTATATACTGCCATTTTGTTTTCTTTCACCGTGTAAATCAGTGTCGCCAAAGCGAGACTGGAAGGGCAAAGTAGTCTGACTCCTGTAGACCGTGCAAGTCTCGCGCGTATTCGAACATTTGTGTTGGTCCCACAACTTGCTTTGGAAACAAACTCGCGCACTTAAACAGGTCGCAATGTTCAAATACGCGCGAGAGTAACATTTTTTGACAAAATTACGGACCGTGTTTGTTCAAAATATCTTTCCAACCATATTTTGTATACATTTTATAAGACAATTGTTATAGTCCAAAGCGCCCATTCCGAAGGCAATGTACCCCTTTAGATTTCCTGAAACCATTGTAACGAGAAGAGATGGTTCATTGAATGTATTCGTCAACTATGACAGTGCATGAAAGTTTTCCAGCTCAGCACAAATATATTTTATCAACAGCTCTGAGAAACAAAATAACTCAGGAAGAGGCCCATGGTATTGGAATTTACTTCGTGAATGTTATTTGTTGAAACAAGCTCTTCATTATTATTTTCTTAGTACAAATCTACACATTACACATGGTGTTACCACAAACTGAACATCTTTTTCTTATCATACAATGCCTAAACGCATATTATTGTTATTAGTTTATTGTTTAGTTTCCATATTTATTCATTTGTTTTTATCTTGTTTTTATCGATAATTGATATGTTCGGGATTTCCTATTGTGTAATATGCAGACAGGAGGCATTGTTGGGTGAGTGAGTTTACCTGTGACAACCAAGAATGCGTCAATTCGTTCTATGTATGCGACGGCATTGAGGACTGCCTGGACGGGAGCGACGAAAAGCAATGTTCTGAAGGTCAGTAAAGATTGGGACATTGAGAAAGTCTCTGAATACACAGCTGTTGTGGTTAACAGTATAGTGCGCCACCTAGAGTTTGCTCGAGTGGAGAGCATCCCCTTCCGTCCACGGAGAGTAATAACAAAATCTAATTGTCAAACGCTAACTTCAAAAGATTAGCGTTACGGAACAAAAAACTTTGCTTCGTATTACGAAGTGTAATTTGAGAGAAACTAAAACGAGTATATTTGCAAAAAAGACTGTGCAAGTGTCACCCGTAATCGGAATACCGGGTACCTTTTGGGAAACAGTGTACCTTGGGTCGTTTCCTAACC
Organism: Pisaster ochraceus; assembly: GCA_010994315.2. Classification (NCBI taxonomy): domain Eukaryota; kingdom Metazoa; phylum Echinodermata; class Asteroidea; order Forcipulatida; family Asteriidae; genus Pisaster; species Pisaster ochraceus. Next base: position 10,143,763 of record CM021539.1, on the reverse strand, counting down.
TCGGCTTGGGCTCCGTCATCAACGTTGGAGCAGTGTACTTTTTTTTTACACGGTGTTTCCAGCATCGAACGAAGTCTCCAGCAGATGCCGGTGCCAGTAAGCCAAGGCTTGGAAAAAGCCTCTTGTGTATTGGTTTTCGTTTAAAGGAATCAAAATGACGCACTTTATGACGTGTCCACTTCTTTCCAATACACACGAGATTCCAAAGACTTTCCAATCTCCATTCAAAGCATCCTTCAACTGCGTCATTAAGACCCCGATTCGTGACATTTCTGCACATTTTTGAATAAAACAGAAATGACATTTAATTAATACCCTCAAGTGAGAGAATTACCCCCAGGAATTACACAAATGCTGGAAGGTTCCACTGTTTACTGGCTCCCAGTAAGCCAACAATTTTGATTGGCGGGGGGGGGGGGGCTGTTTGAAACCTCAGAACCTAGCACAGGTTTTCAGCAAGACATCTGGAAGCCTGCTACAAAGAACAGATGGCTCAACGTAGGTCTGTATGTCTGTACATTTTTTGTGCACGAAGAAAAAACCTACACATTATGCAACTCTGACTTGACTTAGTGTTAGCAGAATCAGGAGAACAAAGTGATATCACAGATTCCTAGCATTATCATTCGTTCACATTTGACCCACACAGGTGACTTTGTTGACTGCGGTGACGGTAAGCGTGTCCACCGGCATAACTTCTGCGACGGTCACGCAGACTGTGTCAACAACGAAGCAGACGAGGTCGGATGCGACTGCGATATTTTAACGCAGTTCCAGTGCAACATAGGCAAATGCATACCCAGAGCTAATGTTTGCAATAAACTGTGCGACTGTTTC